>PVJD01000700.1:12500-190000 GCA_004026545.1 Mormoops blainvillei
GCAGAGCAGCTCTAGTCTCGGCTGTGCAGCCACCAGGACACCCCTGTGCCGGGGACCAGCTGGGATGGAACCCAGGCTGAAAGCTGCAGGACACTGAGGGGCGCTCTGCTACTGTAGCCAGCAGACATGGGGCACCATGGATGCGTCCCGTGGGAGCGTGTTGCTAACAACCAGGCCAACAGCCACCAATTCAGACGTGGCCAGGAGCTGGGCAGGTAGGACAGGTGAGTGACATAGGTCGGGAATAAGAAAACTGTTTTCGCTCACTTCTCTTGAAGTACTCAGTCTTCTTAGTCTGGGTGACATCTCCCTGCTTTTGATAATGACACAGGTACAAACAGTGCTGCTCGTCTCTCTTCCTCCTTCTATACGAGAGTCCTAAGCATGATGACAACCAGGAGACTCAGCCCGGGGTCAGGAGGACCGCAGCTGGAGGCGCGTGGCCGGCGATTAGGGTAGGAGGAGGTGCGAGCCGCCGCCAGCCTGACGTTAGGTCCGCTCCCACAGCGGTGGGCATCAGTGCCCTCCCTCTGAGTGTGCGAGCACAGCTCTCTCCTCACTCCACAGAACTGGACATCGGAGATACTGGGCATGACACAGGTCCCCGCAGGGGCTCACCAGTCCTGTCGAGGACCGACACCCTCCTTTCCGCTCTGAGATGAGCGCTGGCTTCGCTCTCTGGGCGGCCGGCTGCCCGCGGTGGCTGGGCGGCTCGCTGTCCTTTATTCTCTTCGGGATGAACAGGAAAAGCTCTCTCCCAATCACAACCTGCAACTGGTTTCCTTCATTCGGACACACCCAGGTCACCTGCCGCTCTTGGTCCAGTAACAGATCCCAGGAAAATGGCATACGCTGATTGTCTTGAGAATCAGATCCCTTCCTGGGTCCGGGGTCAATTGTTGAGGAAAGGCAGGGAGGTAGCCCAACAGAACTGGGGCTTTGTTGGAAAGGCGGAAGGACAGTGGGAAGAGACCACTGGTGTCATTACTCACATCTTTTAGTTTATCAAAAGAAGCAGTAAATTTGGATCTTAGAGGAAATCTCTCAATTTTTAAATAAAGATGACTAATTTAATTTTTTTCTGAAAACCCCATTATGCTCAATAATGTGTGGCCCAACAATGCATGCTTAGGCAAGGTCTGAAGGCGGTGCCTGGGCCTCCACTTTAATGTGTCTGGGGAAGTGCCCTGGCTGGTGTGGCACCCTGGATTGAGCGCTGGCCTGTGAACGAAAGGACTGTCCGATTCCCAGTCAGGGCACATGCCTGGGTTGCGGGCCAGGTTGCTGGTTGGGGGCGTACAAGAGGCAACTACACATCGATGTTTCTCTCCCCCTCTTTCTCCCTCCTTTCCTCTCTCTCTAAAAAGAGATGCCTGGGGAAGTAGAGAACCAGCTGAGAAAAATAGAGGAAGTGGTGAGTGCTTGGCATCCTTTAGAGACAGAGAGTCAGGACGGTGGTGGATTCTGGGATTGAGAGGCCCTCAGTGTATCTTCTCATTCACCTCTTGGTTTCCTGGGACTAACACACGGAATTGGCTGCAGTGGGCCCCAGTGGTGCCACGCAGACCTTGGAAAGGCCAAGAGCTTTCTTGAAAACTCACTACCTGAGCATAACCTGGGTGCTAGGAAAAGTCTGGGTTAATGCTCATTGGAAGATAAACACTGCCCTTTTCTTCCCTAAGGAAAATTCTAAATGCTAGCAGTCGCGTCAGCTGAGAAAGTTACAAGTTTTCTGTTCCAAAAATGCTTTCGTTGCTAATTAAAATTAGTCTATTTTGGAATGATCATATCATTAAAGTGTATTTCAACTGATATTGATTTGATGATACCTACCAATGTCTTAGCACAAAGGGCTGGTGTTTCGGCGCTAGAAGGTGCCCTGGTCAGACAGAGATCTGTGGAACTGCCGGTGAGCCCCTGACACCTCCCCAGTTGTTTTTCTCCTGCATGAAATAACGATGAATGCCTCACTCCATGCGATCCACGTTTACTTTATCTTTTACAGAGATGGGGGATGGCTGCACAAAGTGCTAGTTCTTTGCTTGTCTAAGGTATTACTCCAGCAATATCTTAATTAAGTCTAGAGTCAGGATGAAATATGTTTCTGAAGTATGTTTCTAATCCTTTCAAACTTGCAGTTTGATGTGTGATCCTGGGCCAACTCTTTAGAGCGGTGTCTATGATGTCAATAAATCACCTGAGGCACGTGAGCCAGGACACTGACCCCATCTGGCAGAAGGGGGGGCTGGCTCTCAGAGATGTCCCAGCAGGCACTGCCTGACTCTGGACACAGGTTCTTGCAGTGGGACTCAGACGCCAGGTATGGGCGACCACCGGAGGGTCAGAGTGAGACAGTGGGAAGGGAGTTCTGGGGTCAGGCAAAGCCAGATCTGGATCTCAGCCCTGCGTGCTAGTCAGCTGTGTGATCCGAGCAAGGTGCCCGACGGCTCTAAGTTCGCCCTTCTGTGTCCGTGAAATGGACATTCCAGGGACAAGCGTGCAGGGTAATTGTGAGGACGGAATAAAGGATGTTCTCAGAAACTAAACCCATATGAAACCCAGGAGGAGTGGATGCGGGACAACACAGATGTCCTGGTCACAGGCAGAAGAAAGATTACCCGTGACTTAGACACGGAGGCTCGAGTTCACTCCTGACAGAGGAATGTACACTGGAGCCTCACTGGGCTGCCAGTGTCGGCCTGTCTGACTGGGAAGTCCAACTCCTGCTGTTGGACACATCACGGTGAGATGGCCACAGGCACTGCTGGTTCAGGGCTAAATAATGCAGTATTTACCAAAATGAAAAATAAATGTTGCCAGTGAACCAACAATCTCACTGCTGAAAACTTCTCCAACAGATACACCTGCATAGTCACAAAATGACATATTTACCTGGTTTCTCCCAGGAAAGCTTGTAAAAGCAAGAGCCTTAAACAATACAGTATTCACTCACAAGGGGCTGGTTTCAGTAAATGACATCACATGCGCAGGACGGGGACAGTGCGCAGCTGGTGTCACTAGATGACACAAAGTGAAGGGCGGGGAAACATGCACAATAGATCCTTTTTTTTTTTTTTTGTAGGAGAGGTGCGGATCAAAAAGATCATCTGCACTTGCTTCTTTCTGCCTAATGAAACATTAGAAGAACAAACAATAAACTAGCACAAATAAACTGAAGCAAACAAACCAATAACACAAATAATCTAACACCTGCAGTACAGGTGAAGGGGCTGGGATACGAGTGAGATGTTCTAAGTAAACCTTCCCGAATGAATTTTACTATTCAGGTGTGTTAATGCACTACTTGTTAAAAACAATTTGAAATATAAAACTTGATGAAAAAATACACTTAAAGACCTATAAAACCTTACCAGAAACATAAATGCAGGCTTAATGAATGGATCGACATATTACGTTCCTACAGGGAAAGGCTCCATTACTCTGTCAATTCTTCCCTAATTCAATGCACTTTTTAAAAACTTTTTTTACCTTCTCCTTTTTTTTTCAATTACAGTTGACATTCAATATTATTTTATATCAGTTTCTGGGGGAATCACTTCATAAATTATACATATGTCTAACCATTGTTCTGGACACCCGGAACTAAATCAATACACCAACAACCCAACAAATACAATCTGACAAAGTCATTCCAATGTTCACATAGAAGAGAAACTGTTCTAGAATTGTCCGAATCTGGGGAAGCTTAATGGGGGACTTGCATTCCTGAGACATTCCATTACAGAGGGCGACGACAGTGTGTGTTAAATGAAGTCGTGCCGTTAGACAGGGAAAGGCGGGCGTCTCGATGGAAATGAGGAGAGAGCCTGAATGCTGACTCATGGGCGTACGCAAATATTTAGAGAATTATGAAAATAAAATAAAATTCTTCATTAATAGAGCTAAATACATGTGGGTTAGAGATCTAACATTTAGAAACAAAACTCTAAAAGTATAAGAATAAAATGTAGAAAATTCTTTTATAGCCTTAGGTAGGAAAGACCTTCCAAAACAAGAGAGAAAACCCTGAATCAACAACAAAGAACAATCAGATTTTGGCATATAGAAATTTAAAATCACCATAAATATAGTTATTTATACTGATGAGTAATTTACCAGTAATAAACAAATTTAAAATGAAAAATTATTTGCAACAGTATTAAATTTCCACATCCTAAGAAGAAAGCTAATGAAAGGTGTTTGAGGCCTCTAAGTAGGAAAACAGAAAATGTTATTAAGACTAGCCCTGGCTGGTATGGCTCAGTGGATTGAACGCCGGCCTGCAAACAGAAGGGTCGCCAGTTCAATTCCCAGTCAGGGCACACGCCTGGGTTGCTAGGCCAGGACCCCAGTATGGAGCACACAAGAGGCAACCGCACATCGATGTTTCTCTTCCTCTCTTTCTCCTTCCCTTCCCCTCTCTCTAAAAATAAATAAACAAATAAAATATTTTTTTTAAAAAGACTGAAGAAGATTTAAATAAGTGAATCTATGCACTATGTTTATAGGTTGAGAACTTAACACTGAATTATGCCAATTGTTCCCAAATGACATATATGTGATGTAATCCTAGTTAAAATATCAGAGTATTTTTGAGAAAATTGGCAAGCTGATTTAAACGTTAATGACAGTGTAAAAGGGCTAGAACGACCAAGATTCCCCTGAACAAGAACGTAGGAGGTCTGATTCGCGAGTTCTCATGAAGCTACAGTAATGGAGACTAAGGGGCTGGTCGAAGGGTGGGCAGAAGGTGACAAGACAGAGAGGCCAAGGAGAGTCAGATGCGCGCAGACACTTGACCCATGACACAGGGCACAACACAGTGGGGAAATGACGTCCTTTTGAAGAAGCACCGCTGGGTCGGCTGGGTGAAACACGGGGTAGAAGTAACTTGGCTCCCTCTCTACCTCACACAAGCCACCCACCGAAGTCGGCTCCAGGCCAGTAAAGAACTGACACGTGAAAAGAAACCAGTAAAGCTTGTGAGGAAACATTGGAGAACATTCTTCCAGCCTTAGGGTAGAAAAGACTTCATAAAAAAGACATCAAAAGTACTACCATAAAAAAGTGATAAATTGAACTACATTAAAATTAAAAGCTTTTCTTCTTTAGAAGACAAAGAGGCTAAAAGATAAAAAATCACAGAGTGGAAGAAAATATTTGCAACACAAATAGCTAATACACCACATGTTGCCAGCATATATAAAGAAATTCTGCAAATCAATACAAAATGACACACAGCTGTGCCAATAATGAACCTACTGACTATCAGTCCCCAATCACCCAACTTCCCCCTACTTTGTAACCCCGGGGCTGAACTCTGTAGGCCTCACTTCTGCCTGGCAGTGGGCTCTGTGCCAGGCTCTGCCAGTGGGGGGCCCTCGAGGAGCCCGCAGGATGAAGGAGGGACGCCTTTTTCCTCCTGGGCTTTCCCTGCACTGTCAGAGAGCTGGGAAGCCGTAGGGCAGTGGCTTTTCGCAGCCCCCGCGGGTGGCACTCTTTCTGAGGCCCAGCAAACTTCATCTTCACTGCAGGGGGACACGGCATCGCCTCAGATCTGAACCTTAGCCTCTTTTTGGGGGAAAGACCTGTTTTGAAACTGCAGTTTTTTTCCTAGTTGCTTCTCCCTGGGCCCGGGTGGTTGCTTCCTGTGGTTATCAACAAGATACACCTCAGAGACCTCTTTTCTCTCTTTCCATTTTTAGCCACCCTTTAACGATAAACTTTCTCTGTTAAAATTATTAGATGTGTTCATTTATTTTTGTTTTAAGATTCCACACATAAGTGAAATCATACGGTGTTTGTCTTTCTCTGACTTATTTTCACTTAGCAAGACACCCCCCAGGTCCATCCATGTTGTCACAAATGGCGACGCTCCATTACACAGCTGAGTCAGGCCGTCTGTCCAAGGACAGCCAGGCTGCGCCTGCACCTCAGCTGCTGTGGGGGAGGGGGAGGGACAGGCGAAGGGGGGTATCAATAATACCGATCAGTTTGCACGACGACAGACGGTTGCCAAACTTAGTGTGGTGACCACATTGTGAGTGATATAAATGTCGAATACGTTGCACAACTGAAATTAATATAACATTGCACAGTAACTATTATACTTTCATAAAAAAACAGATTATCAGGTGTGGGGTCTTTCTCCTATCTGGACCTGGCTGGCACCACAATTCAGGAAAACGATGAGGGAGACACACAGAAAGCTCCCCCACAAACAGATGTCCAACTGACTGACATGTGGACAAGGGCTCAGCTTCTTACTCACCTAAGAAATGCAAATTACCCAAATGCAATACCACTATGTACCCATCGGAGTGGCAACAACTAAAAAGACTCACAATACCAAGTGCTGGTGAGGATGCAAAGTAGTCAAAGCTCTGACACTGCTGACGGGTCTGAAAACCGATGCAACTACTTAAAAAAAAAGGCAATGTCTACATCCTCTGGCCCAGCAAGTTGGCTCATTGGCACACGCCCAACTGAGGCACGTCCAGCTACACACGGGACCGTTCACAGAGGCCCTACTTACAAAGGCCAAGCTTTGACAAGAGGCAAAGTGCACACGGAATGGGTGAACTTATTAATACGCAGGATGCTGGACAACAGACACGGACAGACGACAGCTGCACACCACAGCACGGGCGACTCCCAGACGCGATACTGGCCGACAGCAAGAAAGAGCCAGGCACAGAAAACACTTGGTGTCCAGCTTTCGTATAAATTTTTTACACTCATCTTTCAGTAGTTAGTGTTGCTCTGACATTAATACCTTCATGTGGAGAAAGAGGGACATTGGCCTCTGGGGGCATGACCTGTCCTGTTTCTTGACTAGGTTGTGGTTACGTGGTTGCATTCCCTTTGTGATAACTCACTGAGTCTACACTTTGGACTTATGTCCTTTTCTGCATTTGTGTGATTCTCCAATAAAAAAGAAAAAGAAAAGGTGGCAGGTTGATATAGAATTTATACTACCAAAAGTTTAATATCCAAAACATAGAAAAAGCTTCTATACAGAAAAAGTAAAACAACCTTAAAGAAAAATAGGCCAAGGTCATCATAAATAATTCGTGTGTTGTTTACGATTGGCCATCACATACAGGGCCCCTCAGTTTCAGTGAAACCTGGGAAATGGTCCCAAACACCAGGGAGCCCGCTTGAATGAATGGGAATGGAAAGGTAATAAAATGGCAGTGGGGATGGGGGTAAATGAGCACTTTACTATCAGTCAGTTATAAATCATAATACGTTTTGAAGAGTAATTTGGCATTATCTATCAAAATTAAAACGTGAGTACCCTTCAGGCCATCATTTTACTTTTAGGAATCCCAAAAGGAGTCACACATGTTTAAAAATACGTAAGTAAAAGAATATTTATTGCAATGTTATTTGTAATATGAAAGAAAATGGAAAGTTAAATGTCTAGCAACAGGAAAAGGAAATCAAGTACATCCCACGATGTACTATGTGGCTGTCGAAAGGGTAACAGCTCAACTTGCCTGAACGTGACAGAATCTACTGTAATGCCAGCTCGGAGACGTGACTCTCCAATCAGGCCACGGAAAGGCGCGGCCCTGATGCAAAAGAAGTCAAGGCACAGGGTATACTGGTGAAGGGGGTCTTTCAAGGCTCACTCTACAGGCTTATGTGTTACTTAACCGTCTCACCAGAATATTTTTTAAATCGCCCAAGTAAAGCATTAATAAACAACAACATGAACTTAAAGTCCCGCTCAAGGCCTGTGAGGTATCGGGAGCCCCATGGATACAAACTCGGTGCTGAAGACCAACCCCCTCCCCAACATGCACTGGAAATTAAAGACATTTGTTTACAGAGAAGGTGAAGGAGGGAGCTGAATTCCTGTCAACAGAAGAAATTCCTTAGCTCTGAGCTGGTTTGTCTTTGGCCCACTTGGTCTGGAGTACCTACTTGGACCATCTCCACTGGCCTAGCGGCAGCAGTGAGATAGGGCATGTGGCAAAGCAACTGCAACTGATAAAAGCTACTGACACCATCAGGAAGAAAGAGGACCATCCCACCAGGCTTATGACTTAGAGCCAGCAGAGACCAGCTCCATTCAGCATGGCGACTAGCTTCTCCTCGCAGTAACGCCAGCCCCATCACAGGCTCCTGCGGTGCATTAGCTAAACGACACACCCCTCACCACCATGGGCAGAATGGAAGGCCCATACAGGGACATAAAATGACAGGCAGGGCTCTTCTAAGAAAACTCCACGCCTTTTCTGAAAAAATCCTGAATATTCCTTTCCCTTATTGAATACCCTACCCCTCAATTAAATGAGCCTCAATAGAAGAGGTAAATTCTACAAGAGGGGGCGCGGCTCTGTCTGTGGAGAAGCCCCCTCTCCGTCTCACCATTTCACTAATAAACTCACTTCCACTGTAAACACTATGCTGACTTGCGTCTGAGCTCTTTCCTGCACAAAGCCAGGAGTCCCCAGTGGGCCATGGACCCCCAGGTCCCCAGGCTCCAGAATGCCTGCAGAGTGGGAAACCCCCACTCTGGACAAAGGTTGAGGCCATCCACTGGAAGAAAATGTGAACCTCATACTGTGACTTTAGATTTTCAATTAGCCACATTAAGAAAGGAAAAAGAAACGGGTGAAATTAATTTTAATTATATGTTTATTTAAAACAACATATGAAAACTGTTATCATCTTAACATGTAATCAATATGAAAGTATTCATGAGATATTTTGTATTTTGTTTTTTGCAAAGTCTTCAAAATCTGGAATGTATATTATGCTTACAGTACATCTCCATTTGAACACTACACTTTTCTTGACCTGTATTTAGATTTCATAAAATTTACAGTTGGAAAGTAGATTCAAATACCCCAGCTGTTCCAAACATATTTAAACATACTTAATAGTTTTCCAACAACTGAGTCAAGTATCAGTCATTTGGCTCAAATTAAGTAAAATTAAGTTAAATGAAAAGTCCAGGTTCTCAGTCGACCCCAACGTATTTTAAGCGCTCACGTGGCTCCACGGCCAGTGGCCCCGTGGCAGGCGGTGCAGGTCTATCCCAGCCCTTCCCCGTGGTTCTGAGGCGGCTCCTGGGGTCCTGTGAGAGCTCCGGGCAGTGGGAGAGCCGGGTGAGGCTGCCCCGTGCCACCGTGTGGAACTGGTGAGGGGGAGCCAGGGGCTTGGTGGGCGGTGAAGGGCCTCCTCAGAGGGACATTCCTGGGTGATGAGCCTGACCTTGGGATGAACCCAACAGGATGACCTACACTGAGATTTCACAGTGTGGCTGCAGAGGGGAGCAGGTGGCGGCTGCAGCTGGGAGCTCTCTGTGGGCTGGGGTGGACCTCAGCCTCTCTGAGCACAGGAGCCTCTGCTGAGGGCTTGACGTGCCTATTGGGGAAACTGAGGGAGCCTACAGCTCTGCCCGGCACCAACGTCTCTTAGCTTCTTGGCTGAGACAAGACACAGGGCCTCCAGTATCACCACACGCCGGTACACTCGCGCCCAAGGGGAGAAGTGTTTCCTCTGACAACGGAGGAAGGTCTGCTTTTCCACAGCTTGAGAAGTTGCTTCTCTCTCTCCCTCCTTCCTTCCTTCCTTCCTCTTCTCCTGCTCCCTTGCGAGCGTGAAGCTTCTATTCAAACACCGCTCTTGAGAACCCAACAAAGCCTCCCTCTGAGCTCTGGGCTGGGAAGACCACATGCTTCCATCAATATTCTAGGTTTCCATTTTGGTGAAATTAAAATTTCATGGATTAATTCATTTCTATGTTGTGCCAAACACATCCCATGAATCCGACCAAATAAAAGGCATGATCCCTACGCTTCAGGATCCCAGAGTTGGGTAGAGGGGGCCAAGGGGCCTTCTTTTGTTGAAAACAGTTGTGTGCAGCCTTGGCTGTAGGATGGAGGTCCCTGGGGAATTTCAAAAAGCATTCTGCCTGGGACACACCCTGGGGGTTATAGGGGTCAAGACTCATTTTTATTTATCATCTATCTATCTTTCACCTATTTATCTCTCCATCCATTTAGCCCATCACCATTTGAAAAAATGACCGCCCTCTTCCCCCTGAATTGTATGATTCCTTTGTTATCAATTATGTGTCTGGATAGGGTAACTATTAACACAATTAACAAAGTCGATTATAAATATAGCTATATATGTTCATAACTATTTCGAATATTTTATATTTCTGCCAAAGCAATAAATGTGTGTAGCTAAAAAACAAAGCAGCATCGAAGGGCCCCACCGCGGCCTGTCCTCCTCCCCTGTCCCCGCTCTCTGCAAACGACAGCTTTTCATGGTTTTACCCATTTTTTAATTAATGCTTATATTGCTATTTCTTGATTTATGAGCGCTACATACTATATACTGATTTCTTATTTAATTAGTTTTTTTTCTTGCTTTCCCACACCCACTCCCCATTTCCCCTTCTCTATATAATCAATATGTCTACATCACAATTTATGGTTAAATCAGTAAGTAGCCAAGCAGTATACAATAATTGTTTTGTACAACTTTTGGGCTTTTTCTTTTTTGGCACTGACAACTGTTTTCTTTTCTAATTACTTAGTGCTCTGTGTACTGAGAGCCATTTCTCCCTAAATGCTCTAAAAGACCCGTCAAATACCTGTCAGTGTCTTTCTCAAGTCTTCAGACATATTTGCAAGCATCTCATATGCTCCCCTGGCCCAGAGATTTAGTGCAAAAGGAGAATTGTAATTGTACCCCAGTCCCGTTGTGTGCAGCCATTTTGTTTTGTTTCTCTCTCAGAAGCTCTGAGAGTCTACTGTTCAGTCCTGGTTTTCTGAAACTGTGTGACAATGTTGTGGGCGTGTCTTTTTGACGTTGTCTGCTCTGCTGGATGCTTCATGCGTCCAGCCAATATGACAATTACTTTATTTTTTATTCTCACATGAGGACATTTTTTTTCCTACTGCTTTTAGAGAGAGAGGAAAGGAGAGAGAGAGAGACAGAGAAACACTGACGTGAGAGAGAAACATCAGCTGGCTGCCTTCTCGTACGTACCCTGACCAGGGATTGAATCCGTGACCTTTCGGTCTACGGGACGACGCTCCAACCAATTGCGAGCCACACTAGCCAAGGCCAATCGGGCAATTTCTCATTATGATTTCTTTGTTGATGTTGTCCCCAGAATTTTCTCATACTGGCCAGGTACTGAAATTCCTGGATAGACCCTACACATTTCTCATCTTCTGTCTTCTGTCCTACTATTCGTTTTATTCTCTTCCATCCGTTGTCTATTCCTCTAAGTTATTTTCAGTTTGCTCATTTGCTTTCATTTTTGTATCCCTCCTTGTCTTGGTCTTTCATGTTGAGTCTTCTATCATGTATTGCAATTTTTTTTGGCTCTCCATTCATATTTAAAAGTGAGACCATACACTCATTGGACACTCCTGCGTCCCCCCTCAGATCACCACTGTGCACCTCCACTGTGGTACCATCAGCCTGCCAGCCTTTTGTCTTTTGGTCGAAAAGCACCCTAACAACAGGCATTGTAAGCATTTTCATTTGCAGCCATCTGGTTTCTCCAAAACATAATCCCTCAGGGTCATACCTGGTGGTGGGATCACACCGGGCTGTTGACACCCTGAGAGCACGTCTTGGGGGAAGTGAGCTGTGAGACCGTCCTCAGTTCACATCTGCTTCCTCCTTTTGTTTTCAATTTTGTACCTTCTCTCCCAACTACAGCTGACTTCCCCACATCTGCAGCCTCTCAGTTCTAAACATAATGAAACGCCCACTTCCTGCGGCGATGGGAATGGGATGCATCCTTGGCTGCACATGGGAGACGGAGAGATTGGAAAAGGGGTGGGGGGGCGGCACCTCACTGCTCAGTACAGATGTGCCACCGCCATGACTGGTGCTGCCAGACCCCGAACTTTCCCAGGGTCCCGGGGGGATCGACTTGGTTTTCGTGGCTCTCCCCTTTGCTGGCACAAAGGCTCCGTCTTCCTTGGCGCTTCAGACCCCCTCTCCCTGCCCTGCCTGCCGCCTTTGAGCTGCTTAACTTGCACCCAGGAGCTCTGCTGGTTTCTCATCTGTTCTGTTTACCTGTGTGGGTTCTCTTTAAAGCTACTTTGCTGCTGCACCAACAGAGTTTCGAGAGGATAAAAAATGCATGAGAAATTTAACCTACATCTATGTCTTCATAGATATTTTTAAGATTTCTTTATACACACACAATTATGCCCCAAATTAAGCAGAGAGTACTTACTTATTTTAAAATAAATCTTGTATTTTCATAAAGACTAACAAAGGAAATCAGCATATTATAAAATGTAAAAATGCAGGTCCATACTCTATTACTAAAACACAAGGAAATGCATTGCCAAGTAGCTAAAAACCCATCCACCTGTCAGTAACAGTGGCTCCTCCTAATGCCTTCATTATTATTATTATTAGTTTTATCACTACTAGCAGTGAATAGCTCTTGGAATAAAGAGGCATCCAGGTAAGTTTCAAACCCCGTGAAAACGAACACCCTGAAAAGGTGGTGTGCAAACGCCCGTGCGTCCTGCGTGGATGTGGAGAGTGGAAAACAGAGAAAGTTGAAAGTAAAAGAAAGAAACCTAAAATTCAGGAATCTTAAAAATGAATGAAAAATAAACCAAAATTCTGTGAGAGTATTTAATAAACATAATGGGAACATTTACTGAAACAGAAATTTTAACAAGTAAATGCAACCCCAAAGATTGCTCAGTAAAACTAATAACACATCACACTTTTCATGGGACAAGCCAAGGAAAAAAAAGAGGGGAAAAACACTAGAAAAAATGGGACAGATAAGATACTGAGAATATTATGAAAAGTTATTAATAATTTACATATCACTTATGCCAATAAATGTAAACATTTCAAAGTTTCAAAGGTAACATTAAGTGCTAAAAATCGACTCAAGATGAGACGGACTACCTGAGCACACTAACCACCACAGGATGAAGTAAAAGGAAGTCACATATCAATGCCGAGAAACACGTCAGGCTCAGGTCTCTCCGTGTTAAGTCCTACCCATCTCTACCAGGCAGAAACGGTACTGTGCCCTGTGAACTGCTCCAGGCCATCGAAGTAAAAATGTAAGGCTCCTCAACTAATTCTGTGACCCCAGCTTAACTTCCCACCCAGGCCACATAACGAGCTTTAAAACAATCAACAAATCAATGAAAAGGAGAAAAACATGTAACAGTCAGTCTTACTTACGAACATAGGTGCAGAGATCCTCAAGGAAACAATACTGACATCATTACAAAAACAACGCCAAAAAAAAAAAAAAAGGTACACTGTGACCAACCATGGTTTACTCAAGAAGGCTGCGCTGAGTCAACATTAGAAATCTATCTTGTAATATACTGACCTAAGTGATTAAACAAACAGAAAATACTATCATTTCAAGAGATAATAGATTTTAACACCCATTCTTATAAAAATGACTACCTAGTAAGGGATAAGAGGGAATGCCCTTGTTAAAGGGACAACTGGGACCTCCTGCAAATGTTTCCTTTAACTAGAACAACGTGAGAAGCATTTCCAGTGAAGTCAGGGACCTGGGGAGAAGGGCCTCGGCACCCACTGCTGCCCTGCCCGCTGTTCTGAGAGATCCAGCCGGACAACAGAAGCCAGAGCTGTCACGTGGAAAGGAAGAGGCAACATTTCCTCTGAACAGCAGACTTCATACCTGAATTCAGTATGAGAGTGAAAAAAGATCAGCAGGCCCCGGGCTTCCCTCGCCTCCAGCCATCATCAACTAGGAAAGAGAGCAAGAAAAAGAGGCTGCCTTCGAAAGGACCTGGAGGATAGCTCCTGAAATTCCTAGGAAAAATACATCTTTCTTTCCCAAGATTTCTTGGCAGGCCTCTCCCGAGTGCCAGGCTAAAGCACCGGCATCTGTGCATGTGCGCGTCTGTGTCTCTCCTCCGCGCTTCTCTCCGGCAGCCCACGGAAGGGGCCCTTTCCTGCACCAGCCCGGGGGGCAGAGAGTGGGCCCGAAAGGACAGGGGTGGCCAGGACATGCGCCTCCCGCCCCCTGCCCCCAGCGCCGGCCGAGGAGAGGAGACGGGGCAGGGGATGGGCTCCGGTTTTGCCAAGAGGAGCACAAAGTGACGGTGACACCAGGAGCAGGCGGTGAGGCCCGGGCCCTGACAGGCCCACGCAGGTTGGGCTTCCCAGCTTCAAGGAAAGCTGAGCGTGGGAGCGAGACTCCCCCAACTTCCAGGCCCTTACGGTTTCAGGAAAAGCACGGCGGGAGGGACTCTGGTGGTGCTGCGGCCAGAGTCCCACCTTCCCCGGTCTCCCGGTCAGACACCAAGGGGGTGGAACTCCCGCCCTGAATGTGGTCCCCAGCTCTTGGTTCAGGTCCCCGTGTGGAGGGCAGCGGGACACAGAGGAGGCCCCCGTGCTCGTGCGCAGCCTAGGACGCAAGCCCAGCAGCCCTGGACTGACACGGGGACGGGCTGAAGCTCCCTCTGGTGCTGGCTCTGTTCTTTCCTCGTGCCCGTGTCACCTGCCCCTGCTCTAACCAATGCCCCCGTGAGTGTCCGTTTCCTCGGCTGTGAACTGCAGGCGGCCCTCCTGGCCTCCCTGTGACACAGGGACTAAGGCATTTGTTGTGCTGGGACAGCTGTCACCACTTCCTGAGCATCCCATGAGTGTTAAGTATTGTTACTGTTGTTGTCATCAATAACATTACATCAAAATATACACTGAAGAGCTACCGGAAATACAAAGGTAAAAGCAGCGACGCAGTGTTAGTGGTGAATCACAGTTGCATTTTTCTGATTTGGTGCCATATTGCAGTCTCTGCTCACTTCATATATCAACGTCAGAGAAGTCTATTGATAAAGTTGATTTAATAGTAATATATCAAACTCTGCAGAGATAATGCTTGTTTTTTCCCTAGTGCACAGAATATTTATAATAATAATTACATGTTAGGCCTCTAAAATATCTGAATAAATTCTTAAAGTACTTGTAATGGCTAGATCCCCTGACTGCAATGCAAACAAACTACATAGACATATAATTTTAAATGAGAAACTACTTGAAATGTAATAACCACATTTCTGTCACAGTAAAACATAAACCACAACTATAAATGTAGACTATTGAAAAAATAAGAGATAACAACATAGGAAAACTTACGGGCTGCAGCCAAAGCTGTACTTATTATTACAGTAATAATCCTAGATGTTTTTCTTATTAAGCAAGATGAAAATAAAAACAAATACGCTGACCATTAAACGCGGCAAGTCAGCCAGGAGCAGAAAGGGCGAGGGGGGGGCAGGAGGAAGGAATTAACAGAAATAGCAGCACAAACACGCAGTCAGCAGGCCTCCTAATAAATGCGACTGGGCTCTCTGAAAGGGCAGATAAAATATTCAAAACCAAGAAATCTAATCAAGGAAAAATGGGACCAAAATAGGGTTGAGAATAAAGACATAATCACAAATAAGAAGGGGATTTATAAACTCTTAGCGATTTCTGTGAACAACTCTGCTAAATATGGAAACTGCATAAAATTCATAATGTTCAGGGAAAACATTTAAACTGGCTGACGAAAAATCTAGAAAATGCAAATACACCAGAAACTCTTACAAAAGACCTGAAAAGTATTTTTAAAGACTCGGCCCATTGAAGATGCTGGGACCACAGGGCTTGACATGCAAGTTTTTCAGCCCTTTTGGGGTCAGATAACTTTGCTATAATTTAACTCTTCTAGAGAATGAAAAAAAAAGTCCCCCTCAGTCTCTGTCTCTGCTTCTCTCACATGCAGCCACACGGAAATGAAAAAGAGAACACATTCTAGAAAGGAAGAAATATATTTTTTAAATATATTTTTGCTTATAATATGACTACCTACCTGGAAAACCCAACAGAATCAACAAAAAAGCTATTGAAATTAATGAGAACTGAGTAAAGTGTCATGGTACATAATAAAATATAAAAATAATCACTATTTTATCAGAAATAACCAGTTGATAAATGTAATAGAAAATGATCCCAAATTTATTATAACACCCCAAACACAAAATGCCCAGAAATAAATTTAACAAGAAATGTGCAGGACCTATAGGATGGGGTAAAAAAAACCTCTAAAACTTAACTGGGGGTTAGCAAAGTGGGCCTGCAGAGGGGACAGCATGGGGGTGGGACGGTGGGACTCTAATCTGTAGGGGAGATGCAGACACCGGAGCACTGGGTGGTCACGCGGAGATGGACGGCGTGGAAACGCATCTTTTCCAAGTCTCTGAGAGATGATTTATAAAGACATTAGTGAGAAACCCTCTGCACCCACAGAAGCCTGAAGAGATGTGGAAGATGTGACTTTGGGGCAGAGCTGACTCGCACGAGGAAGGAGCCACAGCCATTGGTGGGGATTAGCGGGGAGTTCAGCTGGTTGAGAAGAGAGAGCCCCAGAAGAAAGGGGTGCTTCCAGGTGAAGTGCTCTCGGTGTGGGCGCGGACCCTGGGAGCCCGGGCTCCAGACCAGTGCACCCCACCTCCCCGCAGCCACTCGGGGCAGGGGTAGAGACCGCCACCCCAGTCTCGACTCAGGAGTGGTCCTCCAGGTCAAGAGAGACCCCTCCATGCTGCGTGTGAGGACACACTGCTTCGGGGGTGGGAATGCTGTCCCGAGCTCCAGTCCCACTGCTACCAGCTTGTCCCCAGACTTCAAGGTGAAAAAGAGGAGAGTGGCCTCTCTTTTTGTCAAAGGCCTCAGAAGATAGTCTGCCCAGTGGACTCAGCTCAGGGGCCCACAGTGGCCCTCTGGGTCATTTCTAAATCCTCACCACACTTCCTCAGGGAAGGGGCTTCTGCGGTCACCCCCAGATGAGCTTGGGGAACCCCCGTCTTCACCGCTGTCAGTCTCCCTCCTGACCCACCCACCGGGAAGAGAGCGGCACAGCTTCCAGGGAAAGGCTCCAGCTGCCCGTCCGGCCAGAGGGCTGCCCCAGAGGCCCCCGCGCTCGTTTCCACGCCCCAGCGGCGCCTCCCACCGCCACGTGCAGACACACCAGGTCTCGTCCGTGCACGGTTCTGACCTGACCCCAAACCTGGCAGGAAGGAAATGCAGACACCAGGATTCTTCTACTTCTTGTCAATTAACCAGAGAAACTGGTTATTTAAGTAATTGATATATTAGCTCCAAGTCACAGCCGGTGTCTGGAGGGCCCAAGGGGTTTCTCGGAGACTTTCTTAATCGGGGCCACTGGCTGGGCACAGGTGGGCAGCCAAGATGGATGAGTGAGGAAGGAGATGGCGCAGGAAGGCCCTGCATAGTCTCGGTGGTCAGGGGACCTGACTCTCAAGGGGCGAGGCCCACTCTCTTTGAGGAGTGGCGTCAGCCCCCCGACCGCCGCGCTGTGCTTGTCTGGTTCGTTTCCCACAACTTGGGCCTTAGGGTGAGCCCTCCAGTGAGTGCTGCTCGGGTGGGCCTGTGCTCTTGGACTTTCCTGGGGAGCACAGGTCACTGACCTCTCGTCTCTGGTCCGTTCACAGACATCAGCTTTTCCTGAACAAAGTGACTCTGTGCACCACCTGGGGTCGCCTCTCCCCTTGAGGTCAACGTCACGTACAAGGGGCATAACTGGACACGCCCTCCCTGAGCACCTGCACATGCCAGACCCTGAGCAACGTGCTGCTGGAGCATGAAGACAATTACGACATGGCCACTGCCTGCCGCGGTCTGTGCTCAGTCAGGGGAGACTCGGCTCTCCTCTGGAGGGGCCTGCGCTGCAGCTGAGGGGTGGCCTGGGGTGGCACAGCAGACAGGCGCTTACTGCTGGCTCTTGGTAGCGGGGGGAGGCACAAGGCCACCTTGGGCCAAGGACACACAGTTGTCAGGTGAGAGGGAGCCACAGTCACTGTGACATAAGCTTAGATGTGAGAGGGAAAGATGGAAGGTTGCTACAGGACACTAAACCGGTCATTCCTCTCTCGGAACTGGATAAAGCAGGACAGTCTGTGCTACATTTGCCATCTTGCAAAATTCTCAAACAAAGTGTCTGATAATTGGTATGTGACCCCTGAAGCCCTTGGCCACACTGAGGGTGCAGAAAGGGTCACGGAGAGGAGATGATAAGAGAACCTGCAAGGTGGGTTTCTTGGAGAAAGTTCATTGATGACTGCAACACTCCTCCAGCCAGCCACACCTGGAGATGGGAGAGAAAGCCTTCCACAGGGTCCCTTGGGGAGCCTGGGGTGTGCCCCATGGCCAGGGCACAGAGACTGGTGTCTGCTTCCTCCTGGGAAACCCAGAGGGCATATCTCACGGGCCACCTGATGTGGCAGCAGCATGGGGCCAGCCCTGCGCCCCAGCATCTGTGGGGGGAAGGCCCACCTGCCGGGCACCATCATCCCTCCCTGGAGACAAGCAGAGATCAGGGCCGAGTGCAGCCGGCTGGTGGAGACGCAGCACCCGCTTCGTGGGAAAGTCCTCCCAAAAAGAACCCACTAATGCAGCCTTCAGAGCAGCCAGGGTCGGGAAGAACTCCCCTGAGCCCTCAGCTGTCCCTTTCGCCTCCTCCAAACTCAGGGTCAAGACGCCTGGACTTGAAAGTGAGAGAGAGGCGAGCATGAAGGCAGGCTCCCAGGGAATCCCGCCCTCGAGGGGTCGGGGGCGGATGGGGGCTGGGAAATGGACGTCTGACTTGTGGAAAAAGTTGGAAACTGACTGTGGCACCGACTGGCTCCCTGAATTACTGGGTTGAGACTGGTTTGTGAGCTAAGGGTGGAAGGGACGGCCCAGCAGGCAGGCTCGAGGGGAAGGGAGGAGGGGCCCGAAGCCAAGCAGCGCCTCCTGCCTTCCCCTCGCCCCTGCCCTGGGCGTGGCACTGAGGCCTTGAGCAAGCAGGGCTCTCATGCCTGGGAGCACCGGGCATACTTTTCGGGGGTGTCTAATCTCAGTATTTGCAGAACATGTCATTCTGTTTGTGGAAAACGGAAGAGACCAACCTGCAGGTCTCCTCCACTTTGGCAGGCGGGGCAGAGCCTGTGGAGGTGGAGCGGCCGTCTTTCAAAGATGCCGTGCAGCTTCCTAAATTCGAATGACCGCGTAACAGGCAGTCTACTTAACCACTTCCTGTCGGATGGGTACTCGGTCACTTCCGATTTCTCACTGCTATAAGTAACGCTGTGATGAATGTCCCTGGGCATAAATCCTTGGTGGTTCCCTCTGACTGCGTCCTGTGGTGACAGCAGCAGAAGGGGACTACTGAGCGAGTGAAACATTTGAGGCTGGTGACACATAATACCAGTTTCCCCAAAGCCTTGTACCAATTTATCACCGCACGTGTGAGAGGAGGTGTAATTCACCTTCCTCCCACACTGCCAAGCGGTGGACGTGAAATAGTTTAAAACCTTTTCTAATATGATAAAAGATAAATGGTATGTCAAGGTCTTAATTTGTATTCCCCTGAAATCTAGTGAGAATAAATAATTTTATATGTTGACCAAATGTATTTCCTCTTTTACAACTTCTCATGTGTTACTTGTTGTTTTACATTTTTTCATATCGATTCATATGTATACTTTGTATAATAAAGAAGAAAGACAGGAAAGAGAGAGAGGAGAGACTTGGCTCTTAGGATAAAGGCCCACTTTTCATCAAGGCAGGAACGTGCTGCCTCCTTTCACAAGCACCTGCCACCCTCCCGCCTGCGCCCGCCCCTCGGGCCTGTCCCAGCAGGCCTCTCGGGCTCCGTCCTCCCAGCCATGCCCTGTTTCTTGCTAGTTTTTGTTTCCTGCTGATCTTATTTGTGGCCTCTGAAGTCGTCCCTGACCCCCACGGTCAAACAAGTTCCCTTATTTTGTCACTGTTGAGTTCGCACATTTTATCACAAGCTAAGTATGCCCCAAGTTGTAGGACTGCTCGATTCCACGTCCCTGTTGAGAAATATTTGATTTTAGGTGTCTCTGACAACTACCTCTTCTTTCACAGGTAAGCTCCATGAGGGCGGGTTCCCACTGAGTGAACAAACAATGAGCAGGAAGGGACATGACTATCCCCCCAGATGCCAGCTCTGGAGACAACCAGGGGCCAAACTCTGATGAGAGCTGAGAGGCTGGGCCTGGTGGAGGGCACCGTGTGCGTGAGCTGAGCACCTGCTCCCCAGCCCGGGGACACAGAGCAGAGAAGGCTGTGTGCATCTGGACAACGACTTCAAGGGAAAAGCAGAGGATAAAAAGAAACTCAACTCCCAGTGGAGGTCACATGAGTGGTCTGTCTCCCCATGGGGTCCGTCCCGCGTGTCTCTTCTCCACTTTCCCCCTTCTGGGCTTCTCATTCTCTAGTTAGTGCTCTGGGTCCTAACCCTACAGTGAACCCCATGGCCCTGACGGTCCTCCTCTTTCCTCAGGAACGTAAGTGCCCTGTTAACCTTTGGGGGAGGTTTGGCTGTGGTCCCCCAGCGCTGAGGGCTGGAATGTCTGGCCTCGGCTCAGGAGGTCAGCCAGAGTTCAGGGGAGGGCAGCGAGCGGGGGCAGGGCTCTCGTGTGCTGCATGGGGAGGACAGCGCTCTGGCTCCTCTGCCTAGCCTGTGCGCGCTTTCCCCTCTGACCAGCGGGAAGCCCCGGGACCGGGGAGATTCACAACGAGGGCTGGGGGGCCGCGGGGTGGGGGGGTCCTTGTGATGTTCCTTCTAGTAACACTCACCCCACAGGGACACAAAATAAAGGGAAAAATCAGGGGGATGACTCCACTAGCTACCATTTTGGTAACAAGGAGTAGGAGCTACCTTTGCAGCAACCACAGCACAGCTGGACTTCCTTCCTCGATCCACAAAATCTGAGCAAAGGATCAGCTGGCCACACCCTCTCAGGTGAGCTGGTTGAATAGCGACGTCACTCCCCACTCCCGGGAAGACGTCAGAGTTCGCAGAGCTCCTGGAAGGGGGCTGGAGGCACCCGGAAGAAGCCCAGGGTTTCGGTGGAATGGCTCGCAGACGCCACCTCACCACAACCCCCCCCATCGGGATGGCAAGGCAGACAGGATGACTCCAGCAGGTACGACACCCCACCCAAGGGAGGGCGGCTGGTCAGCACAACGCCACAGATACACAGCAGCCCTCCTCGTTCCAGGGTCCGTCTCCTGTTTTGACTGCCACCACCTGAGGCAGCTCGGCCACGCTGTCCACAGACACAGCACAGCGGAGCCTCCCCAACTATGAACAGACATAAGCGTACCTCCAGGTGGGTGGGGTTTTCCTGAACTCCCCCCACCACCAGCTGCTGGCCCTTACAAAGTATCGAGGACACATAATGAGAAAGCACTTTCCAGAGGAACACGCCAGAGGCAGAAATCTGGACGACGTCATAAACTTCACGAACCCTCCCTGCTCTCTGAGCCCTTCTCCCTGGTGCTCAGGCCAAGAGCATCCCATCCGAGCCACGTTGCCTGGCACCACCCCTGCAGGCGGCCCGGCGGGTATTCACCTGCACACATTCCCACAGCACGCCTGTGTGTGCCAACGTGCCTGTCCAGAACACGTGTGTTCTTGTGGCTTGATGCCATGCAGACCAGTTGCTCTGGGAGCCCAGAGGACAGGCCTGGCCTTGTGTGGCTCAATGTACAGCTTTCTCAGAAGGCTCTGTATGAATGGACGTTCTCAGGCCAGCACCCTGGGTTCCAACTGCTTTTCTGCGACATTGTTCCCCAGTGCACGCAAGGCCGCCTCTGGCTCCCAGGGCACCACAGAGAGCCAGGGGTACACCGCTGGGCAACGGGATCCTTTCGGGTGGGACCGACAGGGCTCGTGCCTGGTCTGCGGTGCTGACTCTCACCCCTGGCATGGCCAGTGGACCCATAGCTGCCATTGTGAATATGTAATAGTTTAGTTCAAAGCACCTGATATTTTTTTCAATTTTGGGGGGGGATCTTAAGAGTCAGAGGGTTGAGTTACTCATCTCCTCACTGGAGGGTACTTCATCACGATTGGTCAGTGCTAGCCTCCCCCTCCCAGCATCTTATACAGGAAAGTTGAGAGATGTTTACAGTGAACACCTGTGCAGCCACTACCCAGGCTTCACCTTGACCTTACGATAGCTTCCTTACCTGCCCATTCAAACACCTACCCATCAATTAATTCACTTTTTGGGATACACTTCAAAGTAAACTGCAGACTTCAATAAAACTCCCTATAAATACTTCAATAGTTACTTCAAAATTTGTTCTTAGTTCTTCTTCACTATCGCTGTGAAACATACATACAATGAGATGCACAGCTAGTAAATGTGGCGACAAACACATGCACCAGTACGACCCCAGCCTCCACCAGGACACAGACACCCGACACCCGGAAAGCTCCAAGAGCCCCTTTCCCACTCACCCTCCCACCGCCCCTCAGAGGCAGTCGCTGTCCTCGGTCCTCCCCACGGCGAACAGCTTCCCCTGCACCGCACCATCACAGGAACGGACTCGCACGGCGCGCGCTCGTCCATGCAGGGCTGCGTTCGCTCAGCACAGTGCTGTTACGCTTCATTTGTGTTGTCCACGCCAACGGTTTGCTCCTTTTTCCCTGCTGAGCGGTGTTCCATCGCAGGATGTGCCGGCATTTGTTTATTTGTTCTTTTAGGCCGTTTAGCCTTTTGGATTCGGCCGATTTGAGTAAGTCTTAGTGTGAGCACACGTTTACATTTCTCCTTGATAAATACCCAGGAGGGGAACTGGTGGGACATGGGCTATGTGTATGCTTAGATTTATCTTTTTAAAAGCCAGAACTCTTTTCAAAAATGGCTGTATGTACTGTTTTACCTTTCTGCCCGCAATGCATGAGCGTCTGCCACACGCTGTTGCCGATACTGGGCAGCGTTAGATCAAACCTTAAGCATTCCGGCAGGTGACACGTGCTATCTCATTCTATCTCATTCCATCTCACTGCAACTTCAATATGCATTTCCTTAATAACTAATGATGCTGAGCACTGTTCCACATATGTATCTTCTTTTGTGAAGTATCTGTTTAAAAATTTTGTCCCTTTCTTTCATTATTTGTCCATATATTTCTGAATTGTGGAGATTTTTAAATATATTTTTACTCTAATCTTTTGTGAGATATGTTTTACACACATTTTTCCATACATATGTTTACATGTATCTTTTCCAGTCTGTGGCTTGCCTTGTATTTTCTTAGTGGTTTCTTTTGATGAGCAGAAGTATATCATTTTAATGGTATGTAAATATCATACTTTTTTTATGGTTATCATTCATTGTGCCCTAGCAAAGAAATGTTTGCCAACCCCCAGTTCACAAGGATATTCTCCTGTTTTCTGCTAAAAAGCTTTATGATTTTAGCTTGACTATTTAGGTCTATGGTCCGTCTTAAAACATTTTGTGTATGGTGTGAGGTAAGAACTGAGGTTCACTTTTTACATATGGATAGCCAGTTATTCAAATACCATTTGTTGAAAAGTCTTCCCTTTCCCCTTTATAGTGTATCAGCAACTATGTCAAAAACCAAATGACTGTATAAGTGTGAATTCATTTATGGGTTTGCTCTCTTCTTTTGCAAAAGTATTTATTCACTTTTATTGCTATTCTCCAAACCCATTTCTTTCCCCAAACATGAGATGCCTTGGAATGTGTTCAAAGTATAATCTATAAATGTTCCTATAAAATATGTTACTTAATGTACAGACATTTTTAACTTATGCAAATAGCATTGAGCTCTTTATCTTAATTATATTTATATTTCTAAAAGAAGGCACAATATATATGACATGAAGATGCTTCAGTGAACCACTGACCCAACTGTGAGCATCCAGTCGGCAGCCTCCACGTGATGCTCCGTAGTGTGGATTCGTGTTTCACCCTCTGCTCACTCAGGATGGACACCTGCTCCCTGCCACGCTCCTCCGCCAAACCTGGGCTGCAGCGACACGACCAGTCACGCAGCTCCGGTGGGCCTGGGCGCGAACCCTTTGCTAACAGGGAGACTGCATTTTCTAAAATCTATCTGTCCCGTGCACAAGCCCCTCCTACAGTATAAACTCGGCACCCCTCGCATTGATCGGGGCTCAGTGTCGTCCTCCCTTGGTGGGCCTCTGTAACTTCCTCAAGCGCTAGCCTGCAGTGCAAATGACGCCACGTGCACACGCGTGACTGTTCCTTGGCCCTGGAGCCACTGGCCCTTGGGAACCAGCTACCATGCTGACTGGGAGGCATGCAGCCACTGGAGAGGCCACGTGTGGGAATTCTGACCAACAGCCTCCACTGGGACTCTAGCCAATGGCAGCAACGACTGCCAGACAAGAGAGTGAATTTCTGACGGTTCCAGCCCTTTCCAGCTACTAAAAGTTCCCCTAGCCTTTGAGTCGCCCCGTGATGCCAGAAGAAACAGAGGGGAGCTTTCCCCACCAACATCTTGCCACTTGAAGACAGGTGAACAAAATAATGATTACTGTTTGAAGGTACTAGGTATGCAATGGCTCGTTGTGCAGAAAGACAGCCAGGACGCACAGGCCCAGTCTGTGCGTCTCGGTTAAATATGACAGACCCCCTCGGAGGGCTGCAGGGCCGCTCCCTGCCATCACGCACCAGGGCCTCAGTCCTCTCCTGCTCCTACTTGGCATGGCCTCTTACTAGTGATTTTGAACATTTCTTTATATGTTGACTAGCTTTTTGGGCTTCCCCTCTGTAAACTGCCTGTTCATACGCTTTCCCCATTCTCCTATTAGGTTGCTGTCTTTCTATTTCTTTCATAGTCTTGACACCAGTCCTCATCACCTTAAGACATTGGAGATACCCTGTTGCGTCTAGTCATCTGTCTCAGCTGTGACGGTTGTGCTGCAGGTGCAGTAGAAATGTGACAGGACGAGGGACTCTGTGAAGGAGGAACCCCATCTGGGCCTTAATTGCCTTGAGCACTTTAAAGCAGTTTCCAACAGTATTTCCTCACGGTTTTGCACAATGTTTTCCAGTTTAAAAAACATGGACATACGAATTAATTTATTTAATGATTAAAACAACCCTAAAAGGGAGCTGTTATCACCCCCTTGACCGTTTTGTAGCTTGATAAGTAGAAGTCCAACTATTTGAAGTGACCTGTCCAAGGTCACGCAGCTCTCATGTGTCATCAGAAGAGGCATGAGCTCCATCTGCCAGAGGCTGTGGAATAGAACTGGGGGCTGAGAAAGAACTTCCACTGAGTCAGGTGGTGCCCCAGCCCCTCTAGGAGAGCAGGTGGCGCTGGGGCAGCGCAGCGACCCAACCTGAGAAGCAGGGGCTGGGGCGCCCCCGCCTTTTTCATGTGCTCCAGGTTGGTGAGTGACTTCTCCTGTTTAGGCCTCAGTGTCTTCATCTGCAAAATAACTCAGGAACAATGACGATGACATCACAAATGCATTGTGAAGTTTGTTGAAAGAAGTAATGGTTGTAAGCTGGGAACTAGTTTTACCCTAAACATCTAAGGAGTCGTTCACCTGCGGGAAGATCTCAGGTATGGCAGGATGTCAAGTTCAGCTCAAGTTCTGGAAGGCTGTGTGACTTCAGGAAAACCGCTTAACTTCTCTGGGACTCAGATTACTCTCTAAGGGCCCTTCCAGCTCAGGGTTCATGCTGATCCTGAGACAGGGCCAGAGGCTGCTCCAGGAAAAGGGCAGGTGTGCGTGTGTGTGGGCAGGGGGTAGGTGTCTATATGCTACTTGTCTCTCGGGGCGGCCATGACTGTCTCTGCTACGAAGAAAGGGGTTAGCCGAGGGGTTGGGGTGCCCCGGTCCAGCTGAACCCAGGCTCGGATGCCCAACGAGCCACACTGGTCAGATTCCAACGCGGTGGCAACCAGCCACAGCTGCAGCCAGAGTGCCCGTCTCCTCCGTCCCCCAGGGCACGTGCCATGGCCTGTTCCTGCTGCAACACAACATCCAGAGCCACCCGGGCCTGGCAGTTTGTCGCCACTAAAAGCCTCGCGTCCTCACTCCCCAGCACTATTAATCTCGGAAAAACGCATGGTCACGCCTAATGAAAAAGGGAAAGTCACCAAGGAGAAGGTGTCTGCACCTCAGGTCGACAGCTGTCGGGCAGGCCAGCAGCAGTGTCCTGCTCGGGACAGAGCTGGGGGACCAGAAGCAGTGAGGACTCAGGGCCTGGGGTGAGTCCCACTGTGTCGCAGGCAGGAGGACGGGACAGGAGCCCTGGGGCCTGGAGGGGACACTCCCAAGGAAAAGTGCCTTCTGACCAGGGCTTCTCTCTGCTGCCGAAGCACTGACAGCCGAGTTCCTGACCCTGCTCTTCCCTCTGGTCCCCTGAGACCACGCCGAGGGGGCAGGTTTGGGCACCTCAAGGCCCACACCCAGGCAGGCCTCAGGCCTAGGCTGGTCCAAAGGCTTCACTTGGTCTATAGAATGTTCGAGATTTTGTTTTAATTAGTTATACAGTTTGAAATTAGGATAGTCCATGTAAAGAACCACATTTTCAATTTCTTTTTTTATTTAAATTTTTAAAATTGATTCTAGAGAGAGGGGAAGGGAAAGAGAAGAGGAGGGAGAGAATCATCAATGTGAGAGAGAAACATTGACTGGTTGCCTCCCGCATGTGCTCCAACAGGCGACTGAACCTGCGACCCGGGCACATGCCCTGACCAGGAATCAAGCCCACGACCCCCAACTTGAGGGACGATACCCAGTCAACGAACCACACTGGTCAGATTCCAACATGGTGGCAACCGGTCACAGCTGCAGGGTCCTGCCTAGGGAGCGGGGGCTCACCAGTGACCCCGGGCCCCCGCACCCCAAACCACCTCATCCCAGGTCGCCTGGCCCAGGAGGTTACTCCTCAGGGAGGAGCAGTCCCCCCTGCTCTGCATGCAGCCTCCTGTTTCTCTCTGTCCAAGCTCAGCGTTGTGTTGATGCCCCGAGGGCTGGGGTTTGTGAACATAAAAATCTAATGGATTATCTTCTAACCTCCCTGTCACAGCTCCTTCTCTGGTCTCCTCGTCATCCTGGGGCTACTTCTCTCTTCCTCAGCCACACTGCCATCCACAGACCTCTCTCTGAAGGCCCCAGTGAGCCCAGGGAGCACGAGTGGGTCCCCACCACTCCCCCTGTAAATTGCCCAGGCAGGACACTGAGAGCAAGGAGCGTCCCCCACACCTATGTGCCCACGCGTGGCCACGAGGAGGATGGCAGCACTGAAGGGCAGCACCACAGCCATCCCAAGGCCAGGGCTGTGCAGAGGAAGCTGGGCTCCACAAGGAAGGCTCCCTGTGGGAGGAGGGGTTGCGCTGGGCTGGCAAGGGTGCAGGGTTTGGAGTAGGGCTGTGGCAGAGGTGACCTCGGTTGCCAGCTGTGTGACGGGCGTCTCCTGTAGGTGCTCGAGGCCGCAGCTTCCTCCCTGAGCACAGGCAATGGTGGGGCCTGTGCTCCGCCCCCGCTGCCAGCCCCGGCCGCCCTGCCGTCCCTCCCCGCTGATGCGCTGACCCCGCTCCTTCCCCAGGGCCCCCCAGGCCTGGTCCTCTCTGCTCTGTGTGCTAGTAGTTCTCCTCCTTCGGGAGTCAGCACAAGCCACACGGGAGGAGACCAGCTTCTGACGGGTGATGGCATCGCAGGACTCGGGGTGGAGGCCGAGGCCATGTCTAAACTGGGGAGGTGGGGAAATGGACCAGCACCTGGTTAGCTGCAGGCTGAGAAGCAAAACATTCGGCCAAAGCAGTTTTATGACAACCCTTCCACTTCTCTGTGCACCAGAGCTCCTCCTGCACATTGGAGGTGGAGGGGCTGTCTGCTTAGGGAATGAACGAGAACTAGACAGTCCTCCAGCCACGCGCTGGGCAAGTGCGGACCCCGGCTGGGGGAAAGCTGGGCAGCAGGTGAGCTAAGGGTCAGGCTAGTCTCAGGCTGAGTAAGAATCGGCAAAGCTGAACCGTGATTAGAAAGTGTGTGTATCATGTAAAAATGAGTGCTAGCCTCTCCGGGAGTCTGCATCCTAGCTGGCCTCTGGGGAGGACGGTGTCGTCCCCCTCTACCCCTGCGCCCTCCCTCACCACCCAGGAGGGTGGTGCTGTGAGAGCAGCTGGAAGGCCTCCCACGGGCTATGGGCGGGGTTTCTCTCTCTGGGTCACCCAGGTAGCTAGGAGGGGCCCTTTATCATCACAGGAGTGAGGGTGGGGCCAAGGGAAAAGTCACCATTTAGTCCCTGGCTGGATTCCCAGCCCATCAGACAGTGTCTCCTGAAGGTCTGGGCAGCCCTGGGCACAGGTACAAGCATCTTCACCCCCAGAGGCACACCTGTAGGTACCACCTTCCCGCACCTCCGAGTCTGCCCTCTCCAGGGGTACAGAGGAAGTTCCCTTTTCAGCGACCTTCCCCACCCACGCTTCATGGCTTCTGAGCTGTGGCCACATCGCCACCCAGCATGCCAAGCTTCCCGCCCCTGTCATGGGAGTGGGGCTGGGCAGGTAGAAGAGGCTAGGACACAGTAAATTGCTCTCCTGTCACCCTGAGGGGCTCAGGGAGCTACCCCCTGAGAGCCCTGTCCTGGGAGATTTCTTCTACCAGGCGGATCTCCCCAGGAGCCAGGAGCACCAGCACTTCACTGTCCCCCTCTAGGGGGTTCTCACTGTGCTGCTGATTCACGCCTGGGGCTGGGCCACACCCTCTCCCTGCTGGAGCCCAGAGCTCACCAGAGGCCCAAGGGCTTCTGGCAGAGGGTATGGGAGCTGCCAAGACAGCCCTGCACCTCTGCCCCTGCACATGCAGACAGTGGGCACTTACGCAGGGGTCTGGGTGGGAGGAGGGGGAGTGCGGCCCACAGAGAGTTCATCACCATTTTGCCCTCTTTAAGTGTCCGTATAAGACTCACTTGGGCTTCAACTGACCTACTCAAGTGTTTCAGTCACTCTACCAGGGTTGGGATGCATAAAAAGAGGGAGGGAGGAAGGGAGGAACTGGCGGGGGGTGGAGGCTGAAATAAAAGACTTCTTTTGAATAATAGAGTACAGTCAGGTGGAATGTGAAATTCAAATACAAATTTTTAAAAATACAAAAAGAAATCATAGTTGTTTTAGCTAAGTCTGCTCTTCCATTTGAGCCCGATCCCCAATGTCTGTTGTCCTCAAGTCAGGTGAAGCCTGTCCTCTGAGGCAGTCACTATGACAGTCTGGGGATGTACATTAGTCAAAACCATCTTCTTGTGCCCAGCGTTCTACAGGAGAGGGGCGTGGACACCTCGGGCCAGCCCCGTGTGTGTGAACCCTACGGCCCAGCTCCCAGATTCACTCTCTCTTCCTTGCCTCTGTTGCCTCTCAGAGTTCACACTCTCTCTGGACAGCTCCGCAGAGGTGGGGAGAGACTGTTTGTCACTTTTACGGGCTTCATACTCTGTGGTCCTCAGCTGCTCTGGAGGGGCCCATGCTCATGAGGCCGCCAGCAGGGGAGCTGCTTGCGGCCTGTGGAGACAAAGGCAGCAGCCTGGTTGTTTCCTTAGTAACCTGAGCTGCAAAGCACGGTTGTCACCTGGTCCCTGGTGGGGGAGGTGACCTCTGCACCTGGGCAAGGGGCCTGAGCACTGGCCTGACATGGGAGGGAAGTCTCCCGCACACCCTCTCTGTGGAGAGGCGCAGCCTCACCCTGTCGGTGGCTACATGAACGGTCAGTCCTTGCAGTCAGTTCAGAAGAAAAACAACCCATCATTCAAACAACTCCAGCCTCCAACACCTCCCTCTCGCCCCCCTGTGCTGCAGATGTAACAGGCACCTCACACTGGCTCCTCTGGGGGCGGGCACGGGCCGCTGCAGCCCTGGAGCTACATCCCCGCAGCAGGCCCACCCCTGGCTTCGGGTTCAGGAGTCCGAGGGAGGTCTGAGAACTCGCATCTCTAACCAGGGCCCAAGTGGTGCCCACGCTGCTGGTCTGGGGACCACAGTCACCACAGTCTAAGGACTCTGGTCCCACAGAAAACGGTGCGTCCTGGGCCCGGCGGTCCCTGCCCCTAGCTCCCCGCCGCTCCCAGGCCCAGGACGTCTTTCTGAAGGACCTGCTGCGCAGCCCCTCCCTGTTCTCGGTCTGCTCCTGCCCGCGCACCCTGCCCGACCACTCACGCCGCAGCGGTTGGCTTTCCTCTGATCCTCGGCCCCTACTCGAATGAGTGTGCTCACGTGCGGGTGGCATGTATACTCCACACACTTCCTCTGTGAACTCCCCCTCTGCAGGGGTCCCCTGGGGGCTGGTGGGAAAGGGTTTGGATGACTCCAAAGGCGGCAGTGGAGTGATCCCACCGATCCCATCCCCACGACTATTTCTACAGCCACCAATCAGTACTTCTTAATCCCTTCATCCTGTCACACATCCCCTCATCCCTCCCATCTGGTGACCATCGATTTGTTCCCTGTACCTACAAAGAGCTTTTCCTTCTGCTAACTTTATTAGGAAAAAATAAGAGTGTCTGTGCCTTTGCCACCCAAAGGCTTCCATTGTCAACAAGGTGACATATTTCCATCCCATCTTCATTTTATGTATTTGTAATAAGACTGAGATCACGAAATTTTTATCTTGCTTTTAGCATGTTGTATAACATAAATCTTTTCTTTTTGATTGAAGTATCTTCTTAATCACTAAGATTGATGCCTGTATGATGTCCCTTTTTATGGGTGTTTCGTGATTTATTCAGTCCTTCCCATAGTGCTCGGCATTCAGTCTTTTCCTTTTCTGCTTGTCATTGCTATTTTTATGTGAGGGGGAACCCCCCAAGAAACCGGAATTATCTTCCAGAGGTTGGGCCCCCTCCGCTAGGTGAGTGTTCTAGGGACCCATCTGGGTCAGTGCACACCAGATGGCGTTGTTGGGAGAGGCTGCGTTCGGCTTCCGTGGCTTTTTTTTGAAGACTCTTTCCCCGCATTTGCCCGTTTCATGATGGGTGATTTACGCGCGCACCCGCCCACACCGCGCCGAGGGCTCAGCAGTTTTAACCAAAACTAGCCATGACCCTCGCGCCCTGCCTGCCCCATTCGCCCTGTCTCTCCCGAGTGACTCTTTCAAGGAGAAGCGTTTTGCCGACGTGGAGGAGGGGAACAAAAACAGCAGAAACACTAAAAAGTGTCGAAATCGGTGAGTTCAAAAACTGTTTCGAGCAGTGAAAACAAATGTCTCCAAAGGTGTACTGCATCAAATGGAGAGTACTTCCAAGGTGACTGAAGTTAAAACGTGAGAATAACTACCCAATTTTTTATAAATAAATTCCAGTTTTGGGGGGTCCCCCCTCAAACATGGAGAACTCCTCTGTGACAATGACAGCTTGTTTCCTCAGAAGGCACTCATGGAGAAAAAACCACCAGGCCAATGAACTGGCTGTCTGCCAACCCCCAAGAAGGTCCTAATCACCTCATTCCTCAACTTACCAAGGAGGGAAAGTCAAGAAATGGGCATGAGATGGGGTCCTGCTGACTTCTCATTCTGGAAAGCTCCACCCCACCCCCAGACAGGGCCCTGCTTCCCGTTCATCATGGTGGCCTCCACCCTCGAAGCAGGACAGAAGATGCCGATTTGACTGCCACTCGTGCCCCCACCAACAGGGGAAGACTGGCCAGAGACAAATGATACCCATGTCTTCAAACACATGCTGGGGTTCGGCAGCTCAGGGTCCCACACGCCAGTGCTGGAGCCTATGTTGGAGAAGATGGGTCTCTGCCTGCCCTCCTCCCACCGCCCAGAGTCCGAGGTGTGCATTCTCAAACCTGATGGGCTAAACGCCCATTACACTACGAGCTCATTTGTAACATAAGGCACCTACTACAAATCCACTCCTCATGCAAAATCACCAATTTATGGCAAAGTTCCTTGTTTAGAAAACAAGGCTATGCAAACACTCCAATTACTACGTGCACAGCACCCAGAGCCCCGCGCTCAGGCACAGGCTCCCGACGCATTCGTCAAATAGAGTTTTTCTCTTCGCCTTCTTCTCTGGGTACTTTTAAGCTCAGGGACAGAGAACATGTCTTCATTAGAAACATTAACATTCACAGGCTGTAGTAAATTTTGACAGTGAAAAGGTCTCTGTAACCTTTAGTTGTGCAGAAATTTACTTCCCAAGAAAATTACATCTGGCACTGTCTTAATTAATGCTAGCTTTCTTTTCTGAAAATTGTGGGCTTGTCAGTAAAAAAGGCAGAAAAACCTGAATTTAAAAGGCTGGACACAAAAGACGACGAGAAATAAAGCTCTGCGAGATTTCATAATATTGCTCTGTTTTTGTTCTACAGGAAGGAGATGGAACGATCTCATTTGATTTTGCCAAATGCAGCCACATACATGTAATGTAGAATTGATTTGCATTTTCCCTCTTTTGTCTCTGAGTTTAATCATGGAAAGCATGCTTGGGAAGGTATTCTATTTTAAAAGCAATAGGTCAAATAAAATCTATACCTGCGAGGGAAAAAATAACGCATGACTTCATCTCTCAGCCTCTCTCACTGCCGTGGGCGCCGCGGCGGATGGTGAGAATGGCGCTGCGCTTCTTCCCGTGAGTCTGGGTTAGCGGGCAGCCTCCTTCCCTGGTGTGAAATGGGCTCTATGTACGATGAGGGGCCTGGCTTCGTGTGTACATATCTCTGTTTTATGTGGCTCCGACTTCTGTTTTGACAGCAAGATGCTTTTGCTTTCCTCGGGGTTTAGCGATCCCTTTGGGTTCGTTCCCTGTCCCCTGGCCTTGTGCTGGGTGACCCAGCACTGCCTTCCTCCAGTTCCAGGAAGAAGCCTCACCCATGCGGTCCCAGGCAGCCCTTCCCAACAGCCCATTCTTTACATCACAGCAACATGAAACAGGCTTTTTATCATGTCTCAGCTCTGCTGTATGTGGGGGCCAGTGCAGGCCTGGGAGGAGGCATACAGAGAAGCTGTCGCAGCCCAGACCGCTCTGAACTCTGATGAGAGGCAACTCACCCCACGCCACACGGCAGAGCTAGGGCTCACCCCCAAGCCTCCTGGGCCCTATTCCCACCGCTGCATGGACCACTCTGGCCAGCGTCCCTGTTCCCGCGGAGTGTGATGCCTACAAGAATAGTGATGCTGTCATTGTTCTCGATTTTGGTCCACCGTGGAGTCTGAGGCAATTCTGAGAGGCCCCAGCCCCGCAAGGATGGGTCCCCTCTCCATCTCCAGAGGCTGCAGCACACCCTGAGTGCCCATATAACAGTCCCCTTTCATCAGAGAGTAGGCCTCAGGCTTCGTCAAGCATTCATACTGAACTGGGATTTAATTACGTGGTTTTATTTCCATTATACTTTTGTTTATGGTTATTTTATATTTATGGTAAGTGCTATTAGTTTTCTATTTATGACAATGATATAAAGCTCTCTTTAAAAATTAAATCTAAGTAAAAAAATGCATATGAATTGAATAAAAACATTCAGTGAAATAGAGCACAGTGGCTCCAGGCGTGGCCCACAATGGTGGCAGGTGAGCACCTCGAGGTGCTGAAGTTGCTTCAGGGCAAACTCCTGTGAGGTTCTGTCGGGCCCTGTGATGTTCCTCCACTTTCCAGGAGCTTTTCACGTGAAAGCACTCGTTTTATGGAATTTACATGTGCTTGTCCAACAATCTGTCCACCTCTCTTCCTCCTTAATAATTCCCAGTATCGGCTGGAGAGAGGCGTTCCCCGGTGCCGAGCCCTGCCCTCCGAGATAGCCAGGGAAGGCGCGTTCCAGACCAGAGGGTCGTCCACACAGAGTGTGTGCTGCCGTGCTTCCCCAGTGCGACTCGACGAAGATGAGCGCGCCTGTGAATAGCTGCTCAGGTTAACATTCCCACACATTTTCCATAACTGAGCATCGTACACTGGACCAGTGGGCAGGTCGGGGCAGAAGGGTCTCAAAGCAGGAGCGCTGGGTGGTAGTGCATTTCCCCAGAAAGACAGCAACTAGCCAGGCTTGCCCACGTGCCCTGGGGGGGGACAAGGGTCTCAGGGGCCCATGGGGGCAGCAGTGGTCCACAAGGGTATGGAGGAACCTTGGAGGCTGGGAAAAGCATGGGGTCAGAGGGGCCTCTGGGGGGTCAGGAGAGATCCATGGGGCATCAATGGGGCCAGCGGGGGTCCATGGTGGTCATGGGGCGATGTGGCCACAGGAGTCATGGGACTGTGAGAGCAGGAGGACACTGTGAACCGCTGCAGGTCAGTGTGAGAGACACAGGGTCTGTCAGCTACAGAGGGCCACAGGGGTCCCAGGGAACGTGGTTATGGAGGAGGAAAGGCCGTGCAGGACTCTGGGCAGACCACATCCACGCTGCCTGTCCCTGATCAGTTCAGGACCTCCAGAGGCGTCCACACCTCCAGGACCTCTGGCGGCCAGCTTCCCGTCTCCCTCCTCATCCCCTGCCTGCCTGGCTCATAACTGCTTAGGAGATTAAACACTGTCAGTTAAAAAAATTAGAGAGAAAACCTGAAGATCTGAGATGAGTCAATCACTAACGGGCGACTCGGCCCAAGTGTCCCGGAAATGAGGGCAAGGGGGCCTGCGGGCTGTCCTCCCAAAGTGGGTGTGCGCGCAGGTCGCCTGGGGTCCTGGTGGGCACGCAGGTGGAGGTTCAGCAGGGCTGGGGGGCTCAGAGTGCTTGTCTTTGAGAGAGATGATGCCAGACAACCGGGTCCTCACAGACTGCAAACGGGGGTCGACGAAGACGTGAGTGGAGAGGAGCTCTGTCCTAGCAATAAAGACGCTGACCGCCACTCCAGAGCCGTCGCCGTGGGAACCAACACGCTGACTCTCACACAAGGCTGGGGCTGGGCAGGAGCAAGGCCGCATGGAAAGACGCTGCAAGCCCCCGACCCCGGAGCCTCATCTACCCTGCGCGGCAAGAGGCTCTTGGAGCTATTCTAGGATTCTAGTTTCCCAGAAGAGACAAGCACCTTGCGTAGCTGGCTTTCCCACGGTGGCACTTCTCAGTCTTGGTCTAAATTGAGGGACCTCCTTTCCTGAAGTATCTTCTTCACTCCCTGCCAACTTGCCCGAAATGCCATCATGAGTATGGCCTTCCTTCGGGGACAAAGGGAACCCCTTACAGAGCGCATCCCTGGGGAGAGAACCCCTAGGTCGCAGCCTCTGTCACCAGACTGTGCTCACTCACAGCCTGGCAGGGTCGAGTGAGGCTTCACGGGGACAGAGAGCAAGACTCAGAGGTGCCTCTGCCCTCCCTCCAGCCGACCCAGTGAGCCCTGCCCCGGAAGGTAAAGGCCTCTAGCTCCCCTCAGTCCCCTGGCCAGAAACAGTGCCGCTCCTTCAGGGTGACGAAAACCTTGTGACCACTAGGAGTCTGAGAGGTGCAGCCTTGGTGGACAGTCAGACCTGCCGCATCCAGGAGCCCAGGGCCTGCGGAAAATGTTCTCCAAGTGCTACCTCCAGTTCCTTTGCAGACATTGTCATTTCTCGTGGAAATGCAAAGAGTGTTGCCCTGGGGCTCCTGTGCCCTTCTGGGCCTTGGAAGTCTCTGCTCTGACCAGTTGCCAGTTGCAGAGGGTCCCAGGAATCACGAGCAGCCCTTGTGGACCTGCTGAGCCAAGGCCGCGTGCCGTGACCACGGGAGTTCGCTCTCTCCTCCCTGAGGGTTGCTAACCCGAAGCCCTAAAGAACACAGGCCAGGCCGTGCGTCCAACAGAGGACCCTATGGGGGCTCCTGGGAACCAGGGGCCCCTCGAATCCAGAGCCTGGAAAGTCCCCTCTCTCAGCCATGGACTGAAGGCTTTAAATTTTCAACCCAGGCCCTCTGAGCACCGGCAGGTGACTTTACAGGGCACCGTGGGCCCAGAGCATGTGCATAAACTATCGTGAGCGCACATGCGTTTCCGTTTTCATCACATTCTCAAAGGGCTTCTGATGATAAAACAAATGAAACGAAACCCCTTCAATTTGCAGAAGCATAAACTAAGGGCTGATGAGAGGGTAGAACCATCGGGCTCAGGTGACAGGGCTCTTTAAAAACTTGCTCTGCCATTTCCGACACACACCATTGTCTGAGAAGAGGGCAGTGCACAGGTTCTTCCTGCGGAACCTGGGGCCCCTGCATCAGACAGAATCCTGGCACACGGGCAGACCCGCCGTCCGGCACCCATCCTACCCAACACCCCTGCGCGAGGAGGGCTCTTGCCTTCTTCCTGCTCTGCCCGCCCTGCTTTTACAGTCACTCAGCCTGGCCTCCGGCTGCCACCCCCCTGCTGCTCTGCCCATCTCAGGCTCAAGTGCTCTCTGTGACATGGGCCCTGGGGTGGCCCTGTGGCCCTCACCCTGTGCTGTGCGTGCTGGCTGATCACATACTGTGCACATCATTCCAGCCCTGTGCCGAGCTGCACGGAGGGCAGGGGGAGGATATATCGCCACATCCTTGCCTAACAACTGGTAACACAGGACACTTGCGTTCGCCCCAAGATAATGTACGAATATGTTTTACGGGGTTTCCTAATGACAATCACGATATTTCATTCTTCTTGCCCTTCTAATAATGATAACAGCCAAGCATTATGATTTTTTAAAACTGTTCCCTGCGAGTGACATTCAGTTCAGAGAATCTAATGTCAGCAAGAAATCCATATATACCCCCAAAGCCAGGGGAGGCCCCCTGTTTATTTTTAGGTGAACAAGTACTGCCACCTTGTTATTTCTGCTCCTCAGAAAGGTGCTGGGCGCTCAGCACTTTCATGGCATTTATGGACTCGGCCTGAGGCCGAGCTGGTCAGGCTGTCCTAATCGGAGGGTGGCAGCGTGACGGACAGAGGGCTGCTCTCAGTTCTGTGTGCGGGTCACCGGGGAGAGAGCACCCCCTTCAGTGGAAGGGCTTCTCACAAAGTGAGTGGAGTCTGTTGAGTGAGGAATAGCCTAGACCCCCTGCTGAAGAACCAGCTCATTAGCAGGCACAGCAAACACTTTAGGTTCCATGTAGACACGAGGTAGAAACCTGTTTTTTGTTGCTGTTTTTACCTCATGCCAATGTGTTTGTTTATCCGTGTCCACCATTGAGGAGACTCGTCTGCAGGGGTAACTACCCAACAAGTAGTGTGTATATCCTGTTATTACAAATGCATGTTCAGTGTTACGTGTTAGCTGCTCACCAGAAACTACACATAAGAAATGGGGACTGATCCACAGCCAGCCAAGGAAAATGCAACGTACCCTGAAACAGTGGATATGACAGAGGATCAAGTTAGGAGACCATTTTTCACCTCTGTCCGCAAATTTCTTAGTTTTAAATGAAAGCATAATTGGTCAAGTTGAGTTACTGTGATATATTTGTTTTTTTCAGTTTTCCCTCTTCCGGAGGGGCCGCACTCTAAGCACGGTGGTCTTTTGGTGAACAAGTGCTGAGGTCACAGCACGCCGAGGCAGCCTGTCTGTGAGGTGATGAAGCCTGGGATCTGACTGTCTGAGTTTTTGTTGATGAGCAAAATAAAATCCTCGGAGAGCAGAATCAGTGCTGTGTGGGCCCCAGGGCGTTGACCCTGGTGTATGCTGGCAGGCCACAGCTCAGCTCTCTGGGACGGCCGCACCAAGTGAGGGCGTCATTACAGTTTTGGAGTTTGGGCCTCTATTGGCAGCCCTGCACTCCTATGATTAATCACACATTGGAAATTGACTGCAACGCAGCAGAAGCAAAGTTCTCAGTTACTCTCGTATAATAAATTGAAGCTCTATCCCTAGGCAGAATTGTCTTCAAGACTCCAATTTGCCTTGTTAAAAGTGTTGTTTATACAGTAGTTAGCAAAAACGCAAGTAATTACGTACAGAATTCACTCTAAGCAATTCTTTACTTCCTCCCATTCTTTATTGGTTTTCTATCTTCATTACCCAATATTTTGGTTGCTCTCAGCAGAAACCTGACTGGTAAGATGTGACCAGGACATGAGGCTTGGTGACTTTCGAGATTCACGGAGAGCAGGTGGTCAAGGGGACGGGACCAGGCGGGACTCACAGGCCAGCTATGGGGCTGTGTTTTCACAAGGACAAGGTCGGAAGGGCTGACGTGTTGTGTTTCGTTTCATAGAATAATATTTACCTCTGGAGAAGGTTTCTATCTGTGTGTTTATTTATTTATTTCTGAGCAGAAGCACAGTTTTGTACACACGTGTGGGGTGGCTGCCACAGCTGTTTTGGCTGCTGCAACCAGAGGGACCTTATTTCATAAATGTCATCTGAGTCAGGAACACAGCTTTCAGAATGCAAATCATGTATAAGTGAGTAAACATTTTTGTGGCTGTGTGCCCCAGCACAGGAGAGGAGGGGCCATGGGCAGGGGGTGCAGCCTGTCGTCGGAGAGCCTAGTCTGGGTCCAGGTGGAGGGGAGGCTGGCTGGAAGGTTCCAGCTGGACAGGAAGCAATGGGATGAGAGCAGTGCTGAGGGGAAGCCCTCGTGGCAAACCCCCTGCTTCCAGAGGCCCCCGTACGCCCTCCCCAGACAGACACCTCATCCATATCTATCAGGAGAGACCTAATTATAGAGCTCGGAGACTTTAATGGCATAGGGAAATTTAAATGCAGTGGAAAATATGAATATTCCTAAGCCAGCAGTCAAAATAGAAAATGATTGGCTTCAGAGCCAATGAATTATAATTTGGGAGCAGGTCCTCAGAGGTGGGGCTCTGTGCACGCGGGTGGGAGCTGAGGAAGCCCACCTTTGCATGCTGCTGAGGGCCTTGCCTCCCCGGGTGCCGCGGCCTCGGCCTCCCCCTCACTCAAGGCAGCCTGCAGGGAACAGCAGACATGACTCTGGGTCCTGGGGCTCCAAGGAGCTGGCTACTTGTCTGCACCTGCCCCTCAAGAGGCTGCCTGCTTCCCACGCCCCCGACCCCACATCTCAAAGCCACACAGTCCTCTAAGCCGAAGCCTCCCCAGCAGGTGTGGGCCGTGGGTCCTCTGGGGACTCTCCCAGACAGGCCCCAGGCGCCCGCTCACGTGGCTCCCTCGCTCCTGGGAGGGTCCCCGTCTCTCTACCTGCGGAGGAGATGAGGATGTGCCCCGGCTGCTGTCCATGCAGCCCTCAAACTGGAGAGTCAGCCCATAAATCCTACTTTATTTTATGGACAAATAAATGCTGAGGTAAAATATTCCAGGGCCGCAGTTGAATACTTGCCGTGGCAGCGGTGCTGTAGGAACGGCGGTGACATTAATTTTCGGCGCTGTGCCCTGAAAGGAAGCGGGGAGGAGGGAGAGGGGCATTAAAAGGGAAAAATGCCCTTCCTTCAAGATTACTGGGACGGGCCGCCCTCATCTTTAGCCATCGTTAGCTGATTAGGACCTGATGACAGTGTGGACCGTCGCGCTGGAACAACTGGCCCGGGGACGCCCTAAAGGTGGGCTGCTAATTGAGATGGCGTTCATCCTGTAGTCACCGAACGGCACAGCAGACGGCGAAGCCAGCATCCAGGCGGTGAACCAGAGCGGTCAGTCCGGGGCCGGGCCGGGCTGAGGGCCGGCCTTCCAGGCCCCCCGTGAGACCTGGCAGCCCAAGCCACGCCACTTCGTCTCCGCTCTGAGCACAGCTGATGGGTCTGTCAGAGGGGATAAAGTGCGCTTTCCTTTCACCCCAGGAGGACTCTCCTCCTGCCACTGAGTAGCGGCCACCTCACAGTCCTGGGCTTCGAAGGCTGCGCCGAGTCCCACTGGAGGGTGTCATTGCAGAGGGCTCCCAACCAGGGTGGAGGGCAGGCCCCCGGCTCTCCCCAGCGGCCAGACCTTGCTGTCCCTCATGCCCGACTGTCTTTCCCTGCTGGGCCAGAGAGGGGCATTCCCCCAGCAGCGGGGGCCGTGCCCATCCATGCGGGGCCCCAGCCTGGGCAGGGGCTGTGCTGTGTTCATAAGCTCACTGGCAACAGTCTCGACCATGTCCAGACAGCAGGAAGGACACTGCCAGTTATGTGACCACTACTTGAGTGTTTCAGAGACCTACACACATTGTCCCCAGGGTGCAGAACGGCCTGCCACACAGGTATAGGAAAGGTGTGGAAGCTGACTTTTTTTGAGTGATTTCATAAGGGCCATAGGCTTTCCAAGGCACGTGACGTCCATGGTCCTGTTTAATCTCCTTACACTTTATTTAATTCCATTTAACGCAGCAGAAACTGAAGCTCAGAGCCCAGTGCCCCACAGCCTGTGGGAGGCGGTGGCCTCCGTTCAGTCACTGGAAACAGGAGTGAGAACAGGAGACTGAGCTCTGGGCTCCGCATTTGCCGGTAACTCTTGCTGTAATTGTTGTGGGTGTTGAGGAGCTAGCTGTCAGCTGTCTTCCTTCAAGCTCAGGTCCCGGGGAGCAGGAAGGACCATGACTTCTCCCCGTCATGTGAAGAGAAAGCACTTTCTCCCTCACTCACCCCCACCCCCTGTGCCTGTCATGTCTGGACAACCAGACAGATGCTCAGGGCTGACGGGTGACAAATCCACTCACAAGATTCAGCTTGCTAAGTGGCAGTGGCCTTTTATTCCCTGACATCTTTCCAGGCCCTTGAAGGGATTAGAACTGGATTAGTCTGAGATGAGCCGGACTCTGCCGTTATCACCTGTTTATAGGATAATGACATTATCTAGTTTGGCCCATAAGGGCCTCCTCACATAAGAGCTTTGTTCCCTTTGATCTCCAGAGTTGCAGGCAACATATCTCAAATCTAAACAAACCCACTGAAGTCTCAAGATAAGTGGTCCAAACATCCAGTGAGAAGAAACAAGATTCCATCGCCCCTTCCTGTTCAAGGCCAGCAGTGATTTTAGGACTGCGCGCAGGACTTTGAGCCTGAGGTCCGCCTTGCCATCTTCAGCAGTAGCTTCCCATTTCTCCCTTCAACACGTATCCTGCTTTACAGCTTAAGAGGGCTTTTTAGTCACTTGGTAATTAAGTTGGTTGGCATGACAGTGTGTGAGCTGGATGGGTGTCTAGTGCCCATTGTGCGGGCGAGAGCACGCGGCACCGGCTCGGGAACGCCCGGGTACTCATCAGCTCACAAGTTGTTTTTAAGCCCAGAGCGGAGATAAATCCCAGCTCACCTGGAAAAGCCCAGGGGTCGCCCCATGGCCTGGAGCCATCTAAGACCTGCCCTCTGCCCAATGGCTTTCCTTAAAGCCCATCTCCAATACGCTTCACAGCAAACAGGCTCAGACAAAGATTCCAGGAGGTCCTTGGCCAAAGTCCACTTCCTAAGTCCCACGGCTCCCCTGCCGTCTACCAGGCTTCTGTTTTTAGTCATCTTTATTGAGGTGCAATTCACAGGCAGCATGACTTGTTCTAAGTGTGCCAGCCATCTGCTGAGTTCAGAAAATGTACACAGTTGTGACAGCGCCACCATAATCAGAGCGGAGGACACTCCCATCAGCCCCCAAGTTCCTTCCCATCCTGGCGTTCTGTCTCCTTACCTCCCCTGCAGCCCCAGAATCTGCTGACCTTTCTGTCACTTGACCGTCACCTGTTCTAGAATTTCATGTACAACGGATCAGAGTATGTACTCCTTTATATTTGGCTTCTTTTGCTTGGCATAAAGCTTCTGTGTTTGTTATTTTTTATGGCAGAGTGGCATTTCACTGTGTGGATGGGTCAGTTTTTTATCCCCAGTTGGGGACATTTAAGTAGGGTGGTCATTATGAATAAAGCTGCCATGAGCATTTAGGTACAAGTCTGTCTTAACCTGTGTTCTCTTTGATCTTCAGGAAATACCTAGGAGTGGGCTTGCGGGGTCATGTGACAAATGTAGGTTAACCTTAGATGACACTACCTGTTTTCCAAGTTAGCTGTATATGAGCTCTGGCCGCCCTGCATCTTCACTGCCATCCGGTGTTGTCCAGCTCCGCGGTTCCGGTGCGCACACAGCAGCGCCTCACTGAGGGAAGCCGGCATTCCGCTGAAGACTGATGATGTGGCGTGTCTGCCCCTGTGCAAAACATGTGACAGACAGATAACTTGTTTGGTGAAGGGTTTTCAAATTTTTTGCCCAGGTTAAAATTGGGTTGCTTGTCTTCTGATATTTGACTTGTACCAGTTCTTATGTATTCTGAATACAAGTCCTTTTTCAGGCATATTTAGCAATTTTCTCCCAGCCTAAGGGCTTGTCTTTCCATTTTCTTAACTGTGCCTTTGAAAGAGTAAAAGTTCTTAATTTGGGTAAGTCCAGTTTATCACTTTTTTTCTTCTGTGATTTTTGTGTCTTATTTGAGAACTCTTTGCCTACCCCAAGGTCATAGAGATTCTCTTCTCTGTTTTCTTCCAAAAGTGTCAATTTTGTGGATACTGTGAGGTTAGAGATGAGGTTCATATTTTCCATATGGATATGTAGTTATTTCAGCAGATTTACTGCAATGATTCTTTTCCTCATTGAACAACCTTGGTAACTTAGTCAAAACTCAACTGACTATATATGCACAGTTCCATTCAGAACATTCTTTCCTCTTCCTTTGATCCGTATGTTTCCAACAACGCTATATTGTCTTGATTACTGTCATAAGATGTAGTAGTTTAAGTTCTCCAACTTGATTTTTTCCTTAAAGTTATTTTTACTTTTATAGGGCTTTTGCATTACCACATACATTTTAGACTCAGCTTCTTAATTTTTACATTGTTTTCGGGGATTTTTATTAGAATCCTACTGACTCTATAGGTCGATTTGAGGAAAAGTGAAATATTAATAATAGTAAGTTTCACAATCCTTAAACATGGCACATCCCCCAATTTCTATGTGTCCTTCCTACTTCATCTGAGCAATAACTTGCAGTGTTCAGTGTATAGGCTTTGCACAGTTCATTTTATCCCTAATATCTATTGTTGATACCATTATTACTACAAATATTTTTAAAGTTTTGCTTTATTAATGCTTTTACTACTTCTATATATGGACCTTAATTCCTGCTACATTGCTAAACTCATTTATTAAGTCTATCTTATTTTGAGGACTCCTTAAATTTCTTTTATAGATTACCATATTCTTATGTCTTTTCTTTTAAAAACATTTTTTATTATTTAAATTATATTTAATTGATTATGCTATTACAGCATAATCTGATTTTTTGCCTTCTGCCCCCCTCCACCCAGCACCCCCAACTCCCTCAAGCAATCCTCCCACCATTGTTCATGTCCATGGGTCATGCATATAAGCTCTTTGGCTGCTCCATTTCCTATGCCACACTTTACATCCCCATGACTATTCTGTAACTACCTACTGTACTTCTTAATCCCTTCGCCTCTTCACCCATTCCTCCACACCTTCTGCCCGCCCTGGCAACCATCAAAACGCTCTTCATATCCATGATTCTGTCTCCGTTCTTCTTGTTTGCTTAGTTCGTTTTTTAGATTCAATTATTGATAGATTTGCATTTTTGCTATTTTATTGTTCATAGTTTTGATCTTCTTCTTTTTCTTAAATAAGTCCCTATAACATTTCATGTAGCAATGGTTTGGTGGTGCTGAACTCCTTTAGTTTTTTCTTGTCTGGGAAGCTCCTAATCTGCCGTTCCATTCTAAATGACAGCTTTGCTGGGTAGAGCAATTTTAGCTGTAGGTCCCTGCTTTTCATGACTTTGAATATTTCTTGCCAATCCCTTCTAGCCTGCAAAGTTTCTTTTGAGAGTCAGCTGACGGTCTTATGGGAACTCCCCTGTAGGTAACTGAATTCTCTTCTCTTGCTGCTTTGAAGATTCTCTCTCTATCTTAAACCTATCTGAATTACGCTGTGTCTCAGAGAATTATGATGGGCCTCTTTGCATCCATCTTGTTTGGGACTCTGTGCTTCTTGGATTTGCCTATCTATTTTCTTCACCAAATTTGGGAAATTTTCTTTCATTATTTTTTCAAATAGATTTCCAATTTCTTGCTCTTTCTCTTCTCTTTCTGGCACCTCTATGATACGAATGTTCAAACGCTTGAAGTTGTCCCAGAGGCTGCTTATACTATCCTCATTTTTTTGGATTATTTTTTCCTCTTGTTCTGGTTGGTTGTTGTTTGGTTCTTTATGTTCCAAATCATTAATTTGATTCTTGGTTTCATCCACTCTACTGTTGTTTCCCTGTAAATTGTTATTTATTTCAATAAGACTGTGTTTGGTAGTGTAACCTAATGTAGTAGGTGTCCTGTAGGGTCTAGTGGCACAGCCTCCCCTACCAACCAAGCTGGGTACTCGAGGTGCGCCCCTCGTGTGGGCTGGATACACCCTCCTCTTGTAGTTGAGCCTTGGTTGCTGCTGGCAGATCAATGGGAGGGATTTACCCAGGCCAGTCAGTTGCAAGGACTGGCTGTGACCACTGACCACCATCCTCCCCCCCCATGGAGGATCAGCTGTGCAGGGCCGGGGTGGGGGTGCACCCACATGGTCTATAGCTGTCCATTGGATGCGTTGGCCCTGGGGTTTTCCACGTGGTACAGGCCAAGGTCAGCCCCCACTTGCGTTCTGCCTGGGGCCACTCTGCCCGAGCAATAAAGCGAACTGAGACGGCTGCTACTTGTGCTGGGCTTGGAGGTTCCCAGGTGCAGCCAAGCTGTGAATCTAGGCTGGTGGCTGCTGGTGCCGGGCCTGGGGCTCCCAGAGGCCAGCTGCTGCTTGTTTGAGGGGGTTTAGGACATTGTGCAGCAGGAGCCAAGACCAGTCATTCACATGGAAAAGCAGCTTGGGTGGTCCCATAAATTGGGTGGAGTGGAGCCTCTGGGGATCTCCAAGGAAGGTCAACCAGTGTTAGCCAGGTTGTTGGGATCTCAGAGATGGCCCCAGCTTGCCAGCTCTGTGGCTCAGTGGTTCTGTGGGGAGAAGGTTTAGCAAAGGGACAATGGCCTCTGCTCGCCTTGATGCCAGGCACTTCAGTTTCTCCCTGTATGCCACTGGTGCCTTTCAAACTGTTACCCCATCATTGGTGCTCAGAGGGAATGAGTCTGAGCAGGTGAGTCCATGTGTGGGTTCTTTAAGAGGAACTGCTTGGGTTCCAGAAGTGTCTTCCACTGACTCAATCCCCACTGGTTTTTGTAGCCAGAAGTTGTGGGGACTTATTTTCCTGGCACTGGAACCCCGGGCTGGGGGGCCTGGGGTGAGGCTGGGACTCCTCACTCCTGAGACATCCCTCCTGAATTTTTGTCCACCACACATGGGTGAGGGACCAGCCTGTTCTGTGTCTGCACCCCTCCTACCAGTCTGGGTGGATGTGGTTTCTTTAATTCCATAGTTGTCAGACTTCCATTCAACTCAATTTCTGACGATTCTGAGTGATGATTGTCCTGTATTTTAGTTGCAATTTGGATGAGGTTGTGCAAAGAGGTGAGCCATGCTTGTCTACACTGCCATCTTCACCTTTTATTTCTCTTTCTTCACTTACTGTATTAGATGGGGCCTAGAGTACAAACTTGAATTTTGCTGAATTTGATCTGCAAAATTTTATTAAGGATGTTTGTATGCATATTTATGAGGTGGATTAACGTATAGTTCTCTCTTACAGTAATATCTTTGTCTGGCTTTGATATCAGGTCCATGCTGGCCACATAAAATGAGCTGGGACGTGTTCCTCCTCTTGTATTTTCAGGAATATCTGCGCAGAACTTATATGGCTTAGTCCATAAATGGATGGTAGAATTCATCATTGGAATCACCCAGGCATGAGGTTTTCACAGTCAGAAGTTTTTAAATTACGAATTCAATTACTTTAATAGACATAGGGCTATTCAGGTTATCTATTTCTTCTTGAGCGAGCTTTGGTAGTTTGTATTGTTGAAGGAATATGTCGATTTCACATACGTCGTTGAACTTACTGACACAGTTATTCATATATCCCCTTATTCTCTTTTCAGTGCCTGCAAGGTATGTTCCTTCTTTAACTCCTGATATTGGTAATTTATGTGTATCTCTTTATTTATTGTTTGGTCACTCTGTTTAGAGCTTTATCGGCTTTACTGATTCTTTAAAGATCCAGATTCTTGTCTTTACAGATTTCCTCAGTTGTCTGTATGAAGTGATTTTATTAAGGTCTAATTTTTATTATTCCCTTTCTTACTGCTTACTTTGGGTTTCAGTTGCTCTTTTTCTAATTTCTTCAAGTGAGGATTAAATCACTGATCTTAGGTCTTCTTTTCAAATACAAGCATTTTGTACCATAAGTTTCCCCTAATCACTGTGTTAACTGTAACCCACATATTTTGATATGCAGTCGTCCCCCCTTATTCACAGGAAATATGTTTCAAGACCCCCAGTATATGCCTAAAACTGCATATTACCTAGTTCTATGTATACTACTTTTTCCTATACATACATACCTATGATAGTTTAATTTATAAATTAGGCACAGTAAGAGAGTAAAACAATAACTAGTAATAAAATATCAATCGAACAATTATAATAATGGACTGTAATAAAAGTTATGTGAATGTGGTCTCCCTCTCTCTGATAACCAATCTGATAACCAAGGCGGCTACTAGGTGATGAATAGGCAGGGAGTGCATACAGCAGGGGAGCTCTGGACCAAGAGGGAATTTGCGCCCTCAGCAGGACAGGACGGGACGGCAAGAGGTTTCATCACGCTACTCAGAATGGTGTGCAGTTTAAAATGTATGGGTTGTTTATTCCTGGAATTTTCCATTTAATACTTTCAGATTACCAGCAACCGAAACCTGAGAAGGTGAAATTGCGAAGAAAAAGGGACCACTGTGTTTTCTCTTCATGCATAATATTTTCAGGCCAGAGTGTTTTCTTATACTTCTTGTGATTTTTTTCCTTGACCCAATGGTTATTTAGGACCATGCTGTTTAATTCCCAAATGTGTGTGGGTTTTCCAGATATCTTTCTGCTATTAATTTCTAGTAATTCCACTGTGGTCAGAGAACATATTCCTCATAATCTGAATTATTTTATTTTAATGAAACTTGTTTTATGACCCAGAGTTATGAGGCTGTTTCCTCATGTGACATGGTGGCCACTGTGCTGACCTCACGGAGTCCACAGGAGGGTTAACCGGGACGGCTGTGTAGTGCCACCAGCTTAAGGGACAGGCAGCAGTTGCCACTGGTTTAAACCCAAGTAGCCCACCCAGGTTTCAGGTGCCTAGAGACTGGCCTTGGCACAAAGGCAATGGCAGGAAAGTGCCAGGGTCACAGCTGTTGACAGGTGAGACCCTACCTATGTTTTGCAGAACAATCTAGAAGCTTTGGAGCACAGTCAAGTTCCTTGTATGAGCATATTTATTCAAGGGCTTATACTTTATCCTGAAAAAATTATATTTTCTATTTTACTATATAATGTGCCCATGTGTGTTTTAAGTAAACTGCTTGTTTTCTTCTTGAAATATGGAATCGATGTGCCCGTCCAGGAAGACGAGCGGACCGTCCTGAGGCTTTGTGTGGTCTTCCTGTAGGCTCTGCAGTGTGAGGAAGGCAGGGCTCCCTCAGCAGTGTTGGCCATCAGATCTTTGCTCCTTTCTGAATCTTCCAAGTAATTAATTTATGACCACTTTTTATAACCAGAAATTAAATGCTCTACTTTCAAATGCTGTTAATTTTGGTGGGTTAGTTTGGCCCCTGGGGGCACAAGGGCCTTTGGGCTTGCCCACAGGGTTTGTGCAAGGAAGGGGCTGCCCCACGCCCACACGTGGCCTCGCTGACAGGCACCCTACCCTTGGGCTGCACAGCGCTGCCCTCGGAAACTTGTGTGGGTTATGGCTTCTGAAGGGTTCCGGAGAGTTCAGACGCTAATCGATGGCATGCATTACAAGGGAACGTGAGCTAACAAAGGTGCTGGTGGGTCATGCATCTTAAAACAGCTTCTTGGGGACTTTAATTGTCAGGATGTTCAGGAGAAGAATATGACCTTATGGGGCATTTTCCAGAATAGAATAGTCTATATATTAAAAGGCAGCAAATGATTCATAACTGGTTGGCGGCTGGGCCTATGGGCCCATGTTTCCCATGTGAATTTTTTCTCTGCATTGCAAACTCTTACATTAAATTGTGATAAATGAAGAGTGGGGGCTCCTCATACAAATCAATGACTCTAGCGTGTGTGTCATTAGCCTGAGAGATGCAGGCAGCGGTCAGTCCCATAAATCATGTGATGATCTGCTGTCTGCAACACGATGCAAGCAAGCAGGCGCATTAGGGAGGTTAAGGAACAAAATTAATCTGTGCATTTTCCTCTCCCCCTTCCGCCTTCCCCATCACCTGGTCATACGGAAAGAATTAAAATCACATGATCCAAACTAAACCAGCTCCAGAACAGTAAATTGGTTAAGTTTGACTTCACCTTTCAACTTCGAGTTAATTATGTATTAGGGGATTAATTTATTCACAGGCACTGGGAAGGCAAACGGAGAACAGTGGAAACCTGCCAGGGCCTCTCATCCAGGTGCCGAGGTTATTAATTGCTCCGGCTGTGCCAGGGCAATACCTGGGCAGAGCGTGGGGCAGGGGGCTGCGCAGCCTCCATGCGTGTGTCTGCCTCTGTCCTGCAGAGAGTCGGCAGCCCACAGGGCTCAGAGGAGGCCCCTGGCCTTGATTTTAGGGATGTGCACGATGCTTGGTTGCTGGAGCCTCCTAGGAGCCTGGGCTCAAAGAAGCCTTTACGCGAGGCAGGCAGTGAGGTCACACGCCAGATGGGAGCTGATGCCTCTCGAAGAGCCTCTAGCCTTGGTGTGAACACCTCCAATGCACAGAAGCTATCCACTGCACAACTCTGACAGGGACGGCGCAAGGGTCCCCACACTCGCACACATATCCCCTTCTAACACCAGAGCACAGCAACTGTTTTCTCCCCAAAGGCCCCCCGGAGCGCCTCCCAAGCAGCAGCATTTCCAGGCCTCTCCCCACTGCGGTCTGCTTCAGAGGCAACTCCTGGTCCCTCTTCTGCGGTACAACCTCAGCCCGGTGAGAGCAGCTAGAGCTGCAGCAGGTCTCGGATAGGGCTGCTGGGCAGAGAGGCAGGGTGGTGGGGGGTGAGCTCCTTCCTCATTGCCCCTGTAGCAGGGCAGGACGTGGGCTCCCGTCTGTGTGCGGGTCATGTCTGATCATACACAGGACAGCCTCTTGAAGGGCCCAGTGCCTGCCTGGCGCACGAGAGGAACTCTCAGGACCACTGTCCTAAGAACTAGAAACTCGCCAGGCCCCACACGGACGGCGGCATCAGTGCCCTAAGCGTGTACAGGAGTCCCAACTCCCGGGGGGCACGCCGTGCTTCTGTATGTTGCCTAACCCACCCAGTTGCCCAGGAGTTGGGGCCATGGACTCCCACCCAACATCTTAGGAAACGAAGACTCAGAAAGTGCAAAAGACTCGCACAAGCTTAGCTGGCCGGCAGCAAGCTGCTGCGCGCAGGGAGGATGGGGCCATGTAGGTCTTTCCTCGAGGTTCTTCCGGGTCAAGTACCCATGCCCTTCTCTGAACACACAGGAAAATAAGCTGAGCAAACATCTAGAAATAAGGGGTTTCCTATAAAGAAGGGGTTGCAGTTTCTCTCGGAAACTCAGAAAACCTGGCCACTGGGCTGACGTCCATGGCTGTGCTGCTGGGCTGCACGTGAGCCACTCCCGCTGCAGGGGAGGCACCCCCAGAGCTGAGGAGACTTACCCTGGCAAGCAGACCACACGTGGACTGGGACCCAACGGTGCCTCATCTCGCTGCCCAGGGACCGATAAGCAGCGCTGGCTGTGCTGCGTAGGCCTCCCCCATAGCCTGGTCTTCTGCGCCACCTCCCAGAGTCGCCCCTTCATTCCTGTCAGATAGCCTGCCTTCCTCTTCCCATCCAGTCCTTCTTAGCCTTCGAGTCCAGTTCAGCCCCCATCGGCCCCCTTTGGCCACCTCCCTTCTAAGCTCAAACAGGGCTCCTTAGCCAAGTAGCACAGGTGGGATGTCAGGGCCAGCGAGGCCCTGGGGGGTCTTCGAATCCAGCCTTCCTGCCTGCGAGGACGAGGTCAAGAACAGACGGTGCCCTGGCCTGCCCAGGCCACCAGGCCCATGAGCCCTCCTCTAATTACATTATCTCAAGTCTCTTCGCTTGCACACTATTTTGTTTTTTATTTTGGAGGGAGGAAGAACACAAAAAGTTCAGAGAAGAGGCAAACACCTAAATCCTCAACATCCAGAAATAACAAATAATGACATTTGCCACATTTCCCGCAGATCCTAACAATTCTGGGCACAGTCTACAGGCTGGCAGAGCAACGGAGGTCCCTATCCCCGTCCTGATGCCACTCCTCTCTCTTTCCCAAGAAGCCACATCGTGTCTTCGCTGCATATCCTCCTGGTCCACCTCTGCACAAACATATGTACACGCACAAAACATTCTCACAAGCACACACACAATGCACGTGCACACACAATGCAATGCACGTGCCCACGCACACACCTACACATGCACGTGCACATCCTTAAACTGAACATGCTGTGTGGTGACAGGCAAGGGTCTCAGTCTACACAGGCCTTTGCTCTTTCCCACGGCGGCTGCACTGCTGAGGTCTGGCCCACCCGCGTGTGGGAGGAGTGGGCCAGTGCGAGGCTCTAGGAGGGAGGTGGCATCTTGCTCCCGACCCGACAGGCCTCTACGTTGCTGCGGATATTCCACTGTCCCAGCGGCGAAGCACCAACCACCCTGTGCATCTCCGCAGGCACACTAATGAGGCTCTTTCCAGAGTTCATTTGTCCCCTGAATGTGTCCCGGGTCCCTCCTCTAGGGGGACCAAGGCCCTGGGGCACCTGCAGGGACCATGTGAGAAGGTGCCCTGCACAGCTCCTCATGATGGGGTATTTTTCCTGGATTGTGAGGTCGTATTTCCCTCAGTTCCCCACGGAGGCTGGCGCAGGCCGGGGCACGAGACCCCATCCCATGTGCCGGCCCCAGGGAGGCCAGCCCATGGCCGGCTCATCCCACGCCCATTAAACCTCTCAGTTTCTATTTCCTAATTCCTTTAAGAAATCCCAAACCTGTCTCCTTGGATAGAAATAAAATAAATGTAATATCTATTGCTATTGCTTAAACACAAATTATAGTATTTTTTATTAAATACTCTGTTGTCAAATTCTTGACATTCCTCATAATAGATTTTTTAAAAAAGCAACTAAAACTAGTTATTTTCTGTTACCTTAGAGGCCTGCAGCGTAGTTTGTGGTGTATTTACTTGTTATGTTCTGCTTGTCGCGTTTCATTATAAGCACGTGAATTATTCTCGCTATTAAATTAAAATGCGCTCCCCTCCCCCTGCTGCCCTTGAGGCTTCACAAAAGGTGACGGTCTCCGATGGGGGCGCTGGGAGGCTCGCCTGGCGACCAGGCCCACAACCCCGCCCAGCCCAGCTGCTGGCTCAGAGACACTGGCCCGTGCGGAAGGGCTGGCAGAGCTCCCCAGGCCGGAGGCTCTGCCCTTCTCCGCGCGCTCTCTCTGGTCATCCTCACAGCAGCCGCGCAAGGCCAGCAGACTGGAGCCCTTCACTCATGTTGCGGGTAAGAAGATGACCCCGAGAGAACAGGCTTTCCAGTGGAGGTCAAGTAGGGGCTTGACCCCCACCCTGTGTACCACACACAGCCACACCTCCTCCCGCCCCGACAGTGCTTTTCAGAGGGAGCGCCACTGCCCCTCTCTGTGTCGGCAGGAACGGCAGGGACGCAGCGCACAGAGGCTGGAGCGCCTGTTGTGATGTGTGAGCCTGAGGGTCGGGGTCTGAGCTGGCTCTGTCTGACCTCGGCGGCTGGCTCAGGAGCAGTAAAAGGGGACATCTTAAACTCCTCGGGGCCACTGTCACCTTGGACGATTTGATGAAATCTACGCCCTCTCCACAGGAAGGATGCCCGTTTCTCATACAAACAACATTTCCCACGTGATTTCACAGGCTTTCTGTATTCCCTGTGGGCCACCTATGGGCCCTCGCAGGCCCCTGGGTTCCAGGTCAGAAAGTGGCCCAGTGAGCGCCAGGATTCTCTCCTTCCATTGCTGACCTTGCCTAAACAAACGGAAAGCCGGCCTGTCCTTCCTTCAGCAGAATCAGAAATGGGCTCCAGGGGAGGTCCAGAGAGTGGGTTTTCTCAGTGCTAGGACAGGACCTGTTTCCTCTGGGTCCGCAGGGTCCTTGAGGGTGATGACGGCACACCCGTTGGACACTCCTGCTCTCTGAGCTACCCCTCCCTTCATCACAGCACTGAAACCCGTTGGGTCACTGGCAGCCTGCTCGGGGCAGTGCTGCCAGAAACCTGGGGGGGGGGTGTCAGCTGGCTCCTCTGTGGAATCAGAGGAGCCCCAAGTGCTGTTGCAACAACCGAAGGGCCTCGGGCCCACCCTAACGAGGGGTGCTGCATGTTGGTGTTTCTCCTCCACTCACACGCCTGACCTGTGGTTCCTGGTCGGACCTGCACCTGCCTGCTCTTTAACGTTACAGAGAGCGTCCTCAGGAAACCTGCTATCTCCACATGTCTTTCAGCACCGGCCACTCCAACATCGGAAAGTTCGGAGCAACAAAGCACCTTTCGTCTGAGGCTGTGTCCCTAACACAAACGCTTCCCAGAGCAGCGCTGACAGCACTTGGCAGGGCAGGGAGCAAGGGAGCTGATAAGGCCACATTCACACCAGGAAATCATGCCTCCTAAACACAGCAGCAGCCGCACCGTGGAGCTGTCAAAGCTCTAGGGAACAATTGCAGGTACCTCTGGAGGGAGACAGAAGAAAAGCTACCTCGAAAGTCTTTGGATGGAAAAGCGGAAGCCAAACAAAAGAATGTGGTCTTCATGAACGGACTTTGCTGGGGTCCCAAAACTGCCACCCAGCCTGCGATGATGGAAGTATCTTCTTCACAGGCCAATGACATGAGTACAAGAATGGGTGTGGACCAAAAGTTGGGGCCAAGGGAAGGGAGGAGCAGGTGGCTTTTGGGGACAGACTCCAAACCCTACATCTGCCTTGCCCATTTGGGTAACCTGCTAGTTTAGGTTTGGTTTGTCTGTTTGCTTTGGGGGCTTTCCTCACCACCCTCCTCAAATCTCCTACAACCCTTGAGTGGTGACTCAAGTCCACCAGGGATAAAAATAGTCAGGAATGCTCACGGCAAAAGAGAGACGAGCAGTGACAAAGCGAGGAGGAGGGAGACAAGGTAGACAGAACAACACAGGGAGAGCGCAGAGGTGGATGAGGAGGAGGTGGAGCGAGGGGACAGAGAGGATGTCCCTCAAGTTCTCAAACCTGCTGGAGGAGTTGGGAAGCACAGGAGACGCAGCGTGACTGACTACAGGCCGTGGACGGGAGCGCTCAGCAGACGGTCTGGAGTGGGGGCCCCAGGCCACACAGCTCACCTCTCCCTCATTCTCACCTACCCCACTCCCAGGTTTCCAGTGTGGTAAGACATCGTTGGTCTCCCAAAGCGAGTCCATCTCTGCTGCCCTCCGAGGCGTCTCATGGTTCTTTTGTTTCAGTCTCACCTCCACCACCCACACACTCGTCTGCAACTAGCATTAGCCTACTGCCTCTCAGAGGACAGCGGGTCGGCTGCCTTGCCCACCCAAGGAACCCCAGGCGGTTGGCAAGGTCTCCCCCACAGGGTAAGGGCTTCTCAGAGCCCGACGGGGCTGATACAAAACCTGCCCACACTGCAGATGACCTCTTCTCCCCAAGGCCAGCACAGTGCTCCCAAGGGACGTGGCACTCTCTTGGAGAATATTATGATACAGATGACGGGCACTACGGGAATGAATAAATCATAAGCTGGTTGGACAGCACTTGGGTGGGTAAATGCATGTGTGTTATTCACTCACCAAAGCCTCCTGAAAAATAATGCTCAATATCTCCCCGTGCTGACATATTTCAACTCAATTGATAATGGGTCAGGATGGAGCAAAGCACAGAGAGTGAATTACCTTTTAGCCATCCCTTCAAGTTTAGGGTTGCAGTCCCCAACGAAATCAATGCAGAAGGGTCCTCGCTGTCTCGGGCGAGGCCTGCAGCGGCTCCTAATGAAATAAACCACGGAAGCCTTTTAATCAGAGCACCTGCCTGGAAGGGGGGCGCCGTCAGGAGGGAGCGGGGCCCTGGGGACCTGTTCCCCTCACTGGGCAACGCCTGAGTGGCTCCTCAACTGCAGCAATGGTGCATCTGCCCTGGACCCAGACGCACACACGGGCAGCAGGAGGCAGCAGTTCTCCTGGGTGTGGGGCTGGCGTGCCCTCAGCTGGGGCTGCACAGGTCTCCGAGCAGCCCTGCATCTCCAGGGGCCACGGCGGTGCCTCCAGGTGAGAGGCCTGTTCTACTCCCAGATACGTGATAAATCTCTGTGGAAGGAAAGCTGGGCCGCAAAGGAGGCTCTGTTCTGCACCTGAACCCCAGGCTCGGCGGTGCCGACGTGGGAGCTGGCTGGGAGCGCGACTGCTGATGGATGGTGCCCGTCACCCCTCGCTCATCCCTGCTGCCCTGCTGCTTCCTTTTCAAAAGTTAGATAACGTCACTTTTAAAATACTCAAATATGAGAAGTGTGAGGAAATTAGGTAACATCGCCATTGCTCTGGTCCTCTGCAAAGGCTTCCTTCTGGGCCCCCTTGTCCACTTGGGGACACGTTTGTGGCCTCTCTGGTGTTCATTCCTCCTTCTTGGGGAAACACACCATCCTTCTCTCGCTCCGTGTCAGGGTGCACTCGTCCATCAACTCTGTGGTGGGCCTGGGACCCCTGCCTAAACCAGCCAGCGCAGGCTGTCTCCTAACAAGCTTACCCTGCCAACCAGGGCACTCAGGACTCGGGGGGCAACTCTGGAGAAAGGCCTGCTTCTCTGTGTTTAATCAGACTTGGGCCTGCAGCGTGCGTCTTCACCGCCAGAGGGAAAGCCCATCTGAAAAGGTGACCCACACAAGGAGGCTGGATCAAGGGCTAAGGCTGTAATTCCAAGCCCGTGGTCACTATCTGAGGCTCTGTGTCCAGCCACCACCACTGTCACCCCCCACCCCAAACAAGAACTTCTTAGACTCTTCAGTTTGTGATCAAAAAAGCTTCCTGTTTAGCCACTTGAGTTTGGCTTTTCCCCTCCCTTTCCTCTTGCCTTCCTTTCTTTTTTCTTTCCTTTCTTTCCTTCTGTCACAGGCAACCAAAGAATCCTAATGGAGCTCCCCTACAAGGAAATAAATCACGAACACTGGGAAATGCAGATTCTGTGCAGGGACAAAGCTCTCCCAGGGCACCCAGCGAGAAGAGGCCCCAGTGTAACCGCGCCATCAGTCCACGAAGCCACTGCACTCTGTGGGCTAAAAAATAACTCTTACAAGTAGCCTCTGACTTAAACAAGCCCTAGAAAAGAGTGAAGGACATGTTGAAAAGGAATGCTTTTCCTGGAAGGCAGTACCAGAAAGGGTCACACTCAGAGGCACGCAGTCCCTTCAAGTCCCATGTTCTGGATAGACCACAGTGACAGGGAGGAACTTCTGCCCCAGAGAGCTTTGCTGAAGCCCAAGTGCGTCTGGAAGGGTCAAGGATGATTCTCCCGCCAGCCAGTACCCCAGTACTTCCCGTGAGAGGCTCTCAGGTACCCCAGGTAGAGCTGCTCACCTTCTGTGTACCTGAACCGATGCTTATGACAAACTAGGTAACTGGAGATGGGCAGACAATATTTTGGAAGACGCAAATGTCAAGCCAACGTCTGAGTTCTCCCTTCCCTTGGGTCTATGCCGAGGCCGCCTTCATGTCTGAGAGCCGGGCCCGTAGCCCCCGGGCCCTCTCTCCTGGGACCCAGCAGGGCGCCCAGGGCCATCGAGGCACAGCCACAAGGCAGGCGGCGTCCTGCACGGTCCTGAGCGGGAGGCCGGCAGCGCCCGCCACCCTTTGTCTTCCACGGTGACGGTTGTTGACGCGACTGAATGGCGGTATTATTAGCAGATTAAGTCTGAGAGGCTGGACTCGAGCAGAAAGAGGGTAACAAGAGCACCGGGCCCTGCTCCACTCCCAATTACGCCACAAAAGCCTAAACCACCAGGTCAGGGATAAAAGTGAATAAATGTTTCTAAATTCTTATCTTAAACACACTTAAGCTTAAAGCTATTTAACTGGGGCTTTAAAAGCATGTGAGCTTCGTGGAGCCCAGCTACCTGCCTCGTTCTCTCGCTCTTATTTTTGCTTTTATCCTTTTAGTCTTGAAGAAGCCTAATTAGAAGCTTGAACAGGGCTCTCTCTCCCTGCCCTTAAATCAGTAATTGGCTTCAGTGCAGAGACTGTCAGGAAATTAACACATCACAACATGACAGCTGTTAATTTTTTCTCCTTATTTGTCATATGAATCACCGCTGATTTGCCGGAGTGCATAACAAATTAGTGGGCTGTAATCAGCGGCCTCTCTTCTGTGAGCTGCACCTTCTTCCCCCTCCCCCCCACCTCCTCTCTCCCTCTAAAGTCCATTACTCCGCTGCCTCCGCAGAGACGACTGTTCCTAGGTGTGTCATTGTCAATAAATCAGAATAAGCAAATGCTAAAAGCGCAAGAAGCTCTTTAAACTTTGATGAAGGCTTTTAGTTACATTTTTAAACTTACACTCATAACTGGAATCTTTTCTTTTTTAAATTGTCACTCCCTGGTAGTGATAGACTGTCAGGTTCGCAGCTACGTCCTCATCCATGCCAGGGAAGGTGGAACTGCCAGTGTCATTTGCACAAGTCTGGCCTACAGAGGAGGAGGAGGCCTTGGGGAAGGCCAGGACGCGGGGGGCGGGGTTGGGGTGCGGCATTAGATCCCAACAGCGTCAGACCAGAGGTCCTTCCTTTCTGAATGAGGAACTGGGGGAGAAAGGCAGACGGGAAGAAGGGGAGGAGAACAGGCAGGGCAGGAGGAAGAGAAATGGACTCTGGAACCTCATTGTCCCCGACCTTTCTAACTTGTCTCATTTTCCACTGCATATCTGAAAAGTGGAGTGAACCTTTGCTGAATGCCTTTGTGGTGGCAGCCGGAACCACCAGGCAGTCATGGGTTCTGGGACTTCATTTTTCATTCAGCATTTTGGTGGGTCTTCATACACCTAATGGTGACGGTGTCCGGGAGGAAGGGTGTAAAGCGAGGGTGGTGACAATGCAGTGGCTTCACACTGTGGGTCTGTCCCAGGCTCGGAGCTGTGGCAAACAAATCTGGGTTCTCTGCATCTACACTGTAGGTGCAAAAGGGAGAAGGAGTTTCTTCCCTCTCAACCTGGATCTCACTGGACCGAGGCACCCTCATCTTTCCAACCTGAGTCCGTGGGGAGCTGATGGGCGCTTCACGTGGGGCCACAGCCTCCCAGGGCTGTGTGAACCTGTTCTCCTGGGTACTGTAGGCTGGCACTGAAGCTAAGGTGACAGGGTTTCAGAAACAAGTTTCTCCTTTCCTTTCTTCTCACATCCTTCCTTCCATCCACCCACCCTCCTGCCCTTCCATTCTTTCCTCCTTTCTCCCTTTCTCCCTCCTTTCCCTTCCTCCTTCCCTCCCTCCATCCATCCATCCACCCATTCATCCATCCATGTGCTCTTCATGTAGCGGCAGGGTAGGAGCCCAGCATGTGAACAAGTGGGACAGAGGAGAAGAGTAGAGGGTGGGTCTGTCTCAAGATATGACACGGGGAGGAAAGTCACAGCCCCAGAGAAGTAATTAGACCCAGGCCCCGCTGCTCCGGCTGGGCCACCCAGAGTGGGGTGCGGAGGAGGGGGAGGCCCTTGCTCCCTCCGTGTTGCCCCCAGCAAACGGGCTGGTCTGTCCACCATGCTGGTCTCAATCACGCTTTTCCCAGCAATTACTCTAGTGACTTTCTTGTGCTGTGTTCTCATTCGGCCACTTGAAAACTGGATTTAGTTTATCAAGCCCTTTGCCAGGAGTGTCATGCACTAGACTCCAGTTTAGGAGCCAGACAGTCAGTAAATTAGGGTCCATACTCCTGACATGTGCGCACCGGTCAGAGAAACGTGGAGCCCTGTGGCAATTTTTAATTTATTGTTTTTTAATGTCAACCCCCAGGAACTGGAACACACATCCCGCGGGCTGTTCCTTCCCTTTCCTGAGAGTGAGATGCCTCATCCTCAGAGACACAGACCTGCCATCCAACCATCTGCCATTTGAACTGATGGGGCCATGAGGTCTTGCTGTGTGGAAGTCATTGAAATCTTTTGGAAATAAAACAATTGTCCTTTTTTTTCCTTTTACTAGTGATAATTTATAGACATTCAATATGTTTAAATACAGTTCAATAAGCTCCATCTTATAAAAGTCTCTGCTGAGAAATTTTCTCTTTAATGTCATTTTATGAGCTCAAAGGAAGGATTTTTAAGCAAAATACCAATATCACAACTACTCTGTCAAATCCTAATTTAAGGGGAAAAATCACTTACCCATTACGTGATGTGGACCAAGTTGCCTGGCAGAGGCTTGGATTGATAGCAGGCAGGTCCAACGGTCAGGGAATTCTGTGGCTCCGTGGTAGGTCAGCCCACTAGGGACGAGGAGAGCCCCCAGGAGCAGGACCCGGGGGTCTGGGCCTGCGTCCCTAAGCGTTTCCAACACTTAGTGAGAATCCAACGCACTGACAACCCACTGCTCACTCCCAAGCACTGACTGGCCGCCGCTCGCTGACTAGCAGCTCTCAGGGCAAGCACACTTGTCCCTGGCTCACGGGAACCTCTAGGGCACACGCTGACTCCACTAAGCCACCACCACAGCTCTTCCTGACACCCCATCATGGAGCTCCAGCTCTTCCATCCCCAAGTGCCATGCCTGCTTCCCCCCGACCGCCTGGCTTGAGTTCCTCTCCCTTGCAAATCACCACATGGAAACTGTCACTCAAATCTCCCTTCTGTCTTCGGCGTCCTCATCCTGCTCCCGTTTAAGCTGTGGTCCTGGTGAGGCGCTCTAGGGGCAGGCTGGCCCTGCACCCTGTGTGGTGGCGGCTGTTCATCCTCCTGTGCCCTGTGCATATCAGCACTGAAAGTTGTAAACCATTTCCACCTCTGCCTCTGAGGACGTGTGCTGCCCGGCTGTGCTACCTACCTCCGGTCATCCAGGCATTTACCAATTTCCCGGGCACTTTTCTCTTTTATCAGATACTGTGAGAATTGGGTCAGTGTCTTCCCCTACCCCTCAACCCCGTCCACTGTCGTCATGGAGGGTGGCCTCAGCCTTAATACGGATGACCCGTCACTGATGCCTCGCAGGTGGCCAATTCACCTGCTGATGCCCAGTGACCTGCGTCTCACCCTACTTCATCCACCCAGGTGGCTGGTCATCCCCAGAAACTTCTGACTCCCTCAATCTTACATGCTAGAAGCATCCCATTCTCAGGCCCAGGGTCCTGTCCTGTCTCTCTTGAAGATTTCCTCTTCTTCTACTTCACTGGCACTTCTGGGCCCAGGGTGCCAGTGCTACCTCCCTTCCCAGCCACGCCACTTGCCTTTGTTTCTCTATCTGGCTTCCATGCACTTTTGTTTCCACCATTCTCATGAGAGTGTGCTTTACGTCACCTATCCTTTCATTGTCCACGCTGCCGCCCAGCCCCGGGCAAAATCCCAGTCCTGAGTTGATCCATTTTCCTGCCTTCCTTACTTCTACTCTGGGTGGGCAGAAGAAAAATCACTATCTTCCCCAAACTGGAGGCGCTCCAAACACAAGGTCTTCAGGCTCAGCCGAGCCTTCTGCACGATGTGCCCCCTCCCCTCTGCTGAGCTCCCCACCCAGCCTTCTCCACGGCAGGAAATCATCCTGATGATTATTCCACAACTTCCCGTGGTTTTTCGATCTCCCTCCCCCATGGTGGAGACACATCTCCCCTTCGTATGGGAGGCTGAGCTCACCACATTTCTCCCAGTCCCCCTCCCTAGTGCTTGGCTTCATGGATTCACTTTTTCCCTATATTTTCAACATCTCCTGCTGTCTTCTCTCTCTGTTCTCTCCTCCCTACAATTAAGCATATTCAAATCTCTTCCAACTTTATAAAAAAAAACAACTCTCAGCAGCCCTAAGCACCTTCTTGCCCTCACAACCAGCCAAGTTTCTGAAAGCGTGGTCTAGGTTGGCCACCCCCACTCCCTGCTCTGTCCCCTCTGCGACTCAGTGCCTCTCCGTCCCACAGGAACTTGTACCCCACGGTCAGTATGCTTGCAGATGAAATGCTCTTACGTTCTTGGTTTCCATGATTCTTCTGCAAACGTTGGGGGCAGAGCTAGTTTTCAAAGACAGAGCACCCTCCTGCATTTTTGTGCTGCCTTTCTGGCCTCCTCCTTACTGGACCCCTTCAAAAACTCACTTCTCATAATCTTTCCATTAAATATGTGTTTTAGTTGTGATTTTACCTTTTTTATCTTTTCACTTTACGTTCTCCATGGGCAAGCTTGACCTCTCTTTTGGCTGGAAAATAACTTCAAATCTAAGTACTTCGGGCATCTAATCTTGGCTGCCTCATAAGGACCTGCAAGGTTAGGCTGCCACAGCCCCCCCTGCCCTCGCCTACACGGGCTCCTGGCCTCCCCCCGTCAGCACGGCCATTGTCTAGTCAGCCCCTGGGCTGTGGTGCTCTCCCCGCTACCAGTGCTACGGCCCAGGTCCCCACCGCCACTTTCTCTGGCTCGACCAGCAGGACAGCTGCCATGTCATAGCCTCCAATACGCCCAGTATAGCCTCTGCACTGTCCCACAGCATCTTTCTCAAAGCAAATCTGACCTCACAGCTTACATGTTAGTCACTGCTGCAGGGTCCCACTGTGCTTAACACGTGTGCGCCAACCTCAAGGATGGAGCTCCCCTGCCTCCCTGGGGGGTGGGTCCACATTCGCCACCCACACCATCCGATCTACTCCAGAAAGAGTTAATTCATTCAGTGTCCTAAAAGTACTAGCTTCTATCTCATCTCCAGGCCTCAATTGTGTTTTTCTTCTGACCAAGGCTCCTTCATCTGTAACCCACAGATTTAAGCTGCAACGTCGTTCCTCTCTGCAGGCCTCCAACACCGGCCCCCTGCTTCCCAACCTCACGCCCCAGAGACTGGGGTCTCAGTTCCTTTCTCGTGTCAGCACCGCAGCCTGACTAGACAGCTCCTCTCACATGGCACTTCTTGGGGTGTCTGTTGCCATAGCAGAAAGCCCCCCCGCCCAGAGTTGGCAGCATACTGTGTCAGGGCAGAAGCTGTGAACTCAGTGCCGGAGCCTAGCGCCAAGCACAGCGCCCTGCACGGGCAGGTCTCTGGACGCCCTAGTCACATGCCTGTGTTCGGTGTCCATGGCACAGACCTAGGCAGGTCTTTCCTCGTCCCGAAAATCTTGGGCTCCACAGTCAGAATTAAATGTGTTACCCGAACATCTTTCAGGTTTTATCCAATTTTCTGAGACAGCTAGGTAAATGAAAGTCTCTCTATCGTTTCGAGTAGGAAGATGTGAGAACCTGGCCTTATTTCTCTGTGCATGAAGGTGGCCAGCCACTGATGTCCCTCTCCAAGCCACTGCGGGGCCTGCATGGACTGGGCGGGGCCCCAGGGCCACACCATCACATATGTCCTAACCTGCTCAGGCATTCCAGAGAAGGCCTCGCAGTCGGGATTCTTTTCAGTTCGGCTGTTCCTGAGAACAGAGTCCACAGAGGGAAACACTGAGAAATGGTTCCCAGACCAGAGCAAAGTGAACAGGGCTGGGCGGGGGGGGCAGGGAAGTCAGCGACTGGGCATCACTTAAAGTCATTCTGTGCTGTTAAAGCAAAAACCAGCAGAGGCACAACAAACCAAACAGGAATGCCCATTAGCTGGGCCGCCCGACCCGGACCACCCAGGTTGTTGGCTCCCACGTCACAGCAGATCTGCTCCCCAGAGAGAGAGAGAGGCGGGGCCGTGACGAGCAGGAGGCGAGGACAGCTGGGACCGGCATGGCACTCCCCAAGCACTCGGTGAGGGCCTTCAGCTGTCAGTCCATCCAGAGGCACGGAGCAGGCGAGTGCCTGCCACATCGGTGTCCCCTTTGGCGGAAGAGCATGCTTCCCGGGTCCGGTTTCCCTAATGAGCCTCCTGTGGAGACCGGGGGAGGCCAGCAAGTACTGGGAAGGGCAGCATTCTTCAAAGAGGCGTGTTCAGGGTACATTGTCCCTTTATAATTAAAAACACAGACTGCTTTCCTCTGAAGCTTTAGAGAAAGTCAAATGTGATGAAAACATCTGGCCTCTTGGGGGGCACGAGATGGGGTCTTTGCTAGATCCTGCAGCGACTCTGGGGTGAGGGTGGAGGCACAGGGATGTCACCTCGTTTGCTCACCGGGTTTCTGAAGCACCTCCCAGGATGGAGGGGTAGAGACTCGCACGTTGTGCTCGACACTGCAGCCCCAGTCCCTAGGTCTGGTCACGGCACATGCCCTGTGTTTGCTGAGTGAACTAACGAACGGCAGGGAGGGTGAGCGGAAATGAGAATGGACAAGCAGGAGCCCGTGCGGATGGCGACTGCGATTGGAGTGTCTGGCCCAACGAAGGTAGGTCGACACTAAAATTTATTATGCATTGTTTATCAAAACAGAACATAAATTAAAAAGAAAAACTTTCTGAGGAAGCTTTTCTAGAGCAAGGCTCACATTTTCCAATCGGGACACAGAGGCCCAGGAGGGAGGAAGGTCTGCCTGCGACTGCTCAGCTGGTCAGACACCAGGCTGTGGCAGGGCTGAGGGCCCTGAGCCCCAGGTCACGGCCCCGGCCGGGACCTCCCCTTGCCGTGGGCCTCAGAAGGGCTGTACCTGCGTCCCCCAGGGAGGCTTGCCTGGAGTTAGGGGCTGAAGACTGAGCCTCAGGGCCTCCCACCAGGAAGGCAGACACCCCTCTTGAATGCCCTGAGCCTGTTGTGAGGTCCCCAGTCACTGCAGTTCTCAGAGCTTTATCCCAGTTTTTTGGGGAACAGTCAGAGCAGCTGTTGCTGCTTCTACCACTACATCAGTGACCAAACTCAGCGGCTGGATTAGCCTCATTCAGAGTTAAAATTACTCTAACTACACGAGAGCTGGTACTTTGAGTCCATGGCGATGGGGGCACCAGAGACCATGACTGGTCCCTGGGCTCTCCCTCTACCGGCAGGTGCCCTACTGATTCGTGCCAACAACAGGTATTTTTGAGGACAGGCAGGAGTGTGTGACTCACCTTGACAGTGACATGTGACTGAAGTTATCTGTGTTGCTCTCTTTAAAAGCCAGGGGGTGATTTGCTACCCGCCCTTCTTCACAACAGGAGGGTCACCAGTGTTCCAGGTGGCGGCTGTCCGTCAATCTGAGACTAATGGGCAGGTTAGGAACAGACCCCTCCACGGGTTCAACATGTGCACGCAGCCTGGGGGAGAAACTATTTGAAGTCGGCAAGTTTTCAGAGTTACTCACCACTGCGGCACGGCTCCCTGGTCTGGTTGAAACACCCCGTTTCCCCCTCAGGCTCTGCAGTGCCCTCCTGGCACAACTACACTGCAGCCCCGCATCCTCACCCAGCCCCATCGCGCCCATGTTGCACAGGTCCTGCCTCCCTTCGAGACACGGCTTCTACTGGCGCCACCTTGTTCATCACGTTCTAGCCAAACAGTCCTCGGTCTGGCCCTCAAACATCCAAGCTCATTCCTCTCTCACAGACAAGGCACTTGCTGTGGTCTCTTACTGGCATAATCTCCTCCAAACCCTCAACCCTGCATGGGCTCATCCTCTCGGTGGCCACCTCCTTAGAGGGGCCTTCTCTGACTGCTGTCCAAAGGAGCCCAGTCACTCTGTTACATTAACCTCTTTTTATTTTCTCCTCGGCATTTATTACTTTCTGAAATTACTTAGTCTTTTCTTTATGTTTGCCTTCCCCCCTAGAACATGAGGTAGGAGTGTTATCTGATTACGGTACCTAGAAAAGACACACAGTTGAGAGTTCGGTAAACGTTTAATCAGCGAGTGAGTGAATACACAGATCAGTGAAATCCACTGCCTCGTGGGTCAGACCCAGAAGAGAAGCTGAGTGAATCGCACTCATTTTTACAAAGGGATAACAACTCAGCCCAGAAACCCAGCACGGCTAGCCCCACTCGGCTTCTGGCAGGGACACTCAGCTTTGATTTGGACCACTGACCATTTCCTCGCAGACACAGGCACCCGATTCATGGTGATAAATGGCCCAAGCTCCTCACTGCATTTAGTGGCAAACTCTGATCCAAGTGGAACTGCGGCCAGGTGGCTCGTGGGAGCCCTGGAATAGACTTCCAGATAGACCACAAAAGCTAGAGCCGCTCACACCGTTCCAGGTACATTAACTCACAGTCCCCAGGAAGCACGCGATCTGGTGGAGGAAGGGAGGCTCCCCTCTCCACAAGCACGAACATCCGCGGTTCATCCTCATCCCAGTGAAGGATTCTTGCCCGTGCGTCTGGAGAAGCTTCATCAATGTCAGCACTGGGCCCAGTGCAGAAAGAGACGACTGCCCAGTGGGCATCGCTCAGCAGCCTTCTTGGGTTAGGCTCTGTGCCCAGGCCCGAGGGGTCCTCAGCAGCTGGGGGCCACTGCAGCCCCGGGGCCACCTCGCCCAGCTCACCTGCCTGTTCTCAGTGTCTCTGCCCCTGGAACTTCCACCTTCGTTCTCCGCAGGGGCCCAGGAGACTGTGTCTCTGCCCCTACAGTGAAGAGGTCTGGGCTCCAGTCCAAGACTCCAGTCCAGCCCACAGCTGCACGGTCCTTCGGAGTGTGTCCTCGCTGAGTGCTGTGCCCTCTTCTCTGCCCGGCCATCCTCTTGCCTCCTGCTCCCCTTCTCCCTCAGCCTTTGACTGAGAACACCCTGCCAGCCTCAGCACTGAGCTTCTGCCTTTGCCCATCCCTGCGTCTCAGCGGAGTGGCTTCTCCTGCTCACCGACTCGCCCCCCCACCCTGCCCCCGGCCCAGGGCTTTCCTCAAGAGTAGAGGCCTAACAGATATGCTGGCCACAGCCCTCTCTGTCTGTCTGTCTAGCTTGTGTCTGGAGTATGTGGTGCTGAAACCCACTTCGTCGCCTTTCCTAGGTCCACACCCTGCAGGTGAGCTCTCTCAGCTCTTCTGTCCTCATCAACGCCACCGCTACCCTCCTGACCCCAGAATCTCCAGCCAGATCTTTCATTCAATGGACCACACATGTTGGCTTGTTTGGTTCCCACTGCTTTGGGCTCCATTTCTTTCTCTCCGGATCTCACTGCCACACCCCTGACTCAAGGACCTGTCATCTCACATTAAAGTTGGAGTATAGCCTCCACCTGTTCCCACAAACTACTGTGTTTCCAACCCACCCTAAGCTGCCACGGACAACGGTACTAAGGCACTGGCCTTAGTCTAGAAGTCACGGACTGGATGCCAAGGGGCCGTGCCAACAAGGGGACGTATTAGGTACAGAGAAGTGAGGGGTTTTTTTGTTTGTTTTTCCCTCTTTAGGGGGGGTCAGCATTTGTATAATAAATATGAAAAGACCTACCAGGGCTGGGTTTGTGTTCTTGGGCATCAACCCAATCTAACCAGGCCCGGCCCGGCCCTGCCCTGCCCTGCGGTGCACCCCTGGCCTGCTCCACATACAACGGTCACCCCCGCGTCATCTAAAGGCACTCATGTCTCAGCCCCTCCCTTAGTCCTGCGGTGCTTCTTCTCAAGGACTTTAAGCTCATGCACCCTGCACAGGCTGTCAGGATAGCAGGCTGCCGTGAGGCTCCTTGGCTTTGAGGGCCACGGAGAGCCCTCGTCCTGGCTCCTCTTTCTGTAGAATGGGGCTGCGATCCTTGCCTCTGGAGCACCATGAGACAAAACAAAAAAGTGTGTTTCTTTGATGCTTTGAGCTCCATGGAGAGCAAGTAACATAAAAATTCAAGGTGTTATTATTAGAGAGTAAGAAATTTTGTTCTATGCTAATTAAACTCACACCTTACCACTTTACACACAGGGGAGAGGCAGCATGACAGCGTGACATGCTGAGCAGGACGAGTTCTGCACGCGCACACAAGACAGCCGCCTCACCATGCGTGTGAATCTGCCTCCGCTCCCACCTGCTCCCGGCCGACGTTTGCGGGACAGGCTGATGGAGCCCCCGGCTCTGCGCACAGCACTGGCTGCTCTCTGAGTGTGTGAAGATGTTGTCAAGATGAGGTCTGGTGGGTGGCGATTTAGTTAAGGCGGCCCACAAAGGTGCCCTGCCCCCGGGGTGCTGCCCGTCAGGCCACACCTGCAGGACGCACTTGAGAAAAGATTTCTTTTGCAATGGTTTTAGCAGTCCCCCGGGGGTGGACACTGTTGTCCCCCACACCCAGAGGTTGCTGGCAGACTTGGCTCAAGAACCCACTGAGGGCCCCACAAGAGACAGTGGGCACCACAGCTCTTGATCCCGTTGCCCTATCGGAAGGGACGCCTGCGGAGGAACATCCTTTTCTCCCTGCTTTTCCCAGGGCCAAATGAGAGACTATCCGTGGAAGGTAATCGAGCTGTCACTGAGGAGAGAGAAGTGGAAATTCATGGTTCTCTTGTGAGGCAAAGACATCTGTGTTATTGCACCCTAAGCCAATAGTTTTTAAAACAAAGTCATAAAACAAGCTACTGTATATAAGAGAGGAGGAAGCCAGGCAGCGCTCCCTCTACTCTGTTCAGGTTTTGAAAAGAAACAAACCTTAAAAAAAAGAGCAGGATAACGATGACCAACGACAGGACACAGGCGCCTGAGACGGCGGTCACAGCCAAGCTCTGCTTCTCCCCTCTGAGGGCCTGTGTGCCATGGGGGTGCTGCCTGAGGTGTGTGCCTGAGAGAAGCCCGGGGCGACGGGGGGAGTGAGGGACGGGAAAGATGCGAGACCCCACGCTTCCTTTGGTACAAGCCCAGGAGAGCCTCCCTCGGTTGGCAGGGGCGCTCCTAGAAAGCCGATCACCACACACACTCGCACTGGGCACCCCTGCACACGCCAGCATTCACAAGAGTGGGCCTGTCGCATTCCCGAAACCACCCGAGGGGCAGGACAGACGGAGTCACTGTCCTCGTTTTCCGGATGGAGAAACGGATGTGTAGGGGGTGCTTGGCTTGCCAACGTCACAGTACAGGCCTTCCGACCTCAAATACTCTGCCTTTTCTTTTCTTTTTTTGTAATAATACCTTCTTTCCCCATCTTCTCTGTCAAGGTAAGTCTGTCTCCACCTACAAAGCCCGCTCCCCTCCATGGCACCACGACGCACACCTGCCTGCTCGTGCACCCCGGGTACGTGTGCAGTGCTGGTACGCACAGTCCTGAGCAGGGCCGCGGAGACCCGGTCTGCAGTCCGACAAATGGACTGACACCGGGCAGTGAGTCGTCCTCTATGTTGGCTTTGAAGGGGTGCCCACTGAGCCTCAGAAACACAGAGCTCGGAGCTGGAAGGAGCCTCGCGCCACCTTCCATCAGCATGAGGCTCCGCTCCCTGGCTCCCGGAGGCAAGGACCCTGCCTCTGTGCACCAGCGGAGGGGGTGGGGCGGTGAAGCCTGTCCTATCACAGACCCATGAAGGGCTCTGGCCTCCCTTTCATGCCAGGTAATCCCCCCGTGTCCTGGCCATAGTCACTGGGTCGGGGTGAACGCACAGGTGCAACAAACCATGAAAAGGTGGGCTACACCAACAGCCTCTGAGGAAGGGTGGTGGGCACTGAGTGGGAACCGGGGGGGGGCAGTGGTAGGTGCTGCCGGGGAGCAGGCCATTTTCTGGTAGACAGGTCTGGTTACAGCAAAAGCCCTAAAGAAGAGCCAGAAAACAGTACAAACTGAAGTATGAAGGAGCAGAGCCTTTAAGAAGGAAACAGGCACGCCGGACACAGGAAAGGAGGCAGCAGACTCGCAAAGTGCAGATGACTCGCGCCAGAGGGGCCTGCCCAGGTCACGGGGGCGTCTGAGCCTAGTCCGAGTCAGTGCGAGTGGGGTCGGGGTGGCTGCACACGTGCACGGGCTGGGCACTGCACAGACAGCAGCATGGGTCTGCCCGCTGAGGCTGGCGCCAGGGCGCCCGCGACCGGTGTCCGGGTCCTCGAGGGTGGAGGCCCGGCACTGCCTCTCGCGGGGTGGCTCTTGCTGGGGCGTCGCCTCCCTTAGGGCCCAGTGATTCCATCGGTGAAACAGAGTAGCCGTGCCCATCCCGCCTACCTCTGTGCGGTCAGGAGGAAGAGAGGACATGTAGGTGGTAAGGGGCTTCCAAAAAAACCATGCAAATTTCAGAGTTACCATTCTTTCTCTCTAAAAAGCCATCTGTGACAGCACATCAGACGGGAAGCAACTGGAAAGTCACCCGAAGCCAGAGTGGGCACAGCTCCAAGGAGACAGCTTCTCCTCGTCAGGACAGGGGGTGCAGTGGACACGGGGCAGCCTAACCCAACATCCTCAGCAGTTGGTGCCCCACCCCCAGGGGCAGTGAGAAGGGGAAGGGCCTCTCAGCGGTCCCTTCTGAGTAACTGTCCTCCGCCATGGGAGCCGCCACCCTGTGAGGCCCAGGCCCTGCCCCTCTCCCCCGTCGCCAGGGGCGCCCACAACCAAGGACTGAGGTAAAAGGCCAGGTCCTTGGCCTCAGGTGGTGATTCGTGCTGCTGAACCCACTCCCCTGCGCCCAGGGCTAGACCATACCTGTGGCTCGGCCTCACTGGGCGTTTCTCCTGCCTGCCCCGTCCCCTCACCTCCCACGGCCCAGCCCGCCTCACAACGCTCCCTCAGGAGCCACACCCACAGGGGCTGTGCCCGAGACCACCAGAGCAGCCCTGGGCTGGGGACCGGGTGTGCAAACGTGCAGCTAAACGTACATGCTCCTCATGCCTCGGCCACTGCTGTGGGGCGCAGGGTAGGAGGGCAGGAAACAAAGTCCAGGCACTGCAGTGCAGGCGGGGGGCTTCGTCAAAAGGGGCCCTGGGGCCAACGAGTAACAGGGAGGAAAGCAGGGCCGAGCTGGGGGCACCACACCCGGAGGCTCCAACCCCACAGGGCCTTCGAGAGCTGGCGTGGGACTTCGGGGCCGCCTACGTGTGCAGCCCTGCCGGCCGCTGGACGTGGAGTCCCTGGGGACAGGTACAGCCTCGGGGATGCAGGCCGCTGTAGCAGAGGACAAAAGTTGTACAAAAGTGATTTTCAACCTTTTCCATCCCATAAACTAATTACTAAAATTCTGCGGCGCACCCAAAAATATGTTATATTTTTTGCCAATATGACAAAAAGTGAGGTGTGATTTGATTCATTCACAATGGACGGCTATCGCATTGGCTGTTGCTTTTTTATTCAATAATCTAAGAGAAAAGCGGTCAGTGTTATTGACTAAAGCGTCAGGCGTTACGTGTTCTAAAAATTCTTGTGGTGCACTGATGGGCCCGCTGGGAAACACTGGTTGGACACACTGGTTGGACATGGTTGTTGTGGAGGAATTCGGCTGAGAGGCGCCCACCGCCAACCATCCCGGATGCTGGGGGGCGTGCCCCTTGGTCCTGCAGGAGCTGCGCGCACGCCTACCATGCCCTGCCCTCCTGGGCGGGCAGAGCCCACTCCAGAGTCAAATCCCGCCGAGCGAAAAGGATTCGGAGCTCCCCATAGCGTCTCTGGTGCACTGCTCAGGGCCTGGTATGACGCAGGTGAGTCGGGTGGGTACCTGACCTCGGCAAGGCTGCCGTGTTTGGGGGTGCGGTGGGGATGGGCAGAACAGGGCTGACACGTCAGCCACACTGGCGGTCAATCTGCATGGCACCGGTCATTCTGCCCGTGCCACCCGAGCCCCGTGGACCTGTGAGCTGAAGGGGCTCCAAGGAGCAAACCACCAAGCATTCTCAGCTCCCCCGCAACGCACTCCTCCCAGAGTTCTCATTGTTTCCACACACGGGAGCTTCTCCTGAACCCTTTCACGCGGGCACATGGAAGGAGTGAGGAAAAAAGAGGCTTTGCAGTGTGTATTAGTAACATTTAATTAGCCATGGGCTACTTATTAAGTGGCAATTATCCCTATTATGTCTGCCACAGATGAGCGACTACAGACTGTCCATGCTTTATGGGCCTAAACTCCTCCGAGTGTCACAAAGTCCCATTACATCCCCAGTGCCGGGCTCTCCGTCTGGAGGCAACTCGTCCCCTCACACAGCCGCGCGTCGCCCCACTGTCCTGGGTCAGCCTTACTTCTGGGACAGGCAGAGGACAGCTCAGTGAAACTCTCCTCATGGGGTGCCCCTGCTGGTGGGAGGGAGTCAGCCCCCCAAACTGGGGAGGCTCCTTCCTGGCTCTTGCCCTTGACAGCAGGTGCAGGTCACCGGGTCTCATGGACGTCACACTGGAAGGCCTTTGGAGATCGCCATGCCAAACCTTCACTGGCTGCTGGGAGCCAGGCTTCCAGAGGGGAAGGGGATGGGCCCACGGACCCCGGCTATACCTGAAACTAACAGGTGTGCAGGGGGCCTGCCCGAGGCACAGAAACCAGAACCACGTGACCGAGTTCTTTTCTACCCACATGCCTCTCGGCCACACTCTCTCCCCACGTCCCTGTGCAATGGTGCCCTTTGCACAGCAGGTGGAGAGCCCAGGCATGCATCGCCTGCCCACTGTGCCTACGTCAGACCCCCACCCACCGCCACCCATGGTTAGGGCGGTCCATGGAAGGGCGGGTGCCATAGTCCTCAAGTCTTATGTTGCCTGAAACCGCATCTTGAGGTTTTTTCCTATTGAATTCACCATGTCCTTATAAAAATGCATCTTCCTCCAATACGAGCCACTAACTCTTTGGCATAAATGAGCTTTACAATTCACATTACATACGCATTTTAAAACACGAACTTCCATCAAAGGTCAGGCTAAGCACAGGGGTCGGGGTCCAGAGACAGTCCTGTAGGAGCAGCTGGCCAGGGGCGGGGACTTGCAGACCCCATGTAGGAAAGGGGCCAGGCAAAGAGAAGATGGGGAGTGAGCAGCCCCAGAGGACACGGCCCCTTGCGGGACAAGGGGTGGCAAATGGAGGCGGAGGACCATTGGCCCATCTCGTCACTCTGTACCGCTGAGCCTCAGAGCTTTCCTACGACCGAAAACAAGGCAAGTTTGTGTAGATTCAATGTAAATAAAACCATAACCAAAAAGCTTATTAAACTAAAAAATATTAAAAACCAGCAACGTTTAAGTTGACAACGTGAATTCAGCATCACCAACTGGTCCTGCTCTGACGCGAAGGTCACTCGTGGTGCGCGGGGGCACCCCCCGAGCATGTTGGTCTGTGCTCAGTAGCCCCCAGCCTTGGGGCCACCTCCCCCTCAACGCAGCATAAGTTTCCACCCTTGGAGAAGAGACACCACTTACAATCGAGTTGCCCCCAGCTCTGCTCTCGCATGTCCAACAACGGAACTGGGCTACTTTGGCAAACTGATCAAGCCATAAAGCCAGACTTGGGCTCTGGTGGCAAGCAGCAGTGCTCAGACAGTAAGTTGCATAAATGTGATTTGTTACACACTCACAAAGAGAGATGCACTCACCCCCCGGCTAAAAGCTGAGCCACAGGAGGTTGGTGTGAGGTTCCCTGTGATCCCCAGCCCAACCTTGTCCCATCTGACCCCCCTCAGGACTGGAGGCTGAGAGTGGAGGGCCACACGCATGGACTCTAGAGCACAGCGGCCTGGGACAGTCCTTACTCTGCCGCCTCTACTGAGCGAGCTTGGGCCAGGACTTGATCTCTCTGTGCCTCCATCTCCGCCTCTGTCGAACGGAGACCAAAATGGTGGCTACCCCCACAGGATTGCTGTAGGCACTGTGGATGTGTTAATACATGTGAAATACTTAGAAAAGTGCCTGGCACTGTGTCCGCACTATATAATATTAACTCGCATTATGCTTAGGCTGTATGGCTCTTTCTAGATTATTTGTGTGCATTTGTTCACAGGTAAATATATTCAGCGTGTTTTGTCGGGCTGAGAAACACCACTGTGAGGCCGCCCTCTCCGAGTCGCTCTGCAGCATCCACTCCGATAAGCCGCGTGCTTCCACACCCCCCTGCACGCGCCTGCACGCCAGGCCTGAGGCAGCGTGCACAGGCCCACCCAGGTGCAAGGGCAGGCGCGAGTGTGGGCGGGCGGTGTGCCCCCCACCCCACCCCAGCTCCGCTCTGCGGGGTCGTCTGCAGGGCATGGCGCGGCACAGCCCTAGGCCTCAGTCGGTCCCCTCCGGCCTCTGGTGCCGTTCCTGTCACAAAAGGGTCCTTGTGCCACAGGCACTGCACTTGCCTCGAGTGAAATTCATTTGAAACGCACAAAGGCGCAGAACACCACGGAGGAGACTCGGTCCATCTGCGTGTGCGCGCTGTGCACACGTGCGCACCAAGCTGGCACTGGAGTGCCTCAGCTCCCGCGCTGGGGCACACGCGGGTCGGGTCTGTGGGAGTGGCGCCACCCACACCGGTGACTGTCTATTTTTCAATAAAGAAGTACCCCTGGTTATTGGCCAACAGCCACCGTCTCCGCCACTTAATGCCTCTTTTCCACTCCTCACCTTACCTGATGGTGTAATAGGTCCGCCAACAAAAGGCGTGCTGGATGGCAGGGACCAAGCGGACCACGGACAGAGCCCCAGCCAGCAGCTCCGCGCTGCTCCAGAGCAGACGCGCAGGAAGGGCAGCGGCCACATTTAACTCCACTCTTAGCTGCTTCTCATTAGCAAGCTCTCTGGTGGAAGCCTCACGGCCCCTCTCCGGCTCGGAGGCTTTGTCATCCCACCCACGGCAGCCTGTGTTAGTCAATAACAACAGCTTATTAAAAAGTAGCGGCACCAGCTTGTTTGCACTGTTATTATCGGTGCCTGGCCCCTATCCCCAGAAGGCTTGGGGAAGGTGTGCGACCTGCTTCCTCCAGAGCGGCTCTCGCTGAACCCATCTCCAGATCTGGGGAAGACAGGCACATCCTTAGCAAACACTCACAGTGTAATTGCCAGGCAGCTAGGGTCTGTTCAGTAAAATACAGCCGTTGGCAGCACGGCGGGTTCATTAGTCAATAAAGCATTGCCACGCGTTTTATTGAATTGTAACCCTATTTTGCCCTGACGCAGACCTGGTGGAGCTTCCACCTCCGTATAAATCTGAGTGATTCATTTAGCATTCAAAGTTGGCTAAAAGGAAGATTTGGTCCAATTCCAGTGCAACACTGCTCCATTAGCTGTCTCTATTATTATCTGCCTTAGCCCCCCTCTTTTATTATTTTGATAAAAGCTCACATTGGACATAAATCGAGGAGTGAGTGGCAGGATGTGCACAAAGAGCTTTCCCATGGACCATGTGACTCATTTATGTATAAACTGAGGCTGCTCCCACGTGGCCCCGTGACAGCCGCAGCCTCCTGAGGAGACCAATGGGAAATCTCTCGAATGTCCTGTGTCCAGTCAGCCCACTGGCACATTTGGAAAAGCTTCTCATTTCTCTAACATTTGATTCAAAATTAAATTCAAAATTTGATTCACATGGTCTCGTTAACATGAAAAGTGTTCCATTGTGAGAGCTGTTATTATAGGGGTCGAGATTTAGCCCTATCAGGACAGTTGCTACCACCAGAGTCAGCGGTACCCTAAAAGTAAAAAAATAATAACAGGGTACCCCACTCAATTTTATTCCTTCCATGTCTGTTCAAAGTATCACAAATAATTTGCTAATTTAAAAAACACATCCTGTTTGCAAGTAACATTCTCAGGTGGTTGGGTTTGGGTCAATCTAAGCAAGAAAGTGGATTTAAAAGTTATAAGGAGTAAGAAACAGAAAAAAGATTTTAAAATATTGTAAAAATATGAAAACTGATGAAAAAATCCCTTTGGCTTTTAGGATGTGTTATTTTGAAAGTGTAGAGAATGTGAAACTTATTACCCAAAACTGGGGTCCGTGATCTTTTTTTTTTTTTTTTAAACGGGCAGCAAATAGGAGGAAATTACTAAAAATTAAGGCACACCCCAAACAGAAGAAGACAGGGAGACAGAAGAATGTTGGAAACCCAGCACCAAGTATACACACTGACCTTCCTGGCCAGGTGGAGAGACACTGAGTGCACCTTTTTAGCCAGTCCTGGGGGGAGGGCCCAGGGTTTCGGCACAGAGCCCCAGGACTCACTTGGTTTTCCCACTTGGGTTCCTGAAATTCCCTAATTCCAGGCACACACAGTTACTGCATGTCTGCTTCCTCAGGGTGGCTCTCTGGGCAGCATCGGTGGGCAAGCAACGGCCCAGGGACCCACAGATGCAGGGTTGGGAACCATAGTTCTCCTGTTGCCCAGAGAGCTGACAGTTCAGCGAACTGAGCTAGGGGTACACATGGGCAAAGACAGAAGAGATGTCTTCCTGCCTCGTGAGGCTGTGAGGGTCCATTTTAAGCAGCAGGAGACCCATATCCACTCCCGGAGAAGGACCTCAAGGAGAAGCCTGCCAGGCAAGGCTGATGGCTTTAAGAAGTCCAAGCAGAGCTGGCACTGCACATAAGGAAACGTGGACTTTGACCATGGTTTCAGGTATGATTTTTTTCAGAACATGGTCTCTATGGTCCTGCCAGCCAGGCCCCACGAAGCAAGCCCTGCGTGAGCACACCCCCACCCCCTGCCTTTCCCTCTGCCCCTGCCACAGGCAGCCCTGATGCTCATAACTAAAGGAACAAGTTCGTAATTTAATTTGGGGAGATTGGTTGGCAAATGCTCATTAAACAATTGGATCTTTGGGAACTCTATCTTTAGATTTTTTTTAATTGACCTATTATTTTGCTGCCAGAACCCCCACCGCAGACACGGGGATGCTCACTACCTGGCCTTCCTTTGATGAATAGTTTTAATTAAAAAATTCTGTACCATAAGTATTTTAATGTTACAAACATACCAAAGGTATGCAGTCATAAATTTAAAAACACATTTAAATTAATCTATAAATACGCTGTAAAGTTGACAGGGTGTATTTAAGCAGGGGGCTATTGCATAGAGAGCTAATGATGACAATTAAGAATTGTATAAAATGAGTGAAAATCAATACTCAGAACGGTTTGGGGAGAAAGGGAAAAGGCGAAGAACTAAATGGACATGTAGTTTGTCCACTAGTGGAAAAACTCGGAGCTGCTTGTAGCCCCGAAGTACCAGCTGCAGTGAGGGAAGAGCGACTGGGGCACTCTTTTCTCCTCATCGTGGACTGTGAAACTCCTGGGAGCCCTGCTGGGGTGACAGGAGGGTCCAGCCTCGTGACCTGGGAGGAGGACGGCTGTTTTAATTCCCTGAACAAAAGCCACACTTCGCCAGATACATGTCTGAAAGGAAACCATCAAAGGCACCTGAGCTACCTGTCAGGTGCTGGCACGTGGACACTTGTTTCTTGAACTAATGATCTGTTTTCTGCATTTAAGCACCAGGACAGGTTGTGGGGGTGCTCATGTCCCCGGAGGTAGGAGGCTTTGGGGCCATGACCACCGACTAGCTTAGCTGTGCTGTGGGTGCTATGTGCCCTCCCTCAATGGGACAAAATTCTCTGGGGTACCTCTGTGTGCCTGGTTGGAGCAAGCCCCCCGTGCGCAGCCCCCACCGCTGCGCGCTGTGCTCGGCTCGGCGGCCAGGAGGTGCGCTCTGGCCTTCGTCGCCACACTCACATAAATTGAAACTCCGCATCCTTCAATCACGCACTTCCCTCTAATTAGGGCATGTTCACTTTTTTCCCCTAATTAGGTATTCTTTGTTGCATAATGTTTGCTCTAATCTTTCGGAATCTTTCTCAATATCCAGTCATTACAGGCTCCCCTCGAATTCAACCAAAGCATATTATTTTTTCTGCTAATTATATCCTCATTTACAGATTGGCGCCTGTTCTGATTGGCTCCATGTACTAGTTGCTATGACTTCATTAGTTAGGTCTCCTGACCCTGTTATTTCTCGTGACAGGACTTGCTCCTCCTGTCCTGTGGCTCTAGATCCCTGGGTCACTTCTCGCCAGGGTTGAAAGTGTGTCAAACACATGGGTGGGGTGTGGGATCACGGTTGCAGTCACTAATTACTTCACAAGGCCACCGTGCACATCACTGCTGCTGGCAGGGCCTTCTCTCCTTCTCTTTTCTTTTTTTTTTTTTAAATAAATGTTTTAAAGGTGTCATTAACAGGTTAGTTTCTTTCTTTTCTTTTTTTTAATGTGCCCAGTTTAAAAAAAAAAGCAGCAGCAGCGGCGGCAGCTAACTGTGTCCCCCTGCTCTGGCTCCCAAAGAGACCATCATTCACGTTCAAAAGCTCAGGACCTGGAGCCTCGTGTGGGGCTGCCACTGCGTGAGCACAGAGCTCGGGCTTCAGCTCCATTAATCTAAAAAATATATATGTGACTTTTAAAATCTTTAAGTGGTGTTAGTAGAATTTTCTCATTCCAGGCATATACAAATAAAATAGCAAAAACAGGCACATTAAAAAATAAACAATGATATAAAATTATAACAAAATGTAGTTGTAAAAAATAACAAAATACAGCTCTCTGGGCAACAAAATTTTAAAAAAGGAGTTACACTGATTAGACAAGGTTTGTATATTAAGAGATAATTAAAATGAATGAAGTATATTTGCATACCAGTGCTATCTTTTTAATAAGCAGAACAGAGCAATGGGACGTGAAGAGTCTGGAATACCCAGGCAGTGTGTTGTGATGCTCACGTTCGGATTCTAGGCCATCGGAATAACCCAGTTCACTGGAATCAGAAACCTGGGAAGAATCAAGCCTGCAGAGTTTAAATGCAAGTTAGTTAATATGAAAAATGCTGTATCTAGTTGTTTGCAAAATTACTTTTGTTGATTAAAAGGCTCTTCAGAACTTCCGGCTGGTGAAAGGGTTTTAAATTGTCTAATGGTGATTGTGATTGCTATGCAGAAAAAAGGCAGTGCAAAGCAAACCATTCTATCACTGAATCTTTGTTAAGCAGGCCTTGAAAGTGTCTGACAGCATAATTAATCTTGTGATATGAACAAAGAAACCAACTCAATAGTATTGAAGATGCTTATTAAAAATACTAAATACCTTTTTCCACTTAAAAACCTTTTGAAACAGTGAGGAAAGTGGCATTACCTTTTTGTTTTTGCAGCATTTTCCACTAAAATTGATGCTAGGGACTTCAGCATAGCAGCAAGGCTGTGCAGTGCACAACAAGAATTAGTTGGAAAAAAATACGATTCCCGACCGGGAAGCCTGGCTGGACTCACCAATCTGGCAGCTGCAGATCCTGACAGCACCCCTGGTAGTGATACCAGTTGCCAAAGTTGAGGCAGAATTAATGGTTGACAATGCTCCTTTGGTAGCAAAAAACTAAAATAGGATCCCTGAAATTGCTCTTTTCAGGATCTCAAGTGGGGACTGTGCTTACCACCACTTGGGATTCTAAAGGGCTTCAAAGACACAGGACATATTTGGGATGTCTGGGGCTCCCTTTCACTAGGGCAGGGCATGTGGTCCAGTTAGCAGGGTTTCCTGGGTCCCCTGGGCAGTTAAGCTCTGTCTACATCCTGGGGACATGACTGAGGCCCCCAGGAGCCACCAGAACTATTTCTAACCTGCGTAAGCAGCAGAGTAGGACCCTGCAGGGAGGGGAGGAGCATTAAGTGGTGGTTGGAGGATGAGTTTCCTCTTACTTGCTGGAATTTTCACCTGGGATGAGTCGTTGACTAAAGAGAACACTGATATGTGATGCAATTGCAGTTGGCAATCGCTGTGTAATTGAAAACCACGTATTTCAGTGCATACACAACAAGCATTCACTTAGCTCACGTATCTGTGGATGACCTGGGGGCTGGGTGGTCTCGGCTGAGCCTGCTTCTGCATCTGCAAGTCAGCCGGACTCCACGGCCGCAGCAGCACCTATCTGCGAAGACTCAGCTCTGCGAGCGTCTCACCCTCACCGGCCCAGGTGTGCTCTCATCACGGGGGATGGCAGGAGGGCAAGTGGAGCACGGGGAGATCCATGGCCTAGGCATTAGCTGGGGCCGTCGCCACGGGGCACCAGGGTACAGTCATTGGGGCAGAAGTCTTTGAAAGGGGGTCAAACAAGGACTGAGAGAGACACATTAAAGCACCGCTACGTAACATGCTTATATCCTGCACTGTTTTGCTAAAGAAAGTTTTAGCCCAAACTCTCTTTGGAAACTAAGAATAAAAGGAAATTTCTTTCCCTTAGTATTGAGAAAAATAAATTCTAATGAACTATTGGTTTCCCTGAAGCTAGTAATCATAAGAGCGATAACAGAGAAATAAAAATATCATATGATCTCACTTATATGTGGAATCTAAAAAAATAAAAACAAAAAGAGTCATAGATACAGAGAACTGATGGTCGCCAGATGGGAGTAGGGTTGAGGGACGGGTGAGAAAGGTAAAGGAATTAAGAAGTACAGACTGGCAGTCACAGAACTGTTGTGGGGACGTAAGTACAGTGTGGGGAACAGTCAGTAACACTGTAATAACTATACCTGGTGCCAGGTGGGCGCTAGACCTGTCGGGGGAATCACTTCGTAAGTTATATGAATTTGTAACCACTATGCTGTGTACCTGAAACTAATATAACATTGAATGTTAATTCTAATTGAAAAAGAAAAAGAAAAAAAAGTAAAGTGTGGAAATGTGCAGGGATTCAAAGCAATGATTATATGGACACAAAGCAACATGGGTCTTAGCATGAACATAAATCAGAATTTCATGCACCCTAACCACAGGGCGCACTTGTCAAGAGCACAGACTAATGGACAGGCAGCATTAAATGCGTGGCAGTGGTTGCACCTGGGTAGGAGGGGACGGGCCTAGAGGGGGTGAACTGACCAGTCACAGGAGGGGCCTTGCGTGAACTGAGGGCTACAAGGAACCCGACCCCCTGCACGGGGTCGCGGAAGGAAAACAAGGCATGGTCGTGTCAGAAACGTCTAACCACTATCTAGGTCAGCCCCTAGATCGTTCCGTGCACCCGCACCAGGCCCTCGTGGAGCGTGGTCCGATTGTTGTATCTATTTTCTGGGGAAGCAGGATGAGGAGTTATTTTCCAGATATTTTAGGTCCATGTTTTCATATTTGAATCTAACTGAGGTCTGTACGGACCATGAAAAAAGAGGTTTAAGTTGTTTCTTCACCCTGTGGAGTTGGTTTGAAGAGAATGTATTCAAGCATGGAGTTTAAAAGATGCTGCCAATAGAAAGTAGGCGTGGATGCAGAAAATCAGGACTCGGGCGCAGGCGGGAGGGAGGCAGGTCTGGAGGGAACACAAGAGAAAGTCCCCTTCACAACGGGGAAAAACAACATTAAAGAGATACTCAAGTATTTTTAAACTGTGAAGCTGCCAAAGAGAATGTGAGGCAGAATGTATACCGTCCACATGGGGAAATGTTTTTTATAGAAAAATCCAGTCTCTAGGATATTCTTACCACAGGGTTGGGAAGCAGCAAACAGATTCAGAACAATGGCTTTGCTGGACTCTTGGTGCCAGAGGAGTGCACCGCCCCGTCTGAAGGCCGGTGCTCTCGAAAGGAAGCAGCACACACAAGATGTGACTGTCCATGCTCTGTGTGCTGGCGCTGGGGGCCACAGCCATGCTGTCACCTCAGACCCAGCCTACCCCTTGTGGGGCCTTCACTTGCCCATTTGTCGAAGGAAAAGTCAACTTGTGTTTTTCTCAGCTTCTAGGTCTTGATGTGAGAGAGTTCCGTAAAAAAGTGTTGATAAAATCTCCGCCCCAGCTGTCAGGGAGCCGCAGCAGAATGGCCGGGTCCCACCCTATAAGCAACAAACCAATGGGCTTCTTGACCTAGGAGTGGGGGAAGGAGTGAGGCTCGGAGGCAGGGCAGGGGGAGAAGGATGTAATTTAAGTGGAGTGTCTGGTTGCGCCCATTGTAGAGTCAGCATCTCACCACCCTAGTACTAGCCTAGGGTTTAAAAATAAATAAATACATTCTACTTTAAAATGTTACACGACCCCTTAACGCAATCCAGTTACATTATCTGCTGTTCAACTGAGGCAGCGACTATTTACTCTGACCTTGCGGAAGAAACTAGCCCCGCCGCATTTGCGGAAATCTGACACGTCCGCATGCAGGCACACAGCTGGCTGATTTAAGGAATCTGGAAGGGTAATTTTCATCAGACTTTTTTTTAACTTATACCTATTATTGAGCATATGGTAACATAATGGTTTCAGCATTTGATGCTCTTTCCTGTAGAGAAGGGTCTCTTCCCCGCTTTGTGAGGCAGAGCCCATCCACCTCTAGAGAGGCAGAAGTGACGAGATACTTTCCCTTCTTCACTTGCAGGTAGGATACAGGACATGAGTCTTTGAATTAAACCTTAATGAAAGAGGGACTGTGCGGAGTCCACTCTGCAGAGAGCAGTGGCAGCAAGCGTCTGTATCTTATTTCCTGAGGCACCAGCAGCACAGGACAACATGAGGGAAGGATGTGTAGGGTCCATGATAACTGAGATCAGCAGCTGTGACCACAGTGCCTCTGTGGAGTGAGTGGACTGCCCTTCCTGGTCACACAAACCTGTTTCTATGGCCCTGGGTACAGAGGTTATTCGAAGTCTCTTCAATAGTTTTTTGATCTTGAATTCATCTGATTTAATTTCCATTGGTTGGAGCTCAAAATCCTGAGATGGGCACAGGTGGGCATTAGATGTTAACACCCACGCAACACAACTTCTTCAAATGTTTGATTTAACTCACAGTTGAAGCCATCTGGGTGTGCAGTTTTCATTATGAGAAGTTGTTTAAACATATTTTTTGTTGTTGTTCAACCACATGGCTATTTACATGTTTATTTCTTCTTGTGTCAATTTTGGTAATTTATATATTTTTAAAGTCTTCTATTTTTCTAAGATGTTGAAATTATTTACATTGAATTGCTCATAACATTCACATATATCTTTAAAATGCCTGCACGATCTGTGGGAAGACCCCTCTTCCATTTCTATTATTGTTCATCTCTATGATTTTATTCATCTAGCCAAAGGATAATTTTTGTTTTCATTGATTTTCTCTATAGTTTGTATATTTCTATTTTTATAGATTTCTACCCTTTACTACTTCTTTCCTTCTACTTATTCAGATTTACTCTGCCTTTCTCTTTCTAGTTTCTTAAGGCATAAACTTGTATCTTTTATTTTAAACCTTTTCCCCCCCTGAAATCCACACCTAAGGTTGTACATTTTCTTCTAAAGATTTGGTTTAGCTACATCTGATAAATGTGGTACGTTGTGTTTTCATATTCATTTAATTTAAACTATTCTGGATTTTCTTGTGATTTTTTTTTTTAATCCATGAGTTTCTCAAACATTTTCCTCAAGTGTTTGGGAATTTTTGATTTTTTTATTATTGATTTCTATTATATTATAAATATATCCTATATGATTCCAGTCCCTTTAAGTGTATTCATGCTTCTTTAATGGCTCAGGATGCTGTCTCTATCTTAGTAAATGTTCTATGTACAAATGAAAAGGTAGGCTGCTGCTATTGGGTGCAGTGTTCAATGCATGGTAATCAAGTCCCATTAACTGATGATGTTACTACAGATTTCTATAAGGTTATAAATTTTATACTTGTTCTATCAATTACTGAGACAAAGAATCATAGCCTGGAATCTTTAACTACATTTTGTATTTGTCTTTCTGTCTTTTTAGTTCTACCAGCATTTGCTTTATGTATTTTATGGATCTATTCTTAGGTATATACATGTTTGTTTGATATGCTTTTATTCTTTTCTTTTCTTTTTTTGGTTTGAACATTGCATAATTAAGGAAGCCCTCATTATCTCTGGTAACATTCCTTGTACTAAAGTTACTTTCTCTCATATTAACAAAGTTATGTCAGTCTCCTTATAATTAGTTTTTGCATGATATACCTTTCTCTTTTTATTTTAAGCTATTTGTGTCATTTTTAAAGTTCCTTATAGATGGATATTCATCTTTATATTCAGGAACAAAAAATAGAATTCCAAGGAATTCTGGAGAAGTCTTTTAATGTTATCCTTTATTTATAGAAATGATCTCTACCCGACATACACTTGATAATAGAAAACATCTTAAAAGGGTATATTAACACAAAATGACACATAAAATCATTTACAAATTTAGTATCTAAAAAGTGTTATTCTTTTAAAAATTTAAATACTCCAAGTATGAGCTGTCCTATGCACTAGTCCTTATCTTCTTTTATGATAAAATTATAAAATGTAGAAAATTTTCTTTCATTTTTGCACTGATGTTAGTTTAATCATTAAGAGTACATCTAAAAGCATCTGCAAATTGGTTTTAGGGTACATGTTCCTTCATATAAGATTATTTCTCTTTAAACAATAAAAATATTTTGTTTTCTTGCCTTGGTTTTAGTTTTGCCCCAGAAACTGATACTCCTTTTGCTAATTTAGATTTTAGATCAATTTCTAATTTATGTAAAGAGTATTCCACTATATTCACATATTCTTCTTTTTGTATTTATTCTACTAAAGTATTTACAAAGAATCATAGCCTGCAGTGATTATTAAAGCACTGGAAAATGCTAGTGGATGTTTCGGGGTGCCATTCAGTAACGTGACACTTGAATCGCTTACCAAGGCTAGCAGTCCTGTACAGGCACACGCTCCAAAAATGACAATTTAAGGACTTATTTATCCTTCAGAAGTTGCTCTTCAACACCACTCACAAGGTTTATGTAAAATATGCTATATGTATCACCTTATTAATAATTATTCTCTTTGCCAGAACAATTCACAGTTAACAGAAGACAAGGTCACAAACACAAATTTAACAGCAATAGCTGTGCCTGAAACTCACTGACGAGACACAGCTGCGTCTCTCCCGCCGGCTCACTCCCTGGCTCCCATCAATGTGCATTTTGCCTTTAGACTCTGCAAGTCACTGCGTCCTGTCCTTCACTTTTGAGTTGACATCGGTGGAGCCTTTAGAACCTGTAAGGTCTCTATGTTTATTGTTCAGCTTTAATTTGCACCCCCGATTTATGCTTTTCTGTTTTCCCAATTTCTTGACTGATACACATCAATATTGTGATTTGGAGAAATATATAAATTTCAAAAAAATGCAGGGAAGGCATTTTCACACGGAACTTTAATGATACACTTAGGTCTTGCCTTTTCATAAAGTCTGACAATCTCTGGTTTTTAAATGATATATTAGGCTATTTATAGTTAATATAATTATTAACATGATGAATTCCAGTCTACCATCTTGCTACTTGTTTCACATTTCTTCCATATGTTCTTTGGTTCTTTTTCCTCTTTTCCTACCTTCTTTTGAATCAACTGAGCATTTTTTGTATTCCATTTTATTTCTGCATTGGGTTCATTTAGTATATCTTTGTTTCATTTTTTCAGGGATGGCTTATGGTTTGCCAAGTGTGTCTTTACCTCCTTATAGGCTACTCTCAAATTATATTATATCACATTATGTAAAATATAAGAACCTTAGGATACTTGCATTTCCCCCCTCCCATCTTAACCTCAGTTGTGCTACTGTGGTCATAGATTTTAATTCTAAGATATTTTTAACTACACTGCTGTCTCTGTCTATACCTGTATCTGTATCTTGATCTTAATCTATACCTATACCCTTAAAAAAATAAAAATATTACAAAATGTAGAATCTTTGAGTATTAAAAATACTTATAATTACCCATTTATTTACCTTTTTTGGTGCCCCCCCATCCCTTTTCATACGTCTGCTTTTCAATTTGGTAGTATTTTCCTTTTACCCAAAGAGTTGTCTTTAACGTTTCTCGCAGCCTTTGAGCACACGGGTGTGCCTGCGCAGGCCCAGTGCACTCAGGCACGGCCGCAGGCTGGGCGGGCCACGGAGGCACAAGCCAGGGACAGAGCCAGTGCTCACGAGGCGGCTGGCAGCCGGGTAACTGGGGAAAGCTCTGCAGGGGAGGTGACAAGTAACTGGGTTTTGACAAAAAAATAAAATAGAAAGTCATCTGTATGTGAGTATCTATCTAAAATAAATAGTTAAAAAAGAAAAAAAGGCAGTGTGGCCCCAGGTGACTGCTCACTGGCCAGGAGCCAAGCTCAGAGCCTTCCCGTAACTGGGAAGCTCGTTGAAGCCCCCTCGACACCGACCTGTGCTCTATTTAAACAAAGGCACGCAAGCCAGACGAGTTCTGGTCCTGCAGGTGGGCTGAAAAGTCCCTGGGGGAACACCCTTCCCCACGTGTGGAAGGAGCTCACCCGGCTCTGGCAGCAGGCGCACAACTCAGGGCCAGGTAACACCACCCCTCCGACAGCCTCTGATCTCCAACAGCTGGGCAGCCTCTGGGGCGCTTGCTCTGAACACGGCCCCTGCCCATACGACATGTCAGGGGCCGGGGTCCTCCACGAAATCTCTTGATAGGATCGAGATGGGGCTGCCATGGACTGGCACAGCTTTCGGATCCCGGAACAGAAGTCTCACTGGGCTCCGCTTTGGTCCCATCCCTCACACGGTGAGAAGCTCCTACGTTTGACTTTGAAGCCAGGTTCTTGGGTCAGTGCCCACCTTTGCGTGCACAAAACAACTCCCCGAACTTTTCTCTCCTCCACCCACCCTGCCGACATGTTCCCCGATGCCCTTAACTTGTCCCTAATCCAGTAAACAAAGCCTCATTAATACACAAACATGATTTATAAAAACAAATCTTCCCCCAAATCTACTCCAAGAAGCAGAGCTGTAAGCAAAGATGAAGGACTGAGATTAAGAGGACCCACGTGTGCACCCCGAGCTCGTGGCCTACATCTCCATCGTCTCACAGCCTCTCCCTCGGAAGGTGACCGCTAGACGGGTTAAAAGTCCATCTGCAACGAGTGCATCCCACAGACTCTATCTCACCTGCATTTACAACCAACTGAAGGGCTGGGTCCCTGTACATCTGCATGTTATAGATGAGGAGACTGAGATTTTAAAGTGCTAAGTAATGTATATAAGGTCACAGAGCCGGTGCATGGCAGAGCTAGGGCACAGGCAGCCGCCATGGAGAGAAAAACACTGACCTGGACTGCTAAGACCCACATAGAGGGACAAATGACACAGGCAAAAATTTAGTCACACCAAAGCAAATCCCTGGCCTGCGGTGTCTAATTGGAGTGCGTCCACTGACCTACTTTCTTGGATCAGTGTTAACTGTCTGTTGTGCCCTTTCTTGCGCAGACACCACCTGCCCACCATGTAGTGGCGCGGAGACTGAGGGACGCCACTCTAGAGCAGTGGGAGCAATAGCGGGGGGACTTCTGGGGTGGAGAGAGGGCACAACATGCCAGAGTGCCCCAGTTGGAGAGGCTGCTCAGGCCCCACACGGCAGGCCCAGGTGGGTCCTGAAACACGCCGGGTGCTCCAGCAAGGGCAGAACGTGGGGTCCCTGGGGGACTTCTGAGATGCTGACAGGAGCCCTTTCCCCTCTGAGTCCTCCAAAAATGAGAAGACCACAGGGCCAGGGAGGGACTGAAGTATTAGAACGTGTTAGCAGGACTGGGTTGCATCTGGAGACAATTCGAGGCTCCCTGTCCTCCTGGATCTAAGCCTCCGGCCACTCACCCAGCGCTGTCGAGTCAGGGTAGGATGTGCACCCATTGCTCCTGAGGGCAGGGGCAGAGTCAGGCCCCAGGCATGCGGTGAGAGGGGGTACTGGCCACATGGCAGAGGAGCCAGGGTACCCTTGCCCTGCAAGGAGAGCAGTCCCCAAGGGACAATCAGGGCAGACCACTGGGAACAGCAAACAGTTCACAGCTTAACCCACCCGGACAGCAGGCTCTTCCCACCCTCCACAGTAGGTCAACCACCTCTTCCCATAGGAAGGGTGGAACGAAGGAAAGGGTGGCAGTTACTTTTCCAAAACTCCCAGGGCGGAGCCACCATTCTTCTGGCCATGAGGGACAGGAAGAAGAGGAAATGATGCCTCCCCATGGCGGACTGCATCGTTCCCTCCATCACAGCCTCCTGCGTCCACACCCCTGCTGTGACCTTGCTGTGGGTAGAGCAGGTGGAATGTGCTTCCCAGGTCCTTGGCTTTGAGACTGGCTACATGATCTGCCCCCAGCCAATGGCATCGAAGAGGCAGTGTACCAGTCCCAAGACTAGGCCTTAAGAGGAACACAGGCTCTGCTGACCCTCCTGTGCTCTGACCTCCCCACTAGGAAAGCAAGCCCCATTTAGGCCTCTGGCCCACAGAGAACGAGAGGTGGAGAGGGCCTCACCGGCCCTCTAGCTCAAACTTGGAGCAGCAACACCCCCCGACCCCCGCCACACACACACACTGCAGATAACAGGTAATTGTTGTTAAAGTCCCTGAGTTTGGAGCTATCTATTATGCAGCAATAACTAGCTGATATTGATATATTCACCTTCTTTATTCATTCTGAATCCCCAGGGTCCAGCAAGCCCCTGGAGTAGTACAAATGCTCAATAAGAATTTGTTGTATTAACTAATGAATAAAATAGACTTAAGAACAACTCTCAATAATAACTGGAATATACTGTGATTTTGGAGGAATAAAGATGAACACACCAAGGCATCACCCTCTCTCCATGAGTCCCTAAGCACCTGAGATCCAAGTAGTCAGGCCTGGGATGGCCCAGCCCCCTTTGTCATTGCCTGGAGGGAGTTGACACACCCCACCCCAAGCCCTGAGGAGGCCGCAGGCTCTGGGGAAATGCAGTGAACCAACGTGATGACGTGTTTCCTCGCATTCTGCTGATCCTGGATGCACGGCCACCTCTCCCTAAGGCGCGTGTGTCCCACCAGAGGCTACCAGTGTGAGCGAGCCTCACCTTGCCTCTTATTTTTTCAAAGGCCATTTACCGCACACGTGCGGGACACAAGCCTTCCTGGGCTGGCCTAATGCTGTCCCCAGGAGCAGCGTTCTGGAAGGTGGATGTCAGGTGGAAGAAGACTCCTCTGAGAGCTGCATCCCCATGGGAATGGCAACAGCTTGAGCTCGGCGGGGAGTCCCACTGCACTCCGAGGCGTGAAGGGGCGGCACGAACCGTGCATATGCTGTACCACACAGCTTTGCCTGCTGCTTCTCGTAGCTTCGCCATAGCTGTGAACGCCCCGCTCCTCTCCTTTTCACCCGTGAAGATGCGCGAACGCACAGGATCGGGCTGCGTGAGGCAGAGCATTTCCCGTGGGGCGGGGGGCAGAGGAGGATCGGGGCCAATGGCTCTCCCCACTGGGTGCACGGGTTTGTGTTCGGAAATCTCAGAGTGGTGACTAAACAGCCGCCCTTCCTCGGGCTGCCTTCCCACCACTGCAGTGTCGAGACGTTTGGTTTTGTTGAAGGCTTTTATTGGTACAGACTTTACAAAGGTGGAATTTCTTCCAAAGGAAGCAGACATGACGGGTATCTAACCAGGGGCTGCATAAATTGAGAGACCACCAATTGCACCAAAGGAAACACAGGTGTATGGCCGTGGACGTCCTCCCCAGTTCCGGGGCTGCTCCTAGGCGGACGCAGAGACTGCAGCCTCCAGACCATGAATGTGCTTCTATCTCTGCAGGAGAGGACGGGGGCCTGAAAGACACTCTTCTGACTCTGAGAGGAGGAGGGAGAGGGAAAGGGCAGGAGCGGGAGGGGGAGGGAGAAGGAGGGCAGAGTGGGGAGAGGAGAAACTCTTGTCAAAATCTTTTTAGTGCACAAAACTAATTCTGCTCATCTTGGATTTGGTGAGCTGGATAATATTCTGTGCACGGCTCCTAAATGAATTATTAAATGTCAACTCAAGATGGCTTAACTAAAATACCCAATTTAATAACCAAAAGAATCTAAGGTAACAATAACAATTTTACAGGTGCATGTAGATTGTCAAGTCAAACCATTATAGACAAGCTTTGGGGGGTTTCACATAATCTCCCTCACATCTCATCTTCTGTCACTAAATACCCACTCTGGAGAGCATGTTCATTTCAATAAAGATCATCCCTTCAGTGCAGGCTGCACTATTCAGATGGAGCCAGCAAACCTTTTTTTCCCCTAAAATATAAAGCTAAACAAGATCTCAGTCACAACCACCAAATCTTTATTAATGCATTCCTTGTGCTACTTCTGAATATTAATAAAAATTAATAATTAATTTTGCCTTTGGCATTGCAAGATATACTAGTTTTAATTAGTGTACTGTACTCCTATACAATTAAAAAATAATTGATGTCCACGCTTATTGGCGGCGTCTGTGATCTTCTTTTCTGTTGTTGTCAACAAAAGCCTTAAAAAACAAGTTCGAGAATGTAGTGCTGTCCCCTTGATTTAAACACCCAAAGTAACAGGCAAATCTTTTATGATGAAACAGAACAGTTTTCTGTTTAAATTATACACAAGTATATTAACTAGAAAGAGAAAATTAAAAGCTGATGGCTACAAGGAATAATGGAAAGTCTATAAAAATGTTTTATCTATCAACAAATTTGCCTGGAAAGTCTCAATGGTTGGCGTCATCTCTCAGCTGCGACACAGAGAGGCCATCTTGGATTCGTTATGTCAATTCCATCGAGCATTTAAGTCTGATGTCCTCCTTAACCAGCTTTAGTTATTTAAATTCAGCATATCATGTTACTGTTCTCCTACATCATTTTAACTACTTGATCATGGATCACCGAAGCATCTCCCTGGTCCCCCCTTCCTCTTCCTTTCTTAACAATGCAGAGTGACGAATACAGGAGGACGCCTATGGTTAAAGGGAAGGATAGTTTCCTCTGAAAACATTTGCTTCAGAAGAGAATAATTCAAACCCCACAGCCCATGTGTTTCCCGGTTTCAGTTCTTAGACCCAGGATTCTTATTTTTAAGAAACCTTCACCGAACAACCACACGTATCCCTGTGACGCCAAGAGGTTGTGCACTACGAGAACATCGCCTCAGCGAAACACGTGGCAGAGAAGAGGCTGTGAGAGTCTGGATTCCACACTGTGCCCCTGAATAACCAGTTAGGCAGTATTTTTTAAGGCAGAAAATGGATGCCAATGATTCTTTTACCAGGTTAGTGATCTTAATAGAAATTTTAAGTGAAAAAGAAATAGACTGTGCCAAAGTATCTGTCCTAGAGATATGACCTTTGGTTCTCTCCCCACAGCAGTACTGCCTTCAGAGCACTTACTGCAACCTAACACTCCCCTGGTCATGGAGTCCCTGCCTGCCCACGCTCTGCGTCCTGGCCCAGAATCTCGGCGCCGGGCACGAGGGCGGACACCTGTCATCCACCCGCAGCTGCGTCCTCAGGGCCGAGTGCAGAGCTCACACTCAGCAAACATCTGTGGAATGAACTGATCAATTCTGACCTAAAATATGTTTTGTTCTTCCTGGAGTCTCCTGTTTTTTCTTCCATGCCATCAAAGGCGGACGGATAAATAAGATGCGGTATAACCACATCACGGTCTATTACTCAGCAATTAAAAATAAAAGACTGATACACACAATATCAGGAATGAATCTTGAAACAATAGGCTGTGCAATACGAGGCAGTCAGAAGAGTGTGCACACGGCCCGGTTCAGTGCAGTGAGCTCTGGCGCAGGAGCTGCTGTGGTGACAGGAACTGGGAGAGCGCTGGTGGTCTCTGAGGGAGTCACTCTGAAGGGGTATCGGGAACATTTTGGCGCGCTGGAAATGCACATCTGACTGGGCTGGGGGCTCCATGGATACATAAGTTTGTCAAAACTTACCAAACTGTATACTTAAGATCTGTGCATTTGCAATATGTAAATTATGCCTTAATTTTTAAAAATTTTAGGAATGCCTATTTTGCTTTTCTAGCCCACTGTCAAGTGAAGGAGCAAACTCAGAAAAGTGGTCAGCACAAAAGGTTCTGGAATTCCTCCCCCCATGTCACCTCCCCCCATAGCCCCTGGCAGTGCAGGCAATGGAGTTGACATTACAGCCCCTCCCTACTCCAGCACACCCGCTACCTGGCTTCCCTGACCTGGATGGGGGTGGGGCGGGGGTGGGCATGACCTGTCCCTCTGGCCTAATGCACACGTCAAGAAGGTAGGAGTTCCTTCACCGCAAGCATGCAGATCTGGGTGCAGAGACTTGCCTGGCTCCCCTGACAGAAGCTGTGAATAACACTTCGAACAGCCCATGCAAATGCTGTGGCCTGCGTCTGCGTGCCCAGCTGGGCTACTGATCATTTTTTACTTCTCAAATTGGGTCAGTGCAAAAGGATAGAGCTTTCCATTCCTGGGATGTAGCTCCTCAGTGCCACCTAAATTCTACTGACCCTGGGAAACCTGGAAATCCCAAAGAAAGCTTTTGGCTTCACTGGGACCACCTTTCAGAAAGTCCCGTTGGCCTGCTTTCTCCTTAGACTTTCTTATAATTAAAAGGCCCAGATTTCCCAGGTGTCCACTGAGGGTGAGCTTGAGAATTAAACTGCTCTGCAGCGCGCAGGGTACGGGTCGGGGAAATGGCGGGCAGCACTTAACCGCGCCCGAGGGCCTTCTCCTCCTCGACGCCGCTAGCAGTCTCCTCGTGGCTGTAAGAAGGACCGAGGTTAAGTGGGAGGGGTCCTGACACTGTGCCTGGTGTGGATGGCTGTGGATGGGCAGCCTTCGGGAACTCTCTGTTGGTTTCTTCTAAGAATGGAGCTCCCTCCGGAGGGTCTCACCCTGATCTTGCTCTCCTGTTTTCCTTCAGTCATGAGACAAGTGCCTGTTTGGGGCTTAATGTCACAGCTTGCTGTGAATTTCCTGCTCACGGATATTGACTGGCCTTCAAGGTGATGGGGGCTTGTGGGAGTCTGAGCTGCACCCAGTGTCTTGGGCATCCCAGAGTGAGTTCCACACCTGACCTAACCAATTTTTGTTGGGTGTCCCTCATGCTCCCAGCCAAGGTCATGTCCAGAGGAGGTTGAAGGGCACACAGTACAACACCTCCCGCAGTGCAGGCACCTGCAGGTGGGAAATACCAAATGAGGAAGTGAGACACTGTGTTTGGCCAGAGGAGGAAGGTGACTCAGAGGGATGGGACGATCAGAGAGCACCTGGAAGTGAAGCTGTGGCTGTGTCTTCAGGGAGGGGGCACGTTCAAGGGAAAGAGGATGTTCCAGGTTCAACACACAACGGAATAGTGTTTGGTAAGAGAATGAGCCCTGCTTTCGCCAAAACAGGTCTTTTGCCCCTTGAAGTTCAGACATTCCCATCCTAGCTGCACAAGTTTGGTCATCCCACATAACCTGACCACACAGAGCTCCCAACAGGGACAAAGGACAAGCCCAGAGCTGTGGGCGGCAATGACCACCACGGAGATCAGAAAAAGGCTTCAGTGGCGGTGATTTGATCCTGGGTCCGCTTAAGCTTCCCCTCAGCTTCCTCCTGAAGGGCAGGGGTCAGCGGCGCCGAGGCGGCCGAGAACATGAATGAGGAGGCACTCGAGGTGCGGGGCGGCTATGACTCGTGTTTTTCTAGACTGGAAGCAAAATCATATTTCAAGCATAAAAACAACAGAAAGTCACAGAATCAAGCAACCTGGCCTCTGCAGTTATCACACCACTTCCTAGCCCAGCCCTGGCTCACAGGTGAGTCCTTATCCTGACCCCTGAGCATCACCTGTCACTCTCAGTGTTCAGTGGCATCTCCTGAGCCCATCTGCACCCACCTTTAAAGAAGCTTAGTCTTCAGAATGGACCCTGAGAACGGGCTGCAATGGTGGTCTCAACCAGGGCTGCGTCAGGGCCTCCGGGGCCTGGGGAGGGAGGTACGGCAACCTCAGCCTCGCATCCAGAGACACCTGCCACCCCGAGGTCCCAGCCTTTCTCTGCTCCTTGGGCACCTGTGTCATCTGCGCGCAGACTGTGGGGAGGAGAGTGTGGGGAGCTCATCCAGTGAGGGCATCGAGAAACCTGAGACAGTTTGCTTAACCCACTACCCCCATATTAGATTATAAGCTCTGGGAGGCCAGGAGCTGGTAGGGTCAATAATAAGTATTAACTGGAAAAATAAATAGTCTCATCCAGTAGGTGTGAATGTCAAGTCCTCTTGAGTCCAAAAGACACGTATAGCTTTCGTACCCTGGGGGGCTGAAGCCCTCAGATTCCTGCTTCCAATCCCGCAATCACCAGGTGGAGGGAAGAGTCCTCCATCCCTCTGGGCCCCTCCCCGCTCTCGCCCATATGTCAGTCACCACCCTTCCCAGGTGGCACTGTAGTTGTTTCCATAGGGATGTGTCCCCTCCATCAGCTCAGGGGCTGCTGGGAAGCAGTGGGTGGCCCTCGCAGCTATTGGCGGTGCTTGTATAAAGCAGGCTTGTCATTTGGCAGCCTCACCTAACAGAGCTCACCTGAGGGGCTTAACTCCTGATTTGCTACCAGGCCCACGAAAGGCCTGAATGATATCTGCCAGCCACTCCAGGGTGGCGCCCTTTGAGAAGGCAGCTGCGTGTCCATCATGCCAAAGGGCTGCCTTCTGGCAGCAATGCAGAGAACACCCATGGGTGTGGAGAAGGGAGGCCTGATGGGGCTGCTTGCTGATGGCGCCCACGTCGAGTCTGGCACACGCTGCACCTCTGTGGACCACGCAGGAGGGCCTGACCACGAGGGCTGGCTGAAGGCCTGAGTGGAGTTGAACATTGCGTGTGCTTGACCTTCTGTGTACCAGGCCAACGTGACATATTTAACCATTCAAATGGGAGTTTTATGATGATAAGATCAGTTTTTACTGAGATATTTATGTGACAAGCTGACAGACATAAAACTACAAAGCTTGCTTTTATGTTTCCCTTCCTTCCAGAGGGGGATAAAAAATAAATACTGAGATGATGGGTCACTTTGAAGAGATTTATGATCTGAATTACTTAATACCTGGTGAACTTCTAATATGCAGGATGAAGTCTCTATGCTATTAAAGATAAACTTCATATCCCGAGATTGCAGCAAACGGACCCATCCTGAGGAGGAACCAGACGCCTCACCCTCCCCTGCCCCCGGTAAACGGCCCAGGAGGAGGGGCCGTCACCCAGCTGCCTGCACCAGCGCTGGCCCCGCGGAGCGGCCCAGCCGCACCCCGCACAGAACGCTGGTCCATCCCTGGAAGAAAGCCTACGCCCTAAAATGGGCGTGCACGGAACGTCGGCAGCAAACACAGCAGACCTGCGCTGCTACAGAGCACACAACATCAGACTGGAAAACAGAGCAGAGAACCGCTCAGGACAAGTCCGGGCACTAGGACAGTGGCCACGGCCATCCTCTTTCCTTCAGTCCCGCTGACAACTGGGAGTGCAGCCCCTCACCTGGGAGTCTGGGGCCAGCCCGGCGGGCGCCACTTTCCTGCCCAAATAGGTGTGGAAGTTGGTGCCAGGGGATGCTGATGGGGTCTGCAATCAGCCACTGGCAGCCTGACACCTTTACCTTTCTGGCTGGCTCGGGTGCTCCTTGTTACCTACTTCCGGGGCCACAGCCAAACCCTGGGACCAGGAGTATGACTCACACAAGTAGATGCATCACTGTCCTCACCTGCAGAGGATAAACCGGAGGCCCAGGCAGAGGCAGTAAATCATCCCAGCACCCCTGCCGCCCCCTATCCCCTCCCTCCGTCGCTGGTGGGGAAGGCCCAGTGAGTCCATGTGTGTGGTCTTCACCAAAGGGCTCCAGATAAGAGTCTCCTTCCCATCCCCTTGATCAAGGCTGTGGAGTCATGGAGGGGCTGGTGTTTAAAACCCCACCTCCCTGTGTCCAAAGGTCCTCAAGTCTTGGTTGTCTGAGTCTAGGAATCAGGGTGGACAAAGCTGCAAGCATGTACTTCTCCTTTTGTCCTTGTTCCCTCACAGTGAGGTCCCTTCTGGGGAACCACGGAGGTTCAGAACTGGGTGGGCGCACTACAGGTAGAGAGAAGAGGTCCCGGGGCAGAGGGGTTCTCCATGGCCACACGGCAGGGCAATGACGGAGCCTCTAGAGCCAGGCGCCCGGGAAACCAGGCCGGTGCCTTCCCGCGGTGCTTCTTCCTGTCTCCTCCCAGCATATTCTCAGTGTGATTTTCCAGGGCATTTTTGGGGTGCTGACCTTTCCCTGCCCCATGTTTGGAGCTGGGGGAAAGCATGAGTGGTTGTGATGGTGCCGGTGTGCGTGTGTGTGAGCACATGTGCGCACTGGCTACCCAGCCCAAATTAAACTCTTTTACTGGTTTTTACCAGATCGATCTTCTGTGTACGCCTCAGCATTGTCTCATTTAAATAAAAGTTCCATTTGTAACAACCCTATAAATAGAAAGCCCTATTGATCCAGGCCCCACCAGCAGGCTGCTCTTTGGTTATCACTGAAGCCTGACCAGTTAACGTGGGGCTACAATTCATTATGCGGCAAGATACAAGGCAAGGCCGTGCCACTTAGGGCTCGACACAGAGGTGCGCTGAGCTCGGCCCGGTAAGTTCAGTGGGGCCGTGTTTGGGATCCCAGTGTGCCCTCGATGTGCCATTTCACAGCCTGATGGACGCCCCCTTGCCCAGTCCTGTCTGACCAGTTTGTCTCTCATCATGGGGGTAAAGATGTCGGCCTCAGGGCACCCCAAAGCTGGGTCATCTTATACTCAGAGAGGACAAGCCGGGCAGACGTGAGTGGACTGATGGCTGTATCTTGTTTACCAGAGATGCTGAATTGACCGCTAAAGGTATACTGTGCACAGGGCATGGGTCTATGGGGTTTATTTCTGTCAGGAGCTGGAGAATTAGGACGTACATCTACTGCTTTGCCAATTAAGCCATTCACCATTATTTTCACCAGTCTGCTGGGCATCACTGACAGTTTATAATCAAATGATTTCCCCCACATTCATGGAAACTCAGTCTGAGGGGATGTTGGTCTGATAACAGAGATAAGGCCGCACACATACTCGCGCACGAGAGGTCAGGTTCGGAGCCCCTCTCTGCTTCACAGGCAGAGGCCCAAAGGCCCACCGCCAAACCACCTCAGAACACAGGAGTGCGCTTCCCAAAGCTGGGATGATTCTTCTGTTTTAAACTTCGCAGTCAATAGGGCACCAACCACAAAAGCACGTGAACCCCACTAAGGCTCGCCCACTTCCCTTCCAGTGCAATTCCTCCAGCCTGACGTGAAACGAGGGCTTCCGTGTCTTTCCCACAGGCCTGGTTCCCGACTACCTATGAGCTTATACACACTCGTGCACACACAACGACAAGCACCAGTCTGCACACACACACAGACGCATGTCGCACGGCAGGGACACCGTTTTGCACGCCCCATGCTAATGCCACATCAGTAAAGGTAAGCACCGCTGCGCCTTCTCTCCAAAGCGCCAGGGAGGCCAGTGGGAGCCAAGCTCCGGAACACCCCGCATCGCCGGGCATCTCCAGGACAAGGGGTAAAACTTGAGAGCTGCTTGTTCTAGATCTGAGTAATTGACGGCATCACACAAGTGGGTGGTTGTCCCGGGAAAAAGAAACTGTACCAAGAGGAACCCACCTGCCTTAGAGCTATTTGCAGGCAGAAAAAATGGTTTTCCAGTTTCCACCAGTTCCGTGATGTTGAACACGTCACGAGGCGCAGGTCCAGGCCGGGGTCCTCGGCACTGAGGGAGCCGTGCTCATGTGGCATCTCCCTCTCATGCACATGGTGTTCTCACTAAGAGCAAGGCTGAATGTGCTTATCTGTTACATTGTAATACAGGTCTTCATAAAGTCTTTTTTACTGTTAAATTTTAATAACTTGTGTTATAGGTAGGCTAGAAACAATATCTAAGTGGCATTTAAAAGCAAATCCATTAAATTTTAGGTTACCTGCATTACATGGTTAGAACATTATCATTTAGATCCTGCAGGGGAAATGGCCACTGTACGAGAGAAGGAAAATTGTGTACTTTGGAAAACATGATCCAAGTCTAACATCGTTTATGAGAAGAGAACTCTCTGCTCATTACCAGGAAGATTGTTTTTATCCTACCCATAACTAAAGTTATTAAAGTTTGAGGACTGCAAAATGCTTAATGAGAAACTGCAGAATAAATGACAACAGCTAGGACCTGGACCAGTGTTCGTGGGCGATAAACTCTAAACCTCAGTAGTGAGACAGTGCCCTGGCCAACGTGGTACCCGCCCTGTGAGGTTGAAATGGCAGCGCGGTGAGATAGTGAGTGGCGGCCATGCTAACCACAGCGCTGTCCGGGGAGGCATTTCCAGCTGGATTCAAGACAGGGGGTGATATTCCAGCTAAAAACCAGGGCAATATGACTCACCTCCCCCTGCCTGGCCCCACGTCACCCTCTGTCCTTACCCTCCATAGCGCGGAGCCCAGGATAGCCCTGTGAGAGCAGAAAGAGTGGCAGCGCCTTGTACACCAAGAGAAGACATGGGAGGAACACATGACTGACTGCAGACACTCTGCCAGCTGGGACAAGTGGGCCACCCCAGCCACACAGCTGATGAGGGTTCAGTGGGAACACAGCACCTGCCCAATGAGACCAAAATGCCAATGTGGCCAGCCAAGCACGGGCTGGCTTTCTGTGTCTTTAGTGGGGGTGCTGGAACTGTCAACTGAGCCCTCTACCCTGGGTCAGGCTGCAGCTTTGAGGGACTGTGAACTGAGTGGTCTTCATGCCATGACATAGGACAGGTCACTTTCTACTGAGACGCTCACGGTCCTCCTGGAGTCCTGCCCTAAAAGAACCGCCTGGACACTGCCGTGGATCGGCGGTCAGGCTCTGCTGGGAGCTTCGTAAAAATACTGATGGCCAACAGAATAAGCCTGAAGATTCTCATTTCATAAGTTGGGAATGAGCCTGAGCACACAGCAAGGAGCTCGGGTGGGGAACCGTGAACTGGGGGCAGTGTTTCGCATCATGGCTGCACACTGGGCTAACTGCCCGTGTCCTGTCCTACCCTAACCCTTAGGGATTGTGATCCGGCTGTTCTGGGGTGTGGCCTGGCTGCCAGGGTCTTTCAAGCTCCCAGAGAAGTCGAAGGTGCAGGTGGGACTGAGAGCCGTTCCCGCTTTGGACAATGTTTCCTAAGCCTGTCCCAGCAGGTGAGGAAGGAAGCACAAGACAGAACGGCCATGTCTCCTTGAAGCCCAGGGAAGAGCTGCACTGCAGAGAGGGGATGGAAAAGGACAGAAACAGCAGGTGGGTCTGAGAGGGTCTCTCGAGGGTCCTGTGGCCCTCGGCGTGGCTGAGAGGGAGGGAGAATGGTCTTCCATGACCACAGGAAGAAGGTAAAAGTTCTGAGCAGCCTCACAGCTCCACCCTGCGTTTCCTCAAGTCCCAGAGCAGAGGCCTGGAGCACATGCTCTCCACACTCCCAATGGGCACAGGAGCAGAGGGAGGGCTGCACTCCAGTGGGGAGAGGGGGTGTGGGGGAGACTGGGCCATGGAGCGTCCTGAACACTGGCTGAGGGATCTGGCTGTCATCAGGAGGCAACGGGCATCGCTGGAGGGCGGGGGCTCAGGTGGGGAGTGTGGAGGGAGCTGGCTTAGGAAGGCTCCTCTGCTGGGTGTGATTTGAGAAGACAGCAGAAAGCAGACAGGCTGGCTAGGCATGGGTGTCACAGTTCAAGAAAGTGGTGAAGTTTGTCATTTTTTTCTTATGAAGGCCAAGAGCATCCCCTCGAAGTTGATTCAGGATCTATGATTTCTCACCAGTCTCACTTGTATGAAGGATGCAGGTATGCTCAGACAAAGGGGTGTCACACCAGCTATGAGAAGGCACAGTGAATGGTGGGTCCTGTGGCAAGCTGGAGAACCCATGTGACAGGAGGTATTGCAGCTGAAAAACATATACCACTGCCAGCCAGATCCTGCCTCTCTCTGGGAATGCTTTGAGCTCTGACTCAGAGGGCGGGCACTGGGCCAAGTGACCCCAGTGCTCCTGCAGCTCCTCTTTCTCCTTAATGGGGGCGCCCCCTGCCCCACTCCCTGGGCTCTTCCATCTTGTTGTCTCCACTCCCCTGGTGGGGTGTGTTGTGGGGGACCACCTGCATAGGGTGATGGTGCATATTAAGGACAAGGCCAAAAAGGGCTTAGGACCTCGTGGACCATGAAGAGCCTCCACGGGCTCTGGCTACAGATGGTCTGGCACCAGCCCGCTCAAGACCAGTCTGGGGAGACTGCTCTGCATCCTGCCACGGTCAGAAAGCACAGACCCTCACCACCACCACCACCTCTCACCCCACCATGGTGCCCTTTCTGCCCTCTTTTAAGCATACAGTTGCCCACAGCTTTAAGCCTGGTAGGAAGTGGGGCAAGGGCATGGCTCTGTTAGCCCCGTACTGAGGGCTGCCTTGCATTGCTTTCTGTCCATTATCTAAGAATGTTGTACAAATCGTTAGGTAAAGATGCGATGTGACTCTTCTTTCAATTAAACACGATGATGGGAGCAAAGTCTGTGTTAGTGTGCAAATCCCCCAGAGAGCGTCCTCTCTACACCAGGAATGCCTATTAGTTTTCCGCCAAAATAAAGGTCACCAGATGGGAGCCTCCCCAACCCAGATCCGACTTCCTTGGACATGCAGTACAATTGGACGAGGAAGCCAAGGGTTCAATTGTTCGGAATATGCCCAGTGCACTGCAACGTGGCCCCCGCTCTCCCAAGGGTCCAGACGTCACAGGTCCGGGAGCCTGGCTCACAGCTCACTCTTCCTATTGTTCTGATTTAAGGAAGAGACAGATAATCCCAGGGTCTGATCTGAGCACCCGAGTATCAGAAGTTTCCTGTGGATGGTGTCACCTGCAGAGAACACACAGAGAGCGTGAATCTCGATCCACTCATTCATGTGTAGGAATGTAAACTTCTTCATTTTTCCAAAAGTTAATGTCTAATTTCAGTCTTCATTACACTGTGTGGCAAATTAATCTCAGACAATTCAAGGCTCTTGACTGGGATTGGTCTAAATTCCAGGAAATTATGCAGAGTGAAGTGCCAGGGCACAGGAGAGACAGAAGGGTCGAGCACTTGGTTCTCAGTCCACACTGTCATGCACCAGCAGAAAGAGGGCCCTTCCTGCCTGGCCCTCGGTTTTCCATCTGGCCTGGTCACAGCTCCCGGCAGCTCACTCGTGTGAACAGGAAATAGGACCTGGGACACGTTGAGGATGATGCGCTGAGAGAATAAAAATACACAAAACCATGAGCACCAAGTGTCGTTGAGTTCGGCCAGCCCAGCGTTCACCGTCTCCACTTCTAGGAGCGCCCACTGCTCTTCCACGGAAACCAACCCTTCTCACTGCCCAGTCCAGATGACTGGGAAGGAGCCAAATCCACATCCCAGTTCTCAGAGGGGAGACGTGACTTAGCCAACCTGCCCATTTCACTCCCCTAGCTAAGCTGATGGGTTCAGGGGTAAATCCTTCAGGACTGTCCACTGACAGTCTTTCTGCAGGAACCTGATTGGAAACAGCATGTTTGGGGGACTCACTAAGCGGGAAGGCTGAAGCTGGGAATCGCAGGGGGCAATGTGTCACTCTCCGGACGGAAATTTTCTGAAAGCGCTGTGATATGGAAAACAGCAGAGAGGAAGGATGGAAGGAGACGGGTGGTGCAGCCTTGTGGAGCTCCTGGTCCAACTGTGCCTGAAGTCGTCGGCACTGCCCACTCTCAGTTACGTGAACGGACAGCACGCCTTCCTCGTTCAGGCGAGTCAGGGCTGTCACGTGCAACCAGAACAACCTGACTAGGACGCTCTGGACCTAAAAGTGAAAGCCATTCCAGCCTGGAAAGACCGAAGGGCAAGGCGGACCAGGCACAGTGGGCTCTGAACTTGTACCCTTCTAGCAGTTCTCTTTAAGAAAAATAATATCACATTACAAACACAGAAAGAATCATAGGGGCTTTTTAAAATAGGAAAGGGTGCATGGGAATAGGGGTCCTGAAACTTAAGCTTCTTTAGCATCCTGGTAATTGGGAGGCCCAGGGACTGGTCTCCATTGTCCCAAAAAGCCTTTGGTAAAAGTACTTAATCTCTTTAGGTCTTGGTTTCATCATCTAAAGTGGGAGCACTGATCTGAGTTAAATCTCATTCAGCTCAAAACACCATGTGTTTATAATGTTAATTGAAGAAACGATATCATTTAAAATTAATTTTTTTACTATTTGCTTAAAAGAAGGTTTCTCTGTCCAGGACCTGCCTGAGTGGCCGGACGTGTCTGGGCCTCGGTGACCCTTTGCCCTGCCTCCCGCAGGCCACGCTGCCATTCCACCGACACTGGCCCACGGGAGGGGCCAGGGATTCAGGACAGCCACACACTCCCACCACCTCAGAAGGCGCAGGGCTGACTAGGAAAGGAAGAGGCTGATCTGGGAGAATAATGCCAAGTTCTGTACTCTCTAAGGAAGTGTTTCTCTTCCAGCTGTCTGGGAAGAGAAGCTTTCTTAAAGGATGTTTTCATACAAAATTTCTAAAATGCTGAAAATACAATAAGATTAACGGCCCCTGGAGGCAATGGCTTAAATATTTTATCTTCTTAGATATCAGTTACACTGCACTTTCCTCCAAGGATCTAAAGTCTTTTAAATATAGCATCTAATTAATCCTCCTGTCATCTGTGGATGGAGCGGCATCATTACCCGATTTCACAGGTGAGGGCACAGGCGCCATGGGAGGGGTGTCCATGGGCAGAGGCAGCCCGATTCCAATTAGTAGGGACCCCGGTTACACCACTGGTAGCTGACCCAAAGGGGGCACCGTTCATAAAACTCTCCGAAAGACACCCATCCTGGCCTACACGCTACGGGGCACTCAGGCTAGAGCAGACAGTCACCAAAACGACACCAAGGCAAGTTGAGGACATTTCTACCCCAGGTGCACAACAAGGTTCCAGAGGACAAACCCCTCCCCTCGCCAAGAGGTGCTCGACTCAAGATCCAAATGGCCACATCTCTAACAGATGCCCCCAGCTTTGTATTTTCACAGATTATTTTTTTAAAAACTCCTTTATTAATATAGTTGTTGAACTAAAATGGTGTTCCCCCCAAATAACCAGAAAACAATGCAGACAACCATTACCTTCTGTTTGCTATGTACGTCTGCGTTCCAGGCAGCATGCCCCACAATGGCCACCCGAGATCTCGGACACCCAGCCCTGAACTGTATCCACCCCTGGTCTCACTTTAAGAGGCAGAGATGGCACCACAAGGAGCTTAACTCAACGGTTCAAACTAGAAAGCCGGAGGGCAGCAGGGCTCTTCCCGTGGTCGCTTCCTGCTGCTCCCCGGTTTCATTTTTCAAACCATTTGATTGTTTAGATCCAGCATTAAACCTCGTGGCCCACCCCTGCTGGTGACTCCTGCTGTGTAAACACAGGGGACGGAGCTGGGGAGAGATGCCCCACTGACGAGCACGGCCTCCTGCAGCCGTCCCCACGGCACTGCAGGTGTGGGGGCTGCAGCACAGCATTTCCAGAACAGGCAGGTTCGGCCCAGAAGTCACTCAAAGGCCCTGTCGTTGTCAAAACTCAGAACTGCTCAGCTTTAGCGTCCCTGTGTCCCTGCCTCCTCCCCAAATGCAGAGCACTACCCCAGAGCGAAAGCCCAGAGGGTGCACCGAAACGTCGACTCCAAAGCATCCTCACTTTTGGCCCATACAACAGTGCTTCCAGGGAGAAAAACGTAATCCAGAAGAAGGGGAGGAAAGGGGTCAAAGAGAAAACGAGATGGAAGCAAGGGAGAAGGTGCGTGTGAGCGTGTGCACATGCATGTGTGTGCCGGGAGGGAGGGAGAGAGAGGATGGATGAGCACATGTCACGGACAGACCTGGGGCAACAAAGAAAGAAAGATCATCCAGGAGCGGAAGAAGAAATGGAAAGAGAGAGAAAGCTGGAAAGGGGTGAGGGGAGGAGAAAGATGGAGGAGGAGACTAGAAGAGAAAGCCCAGCTCTGAGACAGGAGCCTCTGACCCAGGTTGTAAAATGACAAGGATTGAGTGAGCAGTTTTTAATACAGATAATATTGTCCATGTAGTCTATAAATATAAAATTAAATGCTGACCTCTCTGGTCCATGTCAAAAGTCCCGGCCAGTGTCAGCACATATTGTTTTTATTTGTTTCAAGAGAAAATAGATCAACAACATTAAGCTCCCAATGAACAGAGAATTGAATGAATTAAAAAGCAGAGCCATAAATCGCACTGGGTTTATTGGCACCGTGATAAACATGCCCGAGGCTCCACGGGGAGTGGGGTTTGGAGCATTCTCAATATCCCGCAGCCTCCTCGTCACCAAGAAAGGAAAAGAGATATTAAGACCGGGCACTCTTCTCCACTCTCACCGCCTCTATCCATCACCATATGACAAAGGCTCCAGCACACGTTTCAAGAAACATTGGAAAGGAGGAGAACCTGAGAGCGAGGCACTCTGGAGAGACCCTGGGGATTTGGGGAGCCCCAGTGGCCCCCTGGCCAGCCATATTTGACAAGAGGAGTTATCAGGGAGAGAGGGCTGGGCCTGGACACCTAGAGCACCCTGGAGCCTCTGGCCGGCCCCCCGCCCACCCTCCCGGCTCCAGCTCTCGTAGGCCAGTTGGTTTTTCACAGGAACAGCTGCTTGCCAACCGGGGAAATGCATTTATTTCCAGCTCAGGAATTCACACCATAACTTGGGCAGTTGCTAAATAAAGCATCATTCCTTTCACAAAGCCAGTTTCGTGTGGACCTTTCAGCACTGACTTCATGATGAATCTGAACAATTCTTAATTATGGAGAGGAGCTGAGCACCAGCATTTACAGAGGGGGACAAATGTTCACAAGACACACGGCCCCTCGGCCTGGGCGGTTTGGCCCCAGAAGCCACGCAGAGTGGGCTTGTCAGCCCCCCCTGCCACCCACACCCTGCTCCTGCATGGACTGTTTCTCGCTGGCTGGAACTGCGGAGGCTCAGGGACAGCGAGAGCAGAGAGAAGGAGCCCTTTCACTAGACTTTGTAATGACCCCTCAGCGGCCACCATCAGCTGAAAAGAGGAGAACCCTGGGGTTTGAGCAGAAGAATCTTATGGAAAGAAGTGAGTAAAAAGCAACATAAATCACACTGAAATAACTTTCATTTACAAACAAAAGAACTGCTATATATTTATAAGCCAATGGTAAACAAATTGACTAAATCATTAAAACTCAGAAATAATTACCTTTTAAAGCAAATTTACAAAGCAATAAAGATTGGTTAGCTATTAAAATATTTTAGATAAGTAACTATTTTACAAAGCTACTATCTGCTCTATAATTTCTTCTGATACAGATATTTTTAAGTCTCACTAATGGTGATAAAACTCAGTAAAATGACCATGGGTGCTGGCTGGGTTCACGGACAGAATTTTTTCACCAGCACAGTCATGTGACCTTAATGAAGGAAGAGGGCCGTCCTCTCTGGCATGTGTGTGTGTGTGTGTGCGCAGGCATGTGCTTTCACGCATTCTCCTGAGCCCCTCGACTTAGGCTTTTGGCCTGTCTTTATAATAATAATGGCCACCATACCCAGTGCCCCCAGCAGGCTCTCCCCATGTCCACGTAATTCCCTGGCTGGTAAAGTGTCAGCTTCGCATCCGCGAAACTGAGGCACAGAGAGGCAAGGGAGTGTGCCCCAGGCCACCCCTCAACAGCAGTCGGGATTCCAGCCCAGGCAGTCGGGCCCCAGTCCCTGCTTGTGGCCACTGCACACAGTCTCCTTTCTCTCCTGGGCCCTGCCTGGCGGCAACCTGAGTGCCACACCATGCCACCTTACAGGCTACACTGGATCTCAAGGAGATATCTGTACCCCCATGTTCACTGAAGCATTATTTGCAATATTCAAGATATGAAAACAATCTAAAGGTCTGTCAACAGATGAGTAAATAAATAAAATGTCATAACATATACAACGGAATACTATTCATCCACAAAAAGGAAATCCCACCATTTGCAACAATGAGGATTGCGGAGTGGGGGGGTGCTCCGTGAAATAAGATGCTCCGTGAAATAAGAGAAAGAGAAATACCGCACGGGATCACTCACGTTAGGGATCTAAAAAAAGAGAAAAAGCCGGACTCATAGAAACGGAAGGGAGAGCAGTGGCTGGCAGGGGGCGAGGGAAGGAAAATGGGAGATATTGGTCAGAGGGCGCAGACGCTCAGTTATAAGCTGAATTAAGTCCTGGGCAATAGTCCATAACACTGTACTGTATCCTCGAACCGGCTGGGAGAGTAGGTCTTAAGTGTTCTCCTCAAACACATGGCAGGTGACGGATTTGCTAATCGACGTGACTGTGGTCATCATTTCACAACATACGCACATATCAAAACAATCCACTACATGCTCTGAATACATACGATTGTACTTATCGACAGCAACGCAATAAAGCAGGGTGGGGGAGAAAAAGCCTGTGTTTGCCCCTGCGGTTCCCGTGCAGTGAGGGGTCCCCCAGGCCTGTCCCAATCGAGCCTCCGGTGCAACCTGTGAGAGGGTGACTCGAGCCTGGTTGACACTGGTCCCAACCTGGTCACCTGGGACTCCAGTCCCCAGAGACACCCGAGTATCTTTTGGTGTCCCCTGCTGGGTCTCTGGAAGGGTCACTAGCACGTCAGACCTCAAAGGCCTGCTTGGGCAGCCGCTGTCCACACCCCTGCAGTGCCCTCAGGACCATGGGTGGCTGGGCCCATGAGGAGAAGGTCCGGCTCTCCAGCTCAGACCCTCTTGCCCAGCAGGGTCCGGGGGTCCTAGCGGGGAGGGCCCGTGCTGTTTGTGCCCCATGAGCACGCTTCGGGTTTCTCTTGGTGGCCTTAGGGAATGGAGAAGGCAGGGGGGTTGCCCTCCCTCCTAAGGATCCACTTCTCCCGGTCCCCAGCCTCCACCTTCAGCCCAGAAGGAAAGACCCTCTGTGTAAACTGAGTCAAGCGCATTCCTACAAGGCTGCCCAAGCAAGGGCAGCATCTTCTGTTGGAACACGAAGCAGGTTTACACAAGTAAACACAACTTGCATGTTAATATCACCAAAAACAACTGCAAACCTATGGTTGTGATAACCAGATTGCTCTCTTTCCACCTTTCGGTTGAATGAGACATGGACAGCCTGGCTCTGGCCAGCCGGCCCGAGTGCATCCCACCACAGCCTGGGGCTCACCTCTCAGACTGGCTGCTAGTTCCATATGCTGCTGCATTTCTGTGAGCCTCTCTGAGCCTCTTTCCTCCTCTAGAAAAAGAGGAGTTTCTAAAGTACCCCCCTTATAGGGTGTTTTCTATATTTTTCTGTAGAGCAGCTGTCAAAGCACCTGGTGCATAGTAGGTGCTCAGTGAAAGTCAGCTCCTGAGGGGGGCCGGAGCTCCCAGCAATGAAAACGGAGGCCTAACCTGGGGACACAGTTCAGGTGGCCCTGTAGCCGCTTGTCAGGAGTCAGGATGAACAAGCCCACCGATGACCAGCAGCTCCCAGTGCAAGATGCACCCTCGGGTGAAGGAGGTCTGCCCTTCAAGAAATATCTGTGAACCTATTCTGGCCTGGATGCTGTGAAGTGTGGTGATTTTGTGGGCTTCCCTTCCAGAGAGTCACCTGAGGAACTCTGTTCTGGTCCTACCACATGTAGACCCCACATTACCTTCCAAGGACATGGCTAACTTGTGACAGACTTCTGGAGTGTGCCACATCCTTCTAAGCCTGAGCACAGGAGACCGTCAGAGCTCCAAGCTGTCCAAATTTACCCTTCTCTCTCCTGGTGCCCAGCCTCATCTCTGTGCCTTGAAGGAGGTGAAGGGAGAGAGTGGTGGTCCGGCAACTAAAACGAGGACGCGCCCCCACCCCCCGCCCCACTGGACGGACCCTGAGCGACACCCACCCCACTGCAGCTAACGGAGCCAGAGATGGTTTCTGTTCACTCCTCTGCCTCTCAGAGAGAGACATTTCTAATTCTGACATAGTGTCGTCAAGCTAAATGCCAAGACAATAGACTCAGACCTTCCAGATCCAGGTTTATTTGTCAAGGAAACACAAGTAATTTCCTTTGCGGGTCAATGTTGAAAAGAATTTCAGGGAAGAGGCTGCAGCGGCACACGCCCACCCAGCCTCCCAGGCAGCAGGTGCCTCTGCTTTGTCTGCGCAGAAGTTTTCTCCTTAGGACGCAGAGGTCTTGTCTGTGACGGTTTAGATGGATTGGTGAGTTGACAATGATGGAGCTAATTAATTCAGGTGGTGTAGACACTCCAACTGGGTAATTCAAGATGAAAAGAGTTCAGCGTATGTGAGAAATAAAAGTATTAATCTCCTTTATTGCTGTGTTTCAGATAGAACTTCTATGAACATGTGCTGGAGGAGGAGGGACAGAGGATAACGCACCTGCACGTCGGCCGCTCTAAGGGAGACTGGCAGGGGGCTGGCCCCGAGATCTTCAGAGAGTGATGCTGACTTATTACCCACCATTAGGAGGGAGTGTTCGTTTGTCATTTGTCTGGGGCAGAAAGCTCCTTCCATAACACTGAGAGCTAACAGCTCCATGGAGAGTCCAGTTTTGGTTTCTAAATTACCAGGATTGGCTAGGTCCCAAGTCCACACTCACCCAGTTCTCCCTCTCTCACCTCCCACTCGAGTGCAAGAGATACAAACGCAAGTCAGGTGTCCCTGGGGAGAAAGGACTGAAACACCCAAGCAGCTGATGAATATCACACAACCATTGAATGGGTCTATTTTGCCGAATTCTAGGGTTTTATCCAAAGGATTGACATCATGGGAATTAAGTCTAATATTGTCACCCTCATTTCTAAAATGTTTCTAAACCTTTTCCAACCTACTGAAAGGCTGCATGTCCCCAAAATGAGGGGATTCATTTTGAAGCTGATAACTTCCCACCTGCTATGAAGAGGTCTGAGGCAGGTGCATTCTTGCCACCCTGGGGGCATCTATCTTCTTCCTAGTCACCGGTAGAGACAAGGCTCCCAGAAGCAGACAGGAGGTGACTGGTTCAGATATTGATCAACTCTTACTCACATAAAACCTTTCACCTCCCTCCAAGCATGTGGTTCGAGACAACGCCTGATTTTCACATGTGGAAATAAACAGAAGTATAAAAAATCAGCATCCATGACAACATGGGCTATGATCTCATTTGATGCTCCAAGTAGAGGGCAGCTCCGGGTGAACTGGAAAAACTGTGCATGGGGCGCTGGAGTCACGCCGCCTGCTGGACAGTCTGGGGACAAGAGGCCCTGTCGCCAGTGCCCAAGCCCATGACAGCCTGCACTGCTTGGGGCTGGGAGGGTCTAGGTGCACAGAGATCAACACAGGCAGGGACTGTGGCCCCGACAGTCATCATCATTTGCTAAGCGTGCCCAAGCCCTGCTCTGGGGGCTCTGCATATATCCCCCGCTGCACCTCCTGGCTGTGCAGGTGACAAGGACCAGGGGAGGAGCTCGGGGTGGCTGGGGAACCAGAGCCCCATGCCAGAGCAGAGCACATCACACCCTCGAACGCCTCCCCATGCATACCACAGCTGTTCCACTCGGCAGCCCCGGGAAGCTGGCAGGGAAGAACAAGCCTGTGTCAGATGACAACATAGAGGCACAAAGGGATACGTCCCCCATTTAAGCCCTCGCCAAGACACCCCCCGTGTTTAAGACCTCACGTATAGGCGAAATGTGAAGAAATGGTTTGTAAATTATGGCATAGGTTAAATACTGACTTTTTACAAGCTGACGTCTGTAATGCACGCGAGTCGTCAGAGTGTACCTGGGCAGTGTCCACGGGGCGGGCGCTGCCCAGTAAGGCCATGCCACAGAGTTACATAGCCGCGGCTTACTCTGAGGGTGCACAGGCTGATGGTACAACTGGTCTCCAAGGCATCTGGGTGTATCAGGACAAACGGCATCTGTAAGCACAGGTCAGCAGCCTTCGGCCTCCCTCTGCAAGCGGCGTACTCCTGGAGGGAGGAAGTGCTACCTGCACTCTGGGAGGTGGCCCAGGACAGCTGCGTACAGACACTCACAATGGTCTTGGCAGGAAACCCTTCAGGAGCCTCGAAAAGCGTGAACGAAAGGCAGCCAGAGAACTGCTGCCCAGGCAGCTTTGCAGAGGACCTCTCTAAACTTACTGAGGGTGGGGTCGAGGGTGGGGCCTGGGTGTCAAGCACTGATTTTCACATTTCCTTGTCGCAAAGTACATGCGGTTCTCGGGAAAACGCTTCTCCCTTCTCTTGCTCCTGTGGCTCGGGAAGCTGCCTGCGCTGCAGAGAGGGAGCTGCTCAGAGCATTAAGGTGCACCCCCAACTCACAGATGCAGAAACAAGTTCCACCTCCCAGAGCTTCCTTTAGTGCCCTGTTCTCACATAATAGTCCCTGAGGAGCGAGATGTTAATTTACACTAAAGTGTTAATGACTGAAGGCCAAAGGCTGAATTACATGCCTCAGGGAGGATGTGATAGCCATGGAGTATTGGAGAGCCATGAACTCTGTTGTCAGATCTTGTCCCAGCTTTCCCTCTCAGTAGTTGTGTGACCTTGAACAGGATAGTCATTTACCCTCCATTGGCCATAGTCTACTACTTTGCTTAGAGGAGACTGGCAGCATCCACCTCTGCTGTCCATCTGTGATTTAGATGTTTAGAAAGAGCTCGGCACAGAGTGCCCAGTAAATGGCTGGCATGTCATTGGTCTGGAGTGTGTGGGGAGGAGGTCTTCACATGGCCACACACCCCTGGTGGCTACAGATCCTGTATCTGCCAGACCCACCCGAAACCTCACCAGGGTCAAGGCCCACTGCTCCTTCTCTGCACCTCTCTGCTCTGAAAGTCTCTGGAACTTTCTGAAAGTATCTTGAACTAGCACTTGACCCAGCATCTGGAGACCATGGGAAGCGCTGAAGGCAAGGTGGCGGTGAAGGCACTGGCGCAGTGGCAGAGGACTACGATGGAGTCCTGGCCTGTCATCGGTCTCCAGGTCCCTGGACACATGTATGCAAATGCACACAGTCCCCCAGGCTGCTGGAAGCCCTGTTATGAGACTCCAGCAGCCCAAGCGCCCCTACTTACACCTTGATTCTCTCTCCTGCCCGGACTCCGGGCATCTCTCACTAAGCCAGTCTTTCATGCCCAACATCAATCAGTAGCTCCAGGCTGTTTGGAAACAGTGGGTTTGTATCGGGTAGTTTTTGCCACATAACGAACTACCTTCAAATGTTGTGGCTTCAGCAGCAACCTAGCTCACCATTCTGTGAGTCGGCAACGTGAACTGGGCCGAGTTGGGCAGTTCTTCTGGACCTGGCTAGTGTCACTCTTGTGTCTGCAGTCAGCTGTGGGTCACCAGGAGGCTGGCTAGTCCAAGACAAAGCAGCTGGAGGGTGTGCTATTCTCTCTCCCTGGTCTCATCCTCCAGCAGGTTGGCCGGGGCCTGTTGACATGAGGTTTACAGGGCCTAAGGGAAACAGAGCACAGGCAGGCGCGGTCCCCTGAGACCCAGGCTCAGACGCGCACGCTGGTCTGGGGCTCGCTCGCTCGCTCGCTTTTGCCGCAACCTATGGCCACAGTAAGTCATGTGACCAGCTCAGATTCGTGAGGTGGAGAGATTTCACTTCTTCGTGGGAAGGATGACAAAGTCACATTACAGAGACAGAGACAAGGCAATACTTACAGTCATTTTTGCAAATAATCGATCACAGGATATACAGCCAAGAGCCCTAGAAATGGTTGGGCCTGAAGAGTGCCCAGTCTGGCTGAGCAGGTGGGGCTTCCTGTGCTCTGTCCCACACCCTCCGCCCCTTTGTTGCCGCACTAGCCCTGCTGCTTCCCTAAAAGATGAGAAAACTATTTTGCTGTTACGTTTTTCACTGACAGTTGAGAATACTTTTTTGCCCATTTATGGGTGCAAATTAATGAGATGACAACAGACTGAAACCAATGACAACTGCTAATCTGTAAGCAAAAACAAGGGATGAGGAGCCGAGAGCAGTACAGATGTTTTATTTTAATTGAGGAATGATTTTATGTTAGAAACACTCAATACTCACAGCAAATTAAAAATAATGAAGTGAATTGATATCAATGATATTTTTTTTTGCTTACTATCCCTTTGTAAATCTATTTCTTCACACAAATTGACAGGTCTAATTGATACATATGCTATTATTCCTCATTAGTAGGCTGAATAAAATAATTCTTGATTAAATTTATTGCAATTTACCAATCCAGCATAATGTTTGCAAGCTATAAAAGTCAATCAACAGGAAACCAGGGGGAAGCCGATGACATTATTACATTTCCTATGACACATAAGTGGTCTCAGCACCCTGGCGAAGGGCAGGCGGCCTGAAGACCCACAAACGGGCAACACACTGTGAAGAGGGAGGTATAGCCCCATGCCAGTGTTCGCAGACACCAGCAAGAGCTCCAAGGCTCCCTTTCCCTGTGCAATTGGCCTGGGGTCAAGCCATCCCTGCCCTCTGGCCTGTGCCCATCCCCAGACAGGCCTTCAGCCTGATGGACTGTGAGCTACAGTGACCTCCAGGGGCCTGAGGCTGGCACTGAAACCTGTCTCTCACACCCATCCCACCCCAGCAAATCTCAGAAGGGAGGCTGCCTGGAGAGATGACGAGAGAACAGAGCCACAACCTGGTCCCCAGGAACTTGTGTGCCTCAGGCCACCCATCCTGGGACACTCAAGTTAGAGGAGGAGCTGAGTTCAACTGTTTTTCAATGAAGTGAGATTTTCACGGAGTGTCTGCTTCCCCGGTGTCTCAGACACCACACACCTGAAGCATTAAACATCATGCGTGGTTCCGCGGTTATGTTCTGTTAGGCTTAACTTTTTTTTTTTAAAGAAGGAGTATTTTTAAATAATCTAATCTTGAAACACTTGGAGACTGCACATCAATCCCTGGTATCCAGGTTTCCCACAAAGGAGAGGAATATCTGGTCCCTTTTATATGGAACTGAGTCAAAGCCACCTCCTTGGGGCGGACATGTGTTCTCCATTTCCACTGTCTTGCATTCTGCACTTTTGATGCTGCCCGTTACCTGCCTGCCCTGCAGGTACTGACATCTGTGACTTTTCCAGTGGGTGATCTTTGAGTGCTCAGGGCTCGACCCTTTGTAGTTCTGGGTTGTCTCAAGAAGGCTCTACACTCTGGGCTCGGCCACATTCAGGGGTGTGTGGCTCTTGACATGGCGAACCAGTAACAACAGTGAGGTTTTCCCATGGCACCTCCCCCCAGCTCCTCCCCATTGACGACTGACACAGACATCCCATCTGGACTCTCACCATCCTTCTCTGCTTCCCTAATTCAAGCTAGCGAGCACTTCACTCTCCATAATCCCCTCCACATCCCTCATAAACACAGCCCTGATGTGCCTCATTCCCGAGGGTCCTGCTTTCGGGCCAATGAGCTATGACGATGGAGAAGGGTCTTCTGAGTCCCTGAAGTCTGCACCTAGAGCAGTGCTCTCTCAGGGAGAGAAACAGGGGCAGGAACGGAGGAGGTGCTCAATAAATGGTCTGAGACTTCGGTCGCACGACCACCATCCTGACCATCCCTTGTAGCTCCTTCTCACTCTCAGTAGCAGTAAAACACCATCTGGGAGGTTTCAGAGAGATTTAAATGTGCCTCAAGGTCCCTTCTCCTCTGGTCCCGAGACTCTGGGGGTCTGCAAGGCATGGCGGGAACAAAAACATCTCATTGGGGGAATCACGCAAGACAACTCCCTGGGAACAGAGAGTTGCTCCCAGACATAAGGCACCACGTGTACAACAAAATGCAGCTAAGACAGAGTGAGACAAGTCCTCAAAGCAAGGAGGGCGCGCTGCTGCTCAGGGTCTCCAGGAAGAGCCTGGAGTAGTGCCGCCTTCTCTTCCCTGCAAGTGCCTTGAATGCTGCTGGAGTTGGGAAAACATGCGCCTAGCACCCCAGTCCAAATGTCTCTTTATACACCATACTGGGAAACTGAAAGACGTTCGCCTGCAAGTTCCACAAGGACAGATACACAGAGCACAGCTCACTACTTCCCACCCTCAAATGCCTCTCCTCCTCCTCCTCCTCGTTCCATGCCAGCAGAGGCTCAACCATATGTACTCAAACCACAAGCCCGGAAGCCACGTCCGGGCTCCCCTGTGCATTACCGCTGTCCCTGCTCCACACCCCGCCCTCCTAATGCCCTCGGGATTCCCTGGGCTGGTCTTCTCCCACCCCATGCCACTGATGTGGTCCAGGCCACCGCTGCCTCTCTCTCAGTGCACCATGAGGCAGGTGACTATATCCAACAAAATGCCTGACATACAACAACAACAACAACAACAACAACAACAACAAACAACAGCAACAGTGTGATTCCTGTTACTGGACACTGAGGTCTCGGCACTTGTGTGAATGTTTATATGCACAGTCTCACGTGACAGTTCTCTCCAATGAACGTCGCTATATCGTCATTTACACAGGAGGAGCATGAGGCTCAGAGGACCGCACCCAAGGTCCCACAGCTGGAAAACCGCAGAGCTGGGACTGCAGACTAGGCCTGATCCGTCTGGCCCAACAGCCCGGCCCCCGCACCCGCGCACTGGGTTGCCTCTGAGGGAGCTTGGCAGGTGTCTGTTGATTAAACGGAGGGACCGGCAGCAACCTCTGGTCTATCTCCTTGCCCCCAGCTGGGCTCCCCCTAAGTCATTCATGCTGTAACCACCAGGGCAGGTCCTCAGGCATAAATCTGTTTTTGTCACCCCTGCTTGAAATCTTCAGTGGTCCCCAACTCCCGGGCCTGGCTTGAAAGCTCTAGCCCCCTTCTCCTGCTCCATTCTCCCCTCCCTCCGCTCTGCCGCCAGCCATGCGATCCACACAGTGTTCCGGGAACGGTGCTCCAGGGCTGCACGCGTGGCCCCTCTGCCCAGAACGCCAGACACCGCTTCCTCCTGCCCTGTCCTGTCAGCACAGGTGAGGCGCCCGTCTTCTGTGCCCCACTTCTCTCTGCACTTAGGCCGCAGGGCTGCCATGCAAGCCCTTTTGCCCCTGCTCCATTAGCCTGTCAGCTCCTCGAGGCACGGCAGGTGCTCCCAGCCCCATTGGCTGGCACAGTGGCCAGCACGTAAATGTCAGTGCCTGACAGCAAGGCCTCTTTGTCTTAAAGCACTGATTCAATAAAGTTATTACTGAACAAAGACAGACAACATACAGCATAACCAGGGCTGCAGGAATCAATGATCAGAAAACACTCCCGAAACATGATGAGACAGCGTGCCGACCAACTGGAGGAGTGACTTCACACCTTGGTGTACGTCTGAACCACCTGGTGGGTTTATAAAAGCACAGATTGTGGGCCCTGCCCCCACCATTTCCAATTCAGCAGATCTGGGGAGGGGTGGGTGGGCTGAAAATAGTTGTTAAGTTTCCAGGTGATGCTGCTGTGGCTGGGCCAGAAGGCATGTGATGAGAGCCACCCCACTAGGAGAGTCTGAAAAGGGACAGCAAAGAACATGAGGACCCAGCGAGGCCAGGACGAAACGCAAAAAGCACAGTCTTCTTGTCTTGTTGGGGTTCTGTCTGAGGTTTGTGATTCACTGAACTCTAAAGCGAAGTCTGCTCGGTGAACGAGAATCGTTCTGGGTAGCCACATGAGTCTGATGCCACATTCACGTGAATGACAGCCTCTCGCTGAGGAATGGCTTCCCCCAGACGTGCTGGTCCATTCAGCAGCGCCTGGCCCTGGATGCCCGGAACCCAGGCACGGAGCGCAAGTGCTGTGAGATGCCCCGTACATGGTGCTGCCCACGCAATACAGGCTGGTCTCCTCCTCACTGACAGGAGCAGCTCCAGGCAAACCAGTGGCATCCTGTAGACATCGTGAGCCCGGAGGAAACAAACAGATTAATCTCTGAAATTTGATACCCGTTCCAGACACAAGTAGCAACACACTTAGCAACAAAGCTGTCAAAATATGTTCCACAGCCTCATTGGCAAGAGATCTGGACACACGAAAGAAATTCAGCAAAACCAAATCAGTTGCCAAAGTGGGAGGTTTGACAGCATGTTCGGGAATTCATTTAGATCAAAACAGGAACACGTCCAAAGGAGTGAGCGTCTGCGTAAATTATTATGGAGTGATTAAAAATAATTAGTCAGTGATTTCAAAATATTACACGTATTTTTCAGTGGTATTGAGGGGACATGTTATATGACATGGGATTTTGTTTTTACATTGAGTTTTTCTATTTTTTTCTTACTGCTTTTTGGCTTTTTGAAAACGGGGGCCATAGATATAATAATACTCCACCATGCAAATCACTGTGTCTAAAAGAATATGTTTTTAGGCAACAGGCTTCCTTTGCAAATCTTCTAATGGGAAGAGGATGGCAGAAAGAGACTCGTGTTCTTTCCGGGCTGCACTGGCAGGGCTGGTCTCTAGTCGCTGTTCCTGAGTTAGAGCCTGGGATCAAGGCCTTTTGGGTGACTGGACCAGCCCTGACAACTGAGGCTCAGAGGAGATGCAGGCACGCCCCAGCCCAGGTGGGGTTCTGACCAGAACCCTGGCCTCCCAGCTCCCAGTTGCTTTCTTCAGTAAGGAGAGTCCTGGATCCAAAAGGCCCCAGTGGCCTTTCTGAAGAAGCCCCGTTCCAGAGACAGCTTCCTGGAGCATCTTCTCCTGGCACTCCTGCCACGCATGAGAGGAACGCTTGTCCAGGCAACAGAAGAAGACCTCATGGTCTCTGGTCCGACTGCCAGCACTGGCATCTCTGGTCGGACCTGTCACAGCCCCCACCCCCACCCCCCGCCAGAGCCGCGCAGTGGTCTCTCAAGCCTCAGAATCCCAGGAAGCAGGCGTGGAGAGACCTACTATCCTCACAGTTTACAGAGACAGTGAGATCCCAGCTCTGCCGTCCTCACTGAGCATAAGGAATCCCCATAGGCACAGACTAAAACTGCAGCCAGCCACATGTCACTGCCCTACCTGTCCCCATCTGCCCCTGCAGCCTCATTGGCCCAGCTTTTTCTACATCTTCAAGAGTTAAGGTTTAACATCCTGCTAAGTAAGGGGTACTAACTTTTAAGCTGTCATAAAATCAAATAATCACATTTATCAATCTGTTGCCCTTACGGAACACGGCTGAGCATGTGCATGAGGTAGCCTAAAAAGCCAGCCCTTTCCAAAATGAAATGTGAGGAAATGCTGAGTTCCACTTCCCTATTCCAAAGTCCCACTCAAAACAGAAAAATAAAATGAAGAGGAAGAAATAAGAGGAGGATGAAGAAAAGGCAGAACTTCCAACGTGGAGCAGGCCTTTACAGCTGCGGCCTCCACTCGAGGTTCCTGAGCTACGCTTCCTGTCTCTGAGGAGGCACCAGCATATAAAACGGTCGTGCATTTGCATTGCTTCCAATCCATCATCCTCTGGGTGCGCCGGGAAAACCAGGGGACCCGCTGCAACAAAGCGCAGCCTTCGTGTTGACAGATTCTTATTTAAGTGACTATGAATACAACAATTCCACAAATAATTTGTCAAGTGTGTGGCTGAACTGGCTCTGAACCCTGATAAATACCCACTCTCCTCCTGCTACAGAAGCAGCCTGTTCCGTGTGCGATGCCGCAGAGCAGGCGCAGGGAGGTAACAATCAATGCGGCTGCATCTCTCTCTGCTCTGTCCTGCTCTGGACAGAGCAGAGAGAAATGCAACCAAACCAAAACAAACCAAAAGCCACTTTTGATGGTGACTCTCCTCCTCAGTGTTGAGTCCAAGGCGGAGAGGCCCTTCGATTCTCACTCGGCCAGGTTCTGCAGGCTGAGCAACAAGGGGTCCTTTGCGCACCGCACCGATGACCCCCTGCCCACGGAGCCTCTGCCTTCCTTCTTGAACACTCCAGTCAGGTCGCTCTAAGCCTTGGGCTCCCCTAGCTGCCAGCCTGAGCAGTGCACCTGGCAGCCTGGAGCCCAAGCGGGGGCCCCTGGTGACCAGTGACTGTGACCACGCAGGGCAGGGGGCAGAACACAGGTCATGCTCACCAACTTGTAGTTCAAGACACACCTAGAACGAGGGGCCACACGTCCCCGTGAAAAAACCGTGAATCTAATCATCTTTGAAGACTGCAATACACACCTAAATGTCTCCTGCAGATGTAATTTAGTATGCATTATTAATTTATTGTTCATAGAGCTCCCAGCTCCTGCAAAGGTGCAGGAGAGCACAGAGCTGCCCAGATGGTCAGGCTCATTTGTCAGGGGGAGGCGGCGCAGGAGCGCCAACAACCTCCCTTCCCAGGACCCCGCCCAGGAGGACGCAGACTCTTCTCAGGGAAAGGAGCCTCCTGCAAACTAGATTATTCCAGATGTTTTACTACAGTGCCAACCTCCCATGGGGCAGGAACACACCGCACCACATGCAAAGTGAAGCAGTGACTTACATAGATGCTGGACAGTCAGGCATGCAAAGGTGTCTGAGTGTCAGTTACAGAAACTTGTGACTCTGGGACAATAATGCCTATAGAAATAATTAAGAAATAATTAACTCGTTCCCACATAAAATGCTAATTATTTATTGTTTATAAAGCAATTCTAAATAACGAAGAAGCTCAAGCCATTGGGCCATCATGATTTTCCAGTCACTAACTTAACCAGAATTTGCATTTTGGGACTTCAGCCAGTGACTTACATGCAGTCCTTAAGTCATTTTTCAAACACCCTGTCCTATCTTAATCTATTCATCATTAATCACATTTGGTCACTTTACATAGAGAACACTATTCAGATGGAAGATAAAAGAAATACATTAATAAAACTAAAGCAAGTTGGAATACTTCAAAACAGAAGGTAGGGGATGAATATGGTTATCGAAGCAATTCATACACTGTGCACTTGGTGTTCCCGTGGACTCGCGGGACTGGGGCTTATTATGCAACAAGGAGGGGCTGGGCCCCTGTCATGGCAGACACCCTCTCTCGTTGCTCTGAACCAGGGCATCCATCTGAGCTGGTCCAGAGAGCAGCTCTGCCTTCCTGCAGGTGAAGCCTGGGTACTTCTCTGACCCAGGTCACCTCTGCTGTTGACTACGGGCTGGCTTAGGGAAGACACAGCCCCAGAAACACTGAAGGTGCAACTTGGGGACTGGTTCCTCCTCGCTCAGCACTGTCCCTCAGGAGGTCACGCTGGCCCCACTCAGTCAGTCGCAGCAGTACCTCCTTGCTCTGTAATTTCCAGGCTATGTCCCTGGGGACATAAGGTCTGGTACTCTGTGAGCTGCTGGACATCTGTACAATGTCCCTTTCATGGGGTACAGCCAGAGAGACATGGTGTGCCTCCCACACCAACAAGGCAGAGAGAAGAGAGTAGGGACAGAAAGGAGAGAAGGGCGGGGGGTGGGGGGAAACTACACACATGAGGACTGAGACAGCTGGGGCCTGGCCTCGCTTCCCAGCCCACACTGCCCATGCTCCCCTGGGGGTTCCCTGATGAGGGCTGCCTTAGGCCACGTGCTAGGCACACTGGGCCTGTGCCACGCAACTACTGGGCATGGACTGGGCACACAGTAGGCGTGTACTAGGGCTGAACCAACAGGGTCCCATGAGAACTAGTTAAACAAGGGTTGTGTCCTTCAAGGATTTCCACTTACTAGGTGGTAAGGGTGCGTGGTCGGGAAGATTGGATTATGGCCAGGCCACAGGCTTTCTGGTGAACTGAGGGTCAACTGGACACCTTCAGAGGAGAATGGTTGAAGCCCTGCCCAGCCATACAGCTGGAAGAGGAGACAATCACCTCCAAACCAGGTGGTGCTAATGCTGGGGTCAGCTCCACGTTGGTAAGTGCGTGTAAAGTTCAGTTTGGAGGCACCACGGAGCCCAAGGGACCCAGTAGATTCTGGATACTGGCATCTTTGATGTACAGTCAGCCTTCTGAGTCACTGAAACGAGATGCCACAGCCTGGATGGCTCATACACAGCAGGCAGCTCTCCCTCACAGCTCTGGAGGATGGAAGTCCCAGATCAAGGTGCCGCTGGCAGATTCGGTGCCTGGTGAGGGCTTTCTTCCTTGTTTATAGATGGCTGTCTTTTCTCTGTGTCCCCACATGCTAGAAGGGAAGCCCTTTGGGGTCCTTTCTATAAGGACACTAATCCCATTCGTGAGGGCTCCACCCCCATGACAGAAGCACCTCCCAAAGGCCCTACCTCCTAACACCTTCACGTTGGGGATTAGGTTTCCACATAGGAATTTTAAGGGCACACAAGCATTCAGGTTATAACAATTTGACACGAGATTGATGGGGCAGACAGGAGTCAAACAGAGAGAACTCCGAGCATCTGAAAAATGCTTTAAATTTACTTTGCAGAAATAACCAGAAGAAAAGTGATATGCAGAGCACGATGTTCCAAAGCGTCCAGTGATCCTCAGCAAGGTTGCCAGGATACAGAGTCAGCTCTGTGAGGACAGGGGCCGCATCTATTTGCACTTCCAGCACCTACAACAGTGCCTTGCACACAGTAGGTCTCCTATGTGATGGACCATTAACGGGATGCTAAAAAAAAAGCTAAATACAGTTGAGTGGTTTTAATGATGCAAAGCACGTTCAGCTGACCCAAACTCAAGGGCTTGAATCCAGGCATCTCTGACAGGCAGAAGAATCTGGAATAAATAGCTGGGATCGCTATCTGGCACCCTTGGACCGTAATCGTCATTATTTCACTCGTATCAGTTGCGGGGCTCTCTGACGCACCAAGTGCACTACGAGCTGAAGCCACTGCCAGGCCTTGCTGGGCGAGGAGGGGCCACCCGCTGGTCATGATGTCGGCTGGTGGGGGTGGTCTCCCTGGGCAACTCCAGTGTGGCTGAAAGAGGTGAGGGAAGACACCGGCTGGGGACTCAGGACACACGGGTATGAGAGCCAGCACCACAGTGGCACACACGCAGTGGGCCCGCCTAAGCTCCCGAGTGCGGGCCACGCTGTCCCTCTGCGAGCACACTTAGTAAGGACGTGCCAGTGCTATGACACGAGGGAGGCAAAGGGCAGGGCGGGGGGGACTGGCCAAGGGCGAGAAGAAAGACACAGGGTCTGTGTGGGGTCGATGACCAGACAGGACACACTCTCAAGGGTCCAGCCTTAGGTGGCCAGTGTGCTGGTCAGTGCAGCAACCCTGCTCTCAGGGGACACGTCAGAGGCAATTCCCCACCCAGCCTCCAGCCCTCGCCAGGAACCGGCAGGACTTTGCTTGCAGCAAGCCCACAGAGCACCGTCCCACTAAAGAGTGAAGGAACGGGAATGAGGGGCTTACTTCCTGGGCATGTCCCTCTACAGCCGACCTGCCGTGCCACCAAAGGGAAATTCGCCAGCAACAGCGTTCTGTCCTCAACTTTGGAAGTGGTGTGGTGTGCGGTACCGAGGCAGTCACAGCCAGGTTCACCCTCATCATTTATCGGTTTGGGCATAGGTCAAATAATAGTAAATTTATGGGTGCTTTTCAAGTGTCTCCCCGTTTTTTTCCATGTAGCAAAACTTCTGCCAAAAAAAACCTGGTTTCTGAAGTCCCAGTCAAAAAAGTAGTAATGTTCTATCCACACATTAATGATTCCAAAATTCTCCATTATGAACAATATTTATCAAAAACAGCCCACTATCAGATGAAAGATGTGCCTTATCTTTTCTTGTCAACTAAAACATTATTCACTGAAAGTTTCTTTCATATCTGTTTCAGGGGTTTCAGTGTCATTTTAAATTGCAAATCAATCATCTATCCTGCAGCCTCGTTCTGGAGGGGAGATTAACGCTCTGGCTAAAATTGTTTACAAAGCCATTTGTAAACCTTCTGCTGATGCAGATGAGGAAAGTTTACCAGTTTAACATTGTTGATCCCAGAGAAAGCCTTAAGCAATGACTTCAGAGGGCAAAAAAATTTGTTCATTTATCATTATTGTCATGGGCTTTCGCAAATGATAACAATTTGTCTTCATCCTATTTTTAGACAATGAGCCACAATAGAGTCCAGAAAGCCATTTTGCCAGATGGGAGAAGGTGCTTTCATTGCAAAATGTTGTCTTTTCTTTTCCTGCCCTATAAAATTGGCTTAAGTGAGAACCAAGGATGTGTTTTAATGTCAGGATTCCCAGAAGACATAATGACATACAATAAAGGCACTGCCATGCCCAGAAAGGATGTGGTTCAAATGCACTGAATATGATTTTCAACCCAAAACAGTGACTTTGGGGACAGATAGAGGCATAGTAAATGCTTGAAGATGGTTATGGATTTTAGCACGCTTTCATTCCTAATTAATATTCCCCTTTTTTAAATGAAACACTGCAATAGGAAGCCCAATTACTTCTCATTAAGATGAATAAAAATGTTAGAATAAGCTGGACATAAAATAAACATTTAAAGTGATATATGGTTAATTCCACCAAGCTCTGAACAACTAATCAGGAGCTCTCTATGGAAGAGAAGATAAGAAAACCCAGTGTTCGTTAGAAATGTTCCAGATTCTGGTGCATCTCATCAGGCTCCTGGCTTGTTCCCCTCAACTGGTTCCAGGCAGCACCCCCGAGGGGAGAGGAACTCCTGTCCCTGTGTCTCTGACAGTCCAGGGCCCTTTAACCAGCCCCCTTCCCCAGACAGCACCAACACAGCCTGCTCAGTCCGGCAGGCAGCACCCTGTCCCCCTCGTCTGTGTGGGCTTATCGCTGACAATCATCTAACACTTAGTCTGTCTTCAGCACAAAGGACCACTCCACCTGCGCTTCCCTCTACAGAGGACAATAAGCAGCCCTGCCGTACAGAGACTCTGCAGTAAAAAATCAGCACTGATGTCAGCACGTGTGGTTCTTTTTGGGCCCAGGTGTTGGGGGGGGGGAGGAAACTTCATATTCTAGAAGTCTTTATCATTGAGCTGACATTTTAGCAAATAGTGCTATTGACTCTCTGGACACATGTTGGAAAAGTGAGAGCATTACTGAGCATTAATCAGCCCAAAACATCCTCTGAAATAGCATACACTGCACACACACACGTGTGTGCCTTGAGGTCCATGAGAGAACGGACCTGGCCTGGGGAGCTAAAGGGGGCCGACAGCACCGGCTGCGTTCTTGGGGCACACACAGTAAGCTTTCGAGAAAGGCAGCCCCTGGCTTGCTCTGCGGGCGGCGGTGGCTGAGGAGCTGACAGCCTCCTTGGCTGTGGCCTGCCGGAATCCAGCAACCTGGGAACAGCCCGCTTTCTGCTTCTCTGCACGCTGTCAGAACTGCAGACCTCACCTGACAGAGAGCTGCTTCTCCAGCAGCCATTTCCTTAAAAGCAGACAAAGAGACACCTTTTCAGGGTGGTCTCCATGCTGCTTGAGACTTTGAGTCCTAATCACAGTCCATTCCACCCCCCACAGTGCACACCTTGCTCACCGCCCTCCTATCCCTGCCCACCCGCCCGCTCCCTGGGACGGTCCCCAGCAGCCCCAGCCCACGGATCCTCCTCTCCAAGTTCTCCACCGCTGGCTCGTTAGCCCAGCCTGAACAAGGACAGTTTTATTTCCCAATCATGACCACCTTTTTAAATTAATTTATTTTTTGGTCAATAGGAAAGTACTGGTCCAGGATTTTATCACTCAATAATTTTAAGACAGTGTAGAACAAGGCATAAGCCTATAAGTAAATTACTTTTTTTTGTTTTTGCTTTTTTTATTTCACTTTTAATTGTGGTAAAATACATATAACATAAAATTTAACATCTTAACCATTTTTAGATAAAGTGAAACGCATCCACAGCGTTGTGCAGTCATCTCAGAGCCCTTCACCCATTAAATAACGGCTCTCCATTCCTCCCCTGCCCCAGTCCCTGGCAATCCAATCCTGATTATTTTTGATGCTGTAACTAATGTTTTTGTCCTCCTGTATTTTGTTATCCTTTGACCTACTCTTCCATTAAGCCACCAGAGGCTTACTACATCAGGGAAGAGATGGCTAACGGAGAAGAGTAATTCTCTTAGGACTTTCAAGTCTCAAGTTGAAGGCTGGCAGAGAAGACAAGAAGAACAATAGACAAAAAAAGAATATGTGATGAATCCGTGTAGACTCCCTGTCCCAGAAGAGACACAAATGTTCCAGAGGAGAGAAGAGGAGCTGGGAAGTCCCTGAGGAATCACTGGCACCCAACAAGATGACCAGGGCATCTACAGGCACCCTGGACAGGAATGAACGATCAACTGCAAAGGTCAGTGCTGGGTGGAGAGAGGACCACTGGGGCACCACAGTCACCTTCATTTCAAAGACACCTTGTCATTACATAGGACTGGGACGGCCCCAAGATGGCTAAGGCTGTTTTCATTGACCTGACGAGATGAGGACTTGCATTAAAAGTTTAGTGGAATGATCGGAAAGAAATCGAAGTCACTTTTCTGGCATTTCAGAGCCACTCTAGTCCACACGTCCTCCCCTCCCACCAGTAGCTGTGCCTTTCACTGCCTTAATCTCCCACCGCTGCTCAGGCTCCACGCCCAGTGGGGCGCAACAGCCATAACTGAGATTTGGACCATGGAGTGAAAATATAGCAAAACCACTTACTTCTAATATCGATACATGATAATAATATCAATAAATATTAAGCAAATGACTATTGAACACCTCCTGTAAGCCAGGCACTGTTTTACACAGTTGAGATTTAATGAGGCAGACACAGCCCCTTTTATCGGGGTTCTTACATTGCAAGGGAGGATGACAGACTATCAAGGTGGTAAATGGCTGCTGGTGGGAAGGAAGTGCATCACTCAAATGTACATTCATTGGGTCACCTGCTTTCAACAGGAGTCCCATGTGTCTACAGCCAGCCTGCCAAGCCCCTGTGGGGGCTTTGGGAACCCAGCATCCTGGTGACAAAGGGCATCTGAGGCCATTTCCTAAAATAAGAGCGGCCACTATGTAAGAGATGCAACAAGTCAGAGGACTGCTCATCGGTACTCCCTCCTCGCGAACTACTTTTGTGGATCTTATCTTTGCAGTTCCTTAACCAGCTGGTGGGAAACTGCGTAAAATGAACTCCATGAGAGATTGCTCAACAGGACACACTTTGAAGACATCACACTAGACCACCCACATGGTCAGCAAGGTGAGTGTGAATGCACACAGGTTGGCCCCCAGGACTGACTCTCCTTTTTCCTGGCAACTGAACCAGTGTCACACCTGCAGCCGGTACCCTGCCTCAGGTCGCACACACGCTTCTAGGGAATGTGATGCTTTCCCAGCTCAGACTTTGGGGCTAATCTGGCCTGGGTTAATCTGCCCTTAAACTAATCAGAATAACCTCATCCACCTGGCCTCAGGGATGTTGTCAGCAGGGAAGCACAGGACCTCAGTGTCCAGGCCAGTGGGAGCTCTGGGACCGGCTCTTCCCCGATGGGCACAAGTCAGAAACCAGAGGCCTGAGAGCTGCCAGGAGTGGTGTCAGAGCTACAAGAGGCCGAGTGAACTGCTAGCGGGACAGGCCTCTCCTCAGACTCCCACCCGCTGGAAAGGGTCAGAGTTAGTGACCTGCTGCTAGTGGACAGGCTGTGAGGAGGCCCACGTGAGGAAGAACGGAGGCCTCCCTACCACCAGCAAGCAGCACCAGTCTGTGTGCCACGTGTGTGAGCAACCTTAGAAGTGTGTCCTCCAGGTCTCAACTACGGAACCAACTGACATCGTTGGTGTGAGCCGGTGAGAGATTCTGAGCCGGAACTGCCCAGGTCACTGCACCTGGATCCCCGACCCACAGCAACCGAGAGGTACCGAATAGGTTTTGTTGTTGTAAGTTGCTAAGTTTTTTAGGTAATTTATTAAATGACAGACAACTAACCCAGGAGCCCAGATCAAAATCCTCACCTGAAGCCAAGTACCTCTAGATTTTTCAATGAAGTGAGTCAGTAGAGTGTCTTTATTCTTTAAGTCAGTTTGAGTTCGATTTTCTCTTTATTTTCTATTAAAAGCACCTTGGTAGATATATTTCCAACCCTTCCCCACCCAGTCTCAGACTTTTGAAGGGAACTATAAAGGTGGATTAACTAACCCTATTTAACTTCAGCTCAAGAATCTTCATTCCAGCTACTCCTTGTGACTGTGGCACTGACATTAGTGGCAGCAGATGTTGCAGTCTCCATGCAGAAAATCCGTCCTCCTGCTTCGGGATGTAATGCATGGGGATGGGAGGCAGTTCGCACATGAATCTATGAAGGATCCGTAAGTAACGTCTCTCAGGTGCAGCCTCGCCGCAGACTTGAGCTGCTGCTGGCCTGTCCAGAGCAGCCAACGCGAGGGAGCGAGGCACGGTGCTCATTCCTACCTGGCAGTGGCTCTCAGCGCTCTTGAACCACAAGGAGAAATGAGAGGACTATGAAGTAGTTACAGCACTTCGGTGGCTGAAAAAAACAGGTGTGACCTTTCTGTTTCTTTAGGAAGCAGCCTCTCCGAATTCACAAAAAAAGAGAGCGAGTCTTTTCTTTTAAAGAGTGAAAAACACAACTGGACGGGGCGGATGTGCACTGATGTGGCAAGATCACAGGGAAGCACGTAGCTCACTGGCTTGCAATGCTCAGGATGACCTGGACAGAGTGGGGTTGACTGTGAGTTCCGAAAGGCAAGAAGTCAGCATTATAAGGAAGTGCTGGGTGAGATACGGCTCCGTGAGCCTCTGGCGTCCTCCCTCCTCTGAGCAGAACTCAGGCCAGTTAGTAACAGGCACTGTAACAGTAGACAGGGGCTTGCTGCCTGCGCCTGGTCACGTGGGGCGTAGGGATCTGTGGTCTAGTCACACCTGATAAGAACTATCAGCAAACTGTATCTTTATTAGTGCTCCAATGCCCACTTCCTCTTATTCCTTTTAATAAGACTGTCTGGATTACTGACTCTTCATTCAGGAAAGAAACTTAAAATTCACTTCTATGAATTTCATCACAGAAATGCATCACATTGAGGTTCATTGCATGTTTCATAGTAACTTTTGAAAGAGGGACAGTGAATGTTGGGCTTTCGGGTCATAGCTCTGTAAGGACCCACTGTCCTCCTAACTGCTCTGTGACCCTAGGTGAGTTATCCTGCTTCTCCAAACATCAGCCTTGTCATCTGTAATGCTAATCATTTTGTTGGTAATAATAAAAATAACATGCACTCATAAAATTCAGACCCTGTTATCAGTATTTTGTGTTTCTTAGCCCATTTAATCACATCACCTAATGCAGTTCTCTGTCCCAAAGCATGGCACCTATTAGACACTGCAATAGCAATACCCCCTTCTATTTGGAAATGAAACATTAAAAAGCATAATTAACAGAGTACAGACTGATCTACTGTAATTTCACACACATCTAGGTGGCATGAATTTTAAAAGTGTTTTACATTCTTACACTGTGACCAATGGTTTTCAAGCACACACTTGTACATGCGTGCACGGTGGAAGACTGTTACTTCTACGGATCAATGTCTCATGCCTTTCCTAGGACACCCATTTCTATCCAGTCCCCTTGGTATCAAAGACAAAGGTCACCTTAATTGGACAGGTCTCTTTTTAACATTTACCATTTCCCGTTGGGTCACACCATCCAAAATGCACACCCCCATGTTACTGGTACGTGTTTGCCCGCCGTGCTGGTCCCAGCACACACATGGGCGTAACGCCGTGCATTAGTATTGGCCATTTCAGGCACGGAGCTGAGCACCGCGTCCACAGCAGGCCGCCTGCGTCAGCATGGCACCAGCCCGGTGCGGTGCTGTCCAACCACAAGCTCGTGTCACCCCCATGGCAGTGGGTTCTGGTTCTGCCCACAACGCTCAGGCTCTCCACTGAGACGCTGAGATGTATCGCCCTTGCTGGCTCAGAAGGAAATGCGGTGGAATGTGTTGCCTCATCTTCAAACCCAGAGCAGACACCAAGGTGATGTGGACCCACACTACAGGCTCCACAGCGCAGGAGCAAGCGCATCTATGGACCTCAGTGTCGGAGAAGCTTGGTTCGGTATCAGCTCTGCCGCCCGCCCAGGAGCCAGACTTCACGTCCCTGAGCCTGTTTTCTCGTTAGAACTGCATGAGATAGTATTTATATACTTCCTGAAACCTAGCAAGCTCTCAATAAATGGCAGAAGAAGCAATAAAATCATAACGAGCTTTGCCTCTAATTCCCTACCTCTTTCCCTGAGCTCCAAATCTGCACAGAAGACTAACTACTTGACACCTCCACCTGGGTGTCCCACAGGTCCGTAGACCTCAATGCGATTAATCAAAATCACCATCTCTTCCTAAAACTTGCGCAAATAAGAACCCTGGTCCCCACATCTCCCCTCACTCTCCATTTCACACTGTGCGAATAGCTAGGTCGAAGCTTCACTGGACTTCAGGTTTGAAGTCGGCTTCGTAAGTTGGAATTCTCCTCCTCCTCCTGAAAAAGTACAGAAGCAAGTTGAAGAGCAAAGGGACGCACTCACACATGTTCAGGGGAATTGAAAGACAAATGGAATGCAAGGCTCCAAAATATGTGTGAGGCTATCGAGGGCTGCTGTGATTGGGCAGGTGCCGCACAGAGGAAGTGAAAAGAACCTAAGCAAACGGCTGGAGGACTCAGTCATGTGTAGCTGGAAAGACCACTGAGAAGAAAGTTCTTAAAGGAAAAAGACTCAGCCTGAAGTGCAAAACCACTCACTTTCTACATGGGTCCAGACGCGGAGCGAGCAAGGCTCCACCGGGAGTGGCGGGGCAGGACCTGCGTCCCAGGCAGCAGAAGGGAAAGCCTTCACTTGGGAATTGGAAAGGTCACCCCACCCCCTCCTTGCCCCTTAACCCTGTGCACCGCCACCCTACCTCCACTTTGGAACTTACACTGATACCCAATAGAGGAAAACCACACATGCCCAACACGGAGCAACGAAAAGGGCAGCCATGGCTTCTATCCAAAAACACTAGAGGGAAAAATAGGAAAAGGGTAGCAAAATGGAACAAAATGGAAAACCCTCACTAGGACCAACCATTTTGTCATAGCTTTTAAAAAATGGGAAGCAATTATGTCTCTGGAGAAAGACTGCAAAAAAGAAACAATTGTGTCATGTGTGCTTGCTTGGTGTTAACGGATATCATTCAGAGATGATGAATCTAGTGATCAAGCCATATGCACATGGGCAAGCACTGAGGTACGCTAACACAACGCCGCAAACGAAAAATGGGTGGTGGAAAAGAAAGGAGGAGATGGCAAGAAGGAAATGTGCTAATTGTGCCATTAATCACGGCAGAGAATGAAGAAGATCAGGTCTAAAGAAGTAGGAACTAAAGCTGTCATATGAAGTTATAATTGTAGGAGTTACGACTCCAGCAACATAGAAACCCTCTTAAGTGTCAAGAGAACCAAAGCAAACAGACCATGGTAGAGAACTTTAAGAAACAAAGAAAAATCTAAATGCAATATTTCAGAAGTAAAACCAAATATGTGTCACGTCAGATGTAAATGGGCTCAACTGATCTCTCAGAAAGGTTTTCAGGTTGGTCCACAAAGCAAAGCCAACCCCAACTGTCCTTAAGAGACCCATAAGACCAGGTCGTTCAGCAAAGCTGAAAACAGGAGGATACTCATTCAAAGGTAGATCAGACAGATATAAACAAAGAGAAGCAGAGGCCACACTCTCAGTACCTGAGAAGGCAGAGTTAAGCATAATAGCCGGCTGAAGGGAAAACACACGGCGGTGAAATAACGGGTCTGAATACCTGTGCATCAGATGGCAAGGCAACAACAGTAATGAAGCAAAACTTCCAGGAGACTCAAGAAGGAACAGCAGAAGCCGTGCCAGCGTGCTCAGTCCACGGCAGACCAAGGAGGCAAAAATTTAGGATCCAGCAGCTCCAGATCACATCGTTAATAAGACAGACTCGACTGGGTCATACAGATTGCATACCTTGGCAATATATCACTTATTTCCTTTTCAAGTGCCCATGAAATATTAATAAAAGAATTGGTCACCACTCTATGTCACAAGGGAACCCCGATAGAGTCCCCCAAACCAGAAACAGTCTACACAACATAATCCGATCATAATGTAATAAAAACAAAATAACAAAATCGGAAAATAAAAAGTCCTTTCCATCTGAAAATTAAGAATCAATAGACAAAAATTACTCTTAGACATACGCTTAGGTTAAAGAAAAAACACAATGCCAAATTAAAGAATTTCTAAAAAACAATAGTGAAAATACTGTATATATCACAACCAATGGACTCAGCTGGTACTAAGAAAAAAGTCATAAACTCAAAAACCTAAGTCAATAAAAAATAAAGAATAAAACCAATGAATGAGGCATCTGACTAAAAGAGTTATAAATATATCAAAGCTGAGAGGTAAAGATCTAACAGATTAAAGCAAAAATTAATAAGATAGAACATGAGAAACCTATAGAATTAAAAAATAAATCCAGAAGCTGTTTCTTTAGAAGAGAGGGGAAAAACAATAAGATAGGTAATCCAACAAACCTAATCACAGGAAAGGAAGATGAAAATACAAATAATAATAAAGATGGCAAATGTAAATAGATCGATTTCCATTGAAAAAGCTGTCTGTAAATGTTTGATTAAAAAAATGCACCCAGGCCTAGGAAAATTTTACCAAGTCTTAAAAAACTCAGATGATTCAATAATGCTTAAACTGTTTTAGGGCATGTTTTAAAAAAAGGAAAATTTCCAGAATCTTTTATCAAAACATATATAACATTAAGCCTTAACCTGGTGGGGACTGGGCAAAAACAAATTTAAAAAATGCAGTCTGACCTTATTACTCATATTGAAATATTCAATATTAGCAAACAGCATCCATTAGACTAGCGATTTTCAACCAGTATGCCAAAAGAATTTTTAATTTAGTCAGAGACATTGACCTCTTTTCCCTTAGATTATCAAATAAAAAAATGACAACAGCTAACATAACAATAGTCATCCACTATGAACGAATTAAAATTATACCCATTTTTTGCCAGATTGGCTGAAAATATATTTTTTGGTCTGCCATGAAATGAAAAACATTGAAAACTGCTGCATCAAACCTTGAAAAAATAACACACTGTAAGGAGTGGTCAGGTAGCTCAGTTGGTTAGAGCACCACCTTGATACGTCAAGATTGTGGTTTCAATCCCGGTCAGTGTATGTGCAAGAATCCATCAGTGAGACGTCAATAAGTGGAACAAGAAGTTGATGTTTCTCTCCCTCTCTCTCACTGCCTCCTTTCCTCTCTCTCTTTCTCTCTCTCTCTCTCTCTCTCTCTCTCTCTCTCTCTCTCTCTCTCATCAATTAATTAAAGAATAAAAAGAAGTGGGTTTTTTAAATCCCTTCACCTTTTTCCCCCACTCCCCCAACCCCCTTCCTCTCTGGCAACCATCAGCCTGTTATCTGTATCTGTGAGTCTGTTTCTGTTTCGGAAGTTACAAAACAGTCACAGTGATGTAAAGCATGAAAATATAGTCAATAATTATGTAATAACAATGTATTGTGCCAGATGGGTACTAGAAATATCAGGGGGGACACTTTGTAAGTATATGATTTTCTAACCACTGCCATACACCTGAAACTAATAGAAAATAAAACCTAAATACAAACTTTAACTGGAAAAATTTTTAATAAAAATAAAAACTCCTGTGGTGATTTCAATGCAAAAGAGAGCCAGTTTTATTTCACGTACTTAAGAATGGTGAAATAATAGAAAATCCACTAGAAGTCATCCTATTACTAGATGTAAGGAGAAAAATCAGTCATCTCAGACGTGAAGGAAAAAGTGCATGTTAAACTCAACAATATGTGATTAAAAAACAACGAAAGCTCAGCACGATATGACTAACATATAAGGGTTTTCTAGGAATTTATTTAACGAAAAAGACAATCACCATGTTGAAAGTAGAGGCCAAGACAGTTCCCAGAAAAGGAACTATAAATGGTTAAACATAAGAAAAGAAACTCAACTTCATCTGAAGGAGAGAGTCCCGAATTAAAGCTACCTCACGGTGCCATTTCCTTTTGTACTGGCGAAAATCCGAAAGTTTGAAAATACTCTGTCAGTGAGGTTTTGGAGAAACAAGCATCAGATACCGCTGGAAGGAAAACGACTTGGTATAACCCCTGTGGAGGGCAAATCAGCACCATCTATCAAAATTACATATGTATGCACCCTCTGACCCACCAATTATGCATCTGGGGATTTATCCTCAAGGTACACTCACACGTGTGTGAGATGATGTGTGTGCAAGATCATTCGTTAGCAACGCCTATAAGAACAGAAATGGCAAACAGCCTAAATAACCATCTACAGGAAGTTGGTTAAGTGAATTATGGTGAATCCACACAGTGAGACACTGTGAAGCTACAAAACCAGTGATAGCTTCTCTATATGGATATAGAAAAATGGTCAATGTATTTCAAGTAAACACACACACGCGTGTCAATTAGTGTGTAAGCTAAGCTGACTTGTTTGTAAAAAGAGAAAAAATATATTTCTGTTAGGCTGTGAGTAATTTTCTCTAGTCTTAGGAAATAGTCCTTCAAATCTCGTCCCCAGTCTACTCTCCAGGCTGCTCACGCGCTCGTGCCCTCCAGCACACGGTGCACTCTGAAGTTACACCGAGCCACGGAACAGTCTCTGGTCATCTTTGTGCACATTTTGCTCCCTCTGCTTAAAGCACCATGATGCCCCCAGTCAGCTGAACTATTCATCCTTCCAGAAGGCTCAGTTCCAGTCACAACCCTGAGCCGGAGAGACAGGCACAGCTTCCTTCTGTGGGGGTCATTTGCAACTCTTCTTTGTCAGGTCTACTGAAATCCTTTGCTCTGAGTTTATGTGTTATTTGCCTGTGCGTCCCGTGACTCATCCAACCCGGACCGCATTTGCACCAAATGTGCCTTCGAACAGGGGGCATGAGTAACATACATGTCCACCTAGGATACCCAGATTAACAGAATATGTTTTGTACAGACAATGGAATATTACTCAACCTCAAAAAAAAAAAAAAAGAGAGCATTCTGACAGAGGCTATGACAATAATGAACCTTGAAGGCATTACGGTAACTGAAATAAGCCAGTCACAAAAGGACAAATATTGTCTGATACCACCTATGAGTTTTCTACAGTAGTCCAATTCATAGAGACAGCAGTGGAATGGTGGGTGCCAGGGAATGGAGGGAGGAGTGAGTGGGGAGCTATGGTTTAATGAGTTTAAGTTTGGGATGAAAAGGTTCTGGAAATGGGTGGTGGAGATAGGTGTACAATAATGTGAATGTACTTACTGCCACTAAACAGTACAGTTAAAAATGGTTAAAATGGTAAATTTGATGTTATATATATTTTACCACAATAAAAAGTTTGCCTTGAATGGGAGATCCTTGGAATCTTTAAGATAGAAAGTCTTTGTCCTCTATGACACTTTCATACCCTATTGCCGAAGATGGTAAATATTGTACATTGCATCCCTGCTCATCTGTCAAAATCAATTTCACCCTTAGAAAGCTTTCTCCTGGGACTAAATTGAAAGCTATAAATGAATGGTCACTAAGACCTTGGTAAATATGCTACACCACTCATCTGTCAATAAATATTGATGACCCACTTAAACAGTAGACACCAGTGCTGGGGATAGAGAGGTGAGAAAGACAGACATCCTTCCCTCACCTCAAGGAGCTTACCACTGAAACTAAGTCTGTGGGCCCTGGAACACTCTGAGGACATTTCACCTCCAATTTCTGCCAGGCAAGGGGTCGCCACCCTCTCACCAGCGCCAACCTCTCTTTTCTCAGGGGCCGTCTGCCCGGTCACGCTCCAAAGCAGAGAACCACATCCCTTAGGCACACAGAACACTCATGCTCATGACACGCACTGTCCAGGTAAGAAAAGCACTGCTCATTTTTCTGTTTTATTTTCAAGTTAGGTATTGCCAGGGCAGAGGAGTGCTATTGATCTTTGTATGTTGATCTTGGGTCCAGCGATCTGGCTGACCTCTATTATTAACTTTAATAGTGTGTGTTGATTTCCTTGGTTATTCTGGGTAGATGATCATGTCATTTGCAGATAATGTCCATTTTATCTCTTCCCTCCCAATCCTTACAATTCAGATTTCTTTTTGTTTCCTCAAAACACTGGCCATGACCTTTAAAATAAAATTTCAAAGAAAGCACCAAACGGCAACCAAAAAGTGGACTGATTTTATTATAGTGAAATAAAAGATCTCTATTCAAAGAAACCATGACCAAAGTTACCAAATGATACAACAGAAAATATCTGCAGTATCTAAAACAGGGATTACTCTTCCTAGAACATGTACGGAGTTCCTGCATATCAACCAGGAGAAAAAGCCAACTAGCGGAGAACTGGTCCAAGGATATGAGTAGTAGCTTATAGATGAGAAAACTCTAACGCTTGCAAGCACTTTAAAGAGGTGCTTAAAATCATTAATAGCCAGAGAAAAGGCAAGTTAAAACAGTAATGAGATCTCAAGTTAACCACGGTAGACTGGGCAAGTCAGAGAGCTGGATCATTCCACATGTTCGAAAGAGCGCAGTGAAACAAAAATGGAGCCCACTGCTTGGCGCCACCGGGCCGGCGCGGCAGAGCGGAAGGGCAATCGGGCAGCGGTAGTCGGATTTAGAACGTTGATCCTGAGAACGAAGGTGCCCGTGGAGAAGAGCTCCCGCAGGCTGGCTGGGCTCAAATCTGAGCACGGAGCCTAGCAGCCACTGCCGAACACGGGCCCCGCCGCAAGCCGCGCTTCCGAAAGACGCCTGCGGCGAGCTGCCCGCCTGCGGGGGCTCCGGTCGTCTGCGAGCCAGCCCGTAGGCCGCAGTTCCTAGAGCCCTGTCTCAGCCAATGGGCCCGATGGCTTCCCTCTCCGATCAGAGCTACGCAGCTACACCCGCCTCAGCATCTCTACTGACCACTCGGAGCAGCTCCATAATGACCAAACAGGACAGTGCTGTTTGGACCAATCAAACTGTGAGGATTTGGAGCCCTCATTTGCATAAAAACAGACCAATCAGGGACCAGGAGTGAGGCCTTCTCACTCTATCTGCCCGCTCCCCTCTGGCTTGGACAGGGTAACAGAAGGCGTGCGAAGCAGACGAGGGACTGTCACTCTGCCTCAAAAAGGAAGGGTGTCCTGACCCAGGCTGCGACGTGGGAGCGCGTACTTTCGGTCTCCCCTGAGGACTGCGTTTCCCTGGCTGTCTCCCCAGGCCAGACTGGGACCCTCTCAGCAGGGCGAGGCGGAGCACAGCCGCAATACCAGGGCGGCCTCACGGCCGTGCTATTCCTCGGCCGTGCTGCGGCACGACTGAGTTCTCTGCATCGAGGAGTCTCCCCGCTCACTTCACCCCAAACCGGGAGGTCCTGTTGGTGCTGAACAGATGCCAGGAAATATATGCATCCGCTACTGGGCATGCTGCCGCGGCTCGCACACATGCCCATCCGCTCCCGTGTGCGGGGAAGTTCCTGGTCACGCGGTGCGGCCTGCGGAGAGGCTGGAGGCGGTTGGGCTGTCCATCACTGGGTGGGTGGGCAGATAAACTACGGTGGATGCAGACTACGGCGTGCCACGCAGCAGCTAGGAGAAACGGCCGAGATGCGCACATACCAACCTGATGGGCCTTCAGAACATAGTGCTGAGTAAGAACAACTCAGAAAAGACAGCGATGCCAGCCACTACCATTTGCATAAAATTAAGCTGCATGCATAAACTCATATGAACAAAAAGGTGAACACATGTTAAACACATCAAAATGGTTGCTCTGGGCGTAGGGGGTGGGACGTGGGGACGAAGTAAATAAATAAAACAAGAGCAGGCCCTGCACAGAGTGACGGTAGCAACGCGCCACGAAAGAAGAGTGGCAGGACTTTTAAAGAGAAAACGTAAATAGAAGCAGCCCTGGGAGACTGAGAGTTTCCAGAGGGGAATGGAGGGAGTTAAGCTGGGGTCTCTGATGGTTGCGTAGGCTTCTAGCTCAGCCAAAGCCTCACCTCAAAGCTGTTTCAAAGACACCCAAAGGAAGAGACACCAGACATTATAGCATAACTGTGAGAAAAGGCAAGAACAGGAAGAAAGAAAAGCCTTTTATCCTACTTCCTACCTTTTGCAGAGTGAAAGGGTGGCAACCAAGTGGGGAGAAAGGAGGTTGGGAACCATCTCCTCCCACTCCCCCTCCCCCGACAAGGCCTCTGCCTTCCCCAGGCTGCCTTGCGCAGGAGGGGTGGAGGACTCCTCCCCGACAGCTCCTGATATGTTAGGGTACAGGGGGGGCAGAGAACCCAATCCTGCATTCATTACATGTGGGCAGTGGCTGGACCTCAAAGCTCTGATATAGAAAATAAATAATTGGCTTCAGAGGCCCATTAGTCAGGCAGCTAACACACCCAGTCCTCCCTCTGTGGCATTTCTTGGATACATCATTTGACACTGCGGCAGGTGGGGGTTGTGCCCCCGTCAGCCAAGGGCCTCCAGAAAGCTGGGGCAGCAGGAGCCGGGCCATGATGGAACAGCATTTTTAATATTATCTGTCAAGAAAGCTGGTGGTATAACGGGCTGACTGTTAGGGATTACGTGCTGGCCTCGCTTCCCGAACCCACTCTCAGCCGGTTATGGACTGTCATGTACAAGCTCACTGGAGAGTCAGTCGGCCTGCTGCCCTCCAAGTGCTCCTCAGGGTTTGGGGGACAGGGGAATGATCCCTGTCTCTGGGCAACTTGGAAACGAGGAACTAAAAAGGAAAATAAATGTGATGATAATGTGGCAGCTTCAGGGAGTGGGCCTGGGAGCACGGCTGCCCGCGAACTCCGAACGCAACCAGCCTAAACACAGAGCAGAGCACGGGACAGTCAGCATCCTAACCTGAGGCAGCTCTTCTGCTCAGGGATTTCCAGGAAAACCCCAGGGGGTCAAAATGAGTGGGAGACGATCAGGTTTTGTACCCAGAGTTAAGTGATCAGGCATTACCTTGGCAATGATTCGGCCCTGAAGGGCAGCACCGGCTGCTCCCACTTGTGTGACTGTCTGGAAGGAGGCCAGGTGCAGGGGTCAGGGTGGAGGTCCCTACACTTCTTCTAGCAGTGCGGAGGCTCTGACACCAGAACGGTGCGTAACGTGGCCCCCTGGCAGTGCAGCCCGCTATCTGACAACCTTTCCCAGCCCCGCTGCTCTCCCCCGGTCTGTGTGTCATACGTGACTCAGAATCCTGAATATCAAACACTCCCTGAACCAAAATGATAATTAGCAAGACATGGCCCAAGTGGCCTGAAAGGAATGGTGACACCCTCAAGTGCCAAACTTGCACCCAAGCCTTGGCTTTGACTGCCAAAGAATTAAAGTCAACATGTGTCTGGGCATCAAATCAGAGAGAATTGTCAACTCTTTCATCTTGTCAGTTCTATGGTACTGAAATTTCTTTCTTGAAACAGTATCCAATTTCACGTATAAAGGAAGAGAACGTATAATACAGATGTTTCATGGAGTTTGAAATACCAAGAGTCTAAAACTATCACTTTTACTTTATCAGCCACCTCTGAGACTTCAAAGCATTTTTTTTTGGTGAGCATTTTAATGCAAAATTTAACAACGGCTGACTTGGCAGACATTATCCTCATTTTACAGAAAGAAATGAATGAACTGCTAAAGGTCTACTAACTGTTTCTGTCTTCCTGCTGCACATTGGCCCCAAAACCCAACTGGCAGGGCCACCTTTTTAAAGCAGGCCCACAGATTCCCACACTGTTCTGGATCTTCCAAGACTAGAGAGGCACATGCGAAAGTCTGGCAACAAAGGGAGGCGGCCTTGGGCCTGGTGGGGCCGAGGCATGCGCAACACTCCAGGCCCACTTAGAGGGGACGACCGAGCCAGCTCGAGTCAATCCTTGCCATGGCCCAACATTGTGGGTCATCTGATTTTTAAAAAGAGGATGTAAATTTAATGATTTTCAGATAAAGTCCACTGATTTGTAAACGTTAGGTTATTTTTTCTTTGATTCTTAGCAAGCTAAGCAAATCACATGTGTGAGCCAAACACTGCCTCAGGCAGCTGGTTTGCAATCAGGGTCCTGAGATGTCACCACCGACAGCAACTTCTGTCTCTGGGGGAGAGAAGGCAAAAAACGAATTATTTAAAACCACAAATGACCGCACCACATCTGCCTGCTAAGAAAAGTCCATCCTTTCTCTCCACTCTGGAACATTTTCTAAGAAACATACTGTGATAGGCCTTGGCTGTGAGCTTCCCTGTTGCAATCCGTAGACACACCTGAAGTGGGTAAGTAGATTTCATCTGCTCAGAGAACAGAACAGAGGGTCCAAGTTCTGCTTCTGTGAGGCCCCTGCCTCCTTCCTTCCCTGTTTCCGTGAAAGTTCTCCACAAGCCACTGCCTTCCGTGAAGGCAGTCTGGGACGAAGGGAAAGGGGTGGTAGCCCAGCGCCTGTCACTTAGCTTAGTAAAGGAAACACAGCCCCGGGCAGGGCTCCGAATGTACCAGCACTTCTCCGAGAGGAGGAAACGGAGAAACAAGTCGCAAGGGGCTCCCCAGGGATGTCGGGAAGGAGGTTTCCAGGCTTCTCTCAGCAGGTGGAACTGAGTCTGAGGAATTTTTTTTGAAGGTCAGTATGACCCCCAGCCACCTGTAAGCTTGGAGACATGTGTAGTCAGGCAACCAGTAAGCTTCAAGTCCCCAAAATCAGGGCAACCACCCCAGGCTGCTTCATGGTGAACATGGCTCTCCTCCTGCCAAGAGTCCCAGGGTTACCAGACCCAGAGGTGTGGAATTCATAGCCAGTTTGTATTCCAGAAGGTGTGACCTCTCTATACTCACCCACCACGTGGGTGAGGCTGAAGGAACCCCCACCCTGGAGGTGCCATGTGGGCTGTTTGCTCCCGGCCGCAAGGCAAAGCCAGGGGCAGCTGTGGACAGGGCATTTTGGAGACAGTGTCCTATACACCTAATCTTGGTGGCAGGGGAGGTGGTCTTGAATAGATAAACATGCCCTAAGACCCTTCTTAGAGTGTCCCAAGAGGCTAAAGAAGCTGCCGTGTTTGTACCACAGGGAAGCAGAGGGGAGTCCTGGCCCCTGAGGCCTCCTTTGTGCAAAGCTCCTTCTGCCAGTGGAAGGCTTCCACCCGCACACAGCCCCTCCCAGCCTCCAGCCCCTGGGAAGTCATCTGAACCTACAGAGATGAAGCCTGAAAGGGGCTGAGGACTGCAGCTCAAACCCAGGGAGGTGGTATCTCCTGGCAGGGCCTCAGGATGTCACCATCCCATCCCTGCAGGAGCACGCTCCTTCTTGTTCACCTCCAATGGGGTGTGGAGTCACAGGGGAGAGGGGAGTTCCCCTGACATGTGTCTGTCTATAACCGATGTATTAATTGTGGGCATTGTTTTGTTTTTTATAGAAAAAATAAAGCAACTGCAAAGGAAAAGTAATATGCCCACCCATGGTCTGACAACCATCGTCTCACATAACCAGATGAGTTTATTTGGTTAAAGCAATGAGAACTGTAACCCTGAATAATTTATTAAACTACTGAACCACTTGTAAAATAATTGAAGCTTGAGCCCAGTTTAGCGTAACAGATCTAAACTGGGAAGAAGTGCATTAGCAAGAGCTCAGCGCCTAGAAACAAAAAGGCAGGGTGGGAGCTGGCCGTCGTTATCGCAGCACACACATGAGGGTTTCTAACTGGCCACTGTCTTTGGCACTGAAGCGGGAGCACCCATCCCTCTCCAGCTGGGTTCTACCACAAAGGGGAGGGGCCAAAATGGTGGCGGAAAACAGGCACAGTCCAAATGAGACATAATCCCAGGTGCGTGGGTGGGGGAGCAGGGCCATCTGACAATGACACACAATCGAAGGGGCTGGCGAAGACGACATGGGGGAACTTGGTTGTATACAAACAAGAGAGGCTCCACTGGTACAGGAAAGGGCCCCCCCACCCGGCTCCACACCCTGAGGAGACAGCATCTAGACTATCAGGTGCACATCGGAGCCCATACAAGTAGAGGGATCAATAAACTAAGCAATCTAATAATGAGCATTCAGGGTGGAGAAGGAATTCCAACCGTATCCAATAGGGATGGGCTGAGGAGCACACTTTTCTCCTTTGTTTTTAAACGTTACTAATCAAATATTCCGATATATACCATAACAAACTACAGAAAATAGAGCTAAACAAAAGAGAAAGGAAAACTCAGAAGTCACAGTCCCAGCAGCCAGAGCTGTATGCTCTTTTTTAAGTTTTCACATATTGCATAATATGATAAATTGTTCATAAATTGAGGTAAAATGACTTCATGCTTTTTAAAATTAACAATACATATTGTTATTGTATATGACAATATATACTTTGAATATGCATGTCTGCGAGGTCCGCAAAGTGTATCTACAAAATCATTTTTAATGACCACATGGCATTCTTGTACCATCATTTATTAACAAGTATAGGCTGATTCTGATTTTCATTTTTATAAACAATACTGCAAAAATGCTGACATAGTAATAACTGGAAAGACTTTGTACTAAGGAAGCATTCTCTCCGTTTTATCTCTTAATCCTCCTAACCCTAAAAGGAAGATACTATTAATTTCTGTTTTATGGATGATAAAAATGAACTTGGAGGTTTTAAGTAAGCAACGAGCTGTGACATTCTGGGTAAGGACAGAGCTGGAATTTAAACCCAGGTCTGCCTGATGCTGCAGCCAAACCTGTGATCACCACAGCCCACTACCATCGCAAATGCCCATTGCATTCTTCTAACTACTTCTTTAGGATAAATGCCTGAATGTATACTTACTGGGACAAAGGAAATGAGAACTTTTAAATCTTGGAAACAGAAAAAGTGACTGTTCAGAGATGTTCAGGCTTGTGGGGTGGCTTCGAGATTTGATTTATTCTGGGCTCAGCCACCTGATCCAGCGAGGATCAGAGGCTGAGGATGGGTCACAGGTGCTCCAAGATGGGACGGCCTCCCTAAAAGCATCCCGGCAGGTTGAGAGGGTCCCTGGCCAGTCCTGGGAGGGAGGCTGAGGAGCAAAGCCAGCAGCATCTCCAGTCCTCCCATTCTGACACCACAGCCCATCCAGCTGTCGGGTACCACAATTATAGTACAAAATTTGGGGAGTCTTTGTTTATAGGCCATACTTACTAAATCAGTGTTTCAAAACTACTTATGTTTTAAAAAAAGTCATCTTTGATCTCTGAAATGTGTGGGGGTAGGTAGAAGAGGAGGAAGGCAGAAACCCATATATGGAAATGGCTTCCATCGGAGCTAAATGCAGACAGCCTGTTTCCAATTAGGAGCCTTTGTTCCCCGGCAGTGGCCGTCCTCCGCCTCGCCTGTGAGCCACACGCTGTTGTAACTTAAAGTGCATATTCACCTGAAGAGAGCTGTGACGTGTGCACCTAGAGAGACACAGACGGCTTAGCCTAACGTGGCCTTTTCTCCCTTTTACTCTAATAGATCTTTTTTTTCTTTTTGTCACTCAAAATGAGTGTCTGATGTACTAGCATAAATTGTTAAAAGCAGTTTTAGGTAAAGGAAGAGAGAGAGTAAAGTAGAGTTTTTTTCGCAAAAGCCAACCTCAATTTATGTCAAAGAGGGTTAAAAGACCTTGGGATTAAAGCAATAAACTTGCTGCTGTCAAAGCTAAAACCCGCTAACAATTTAGTGCCAAACGCATGTTGTTCAATATCATTTCATATTATATTATGTCACAAAGAGCTGACGGCTCTGCATCACCCTGACAAGGCTGATTTACTCTGAAGAATTCATCGACATTTCGCACAGTCAAAGCTGACTTCATTTTGTGTGGATGGACTGTGGGAAATGTGTCTGTGCTCAAGTTCGAGTATTAGTCTGAAAATCATTCTCAGATTAAAGATGCAGGTGACTGTTGGCCCTTGGCTCTGCGAAGTGAGGTCTCAGAAAGGCAGAAATAGACTTCTCATTGACAAGGTGCTCAGACCAAAGACTTTAATAAAGACAAACAGAGGTTCAATTAGTTGGGTTTTTCTATTTTGGCTTCCCTGTAAGTATGTAAATTATTAGCCAACCTTTCAGAAAAAGCAAATCATCCAAGAGGATTTTCCCTGATGCAAACATAAATCACTCATAAATCCCTTCTGAGATATTAACCACTGTTTTCTTAATCATGTGGACCTATGAGTCCTTTGCCCGTTTTCTTTCTTAGTGGTAAAAAGACACAGGTGCAGCAGGCGACATGTTGGGGTGTCACCTGGTTCAGAGGCTGTGGGACGATGGATATGCAGAACTCAAAGCCAGCAGGACAAGAGATTCTTCTTGGCACAGTTACAGAGGAAAAAGTAGATCTAAAATTATATGCCTTGAAAAGCTAGATGCAAATCAGGCTGTTTTTAAAATCAAATAAATGAAGACACACTGTATAATGTGACTTGTATAAATGTGCATCACCTGTGAAATATGCATCTATATTTATATACTTAGGTCTGACAGAAGATGCAACAAAACAGTAAATGGTTATCTCTGGGTGGGGCCTTAGAGGTAACAGGTGATGTTTTCTGTTTGCACCTTCATGGGCATTCTCAAATTTTCTGAAAATGTGCATGACTTACTTCTGTTTTAAAAAGAAACAAAAAGTTGTAAAAGTCTGCTCAAGGAATGTACTGTCTGAAGCAATCCCACACAGAATGTCTTGGTAAGTTATGGCCCTATTCTTTAAATTAGAACAAGGTTTCCTTAATTTAACAGGGTTCTAAAACTGAAGTTTTGACCACTGCTCTCTCTGACGGTGGCCTGTGCTGTGGTCGACTCTGAACCTGCAGGGAAAGGAAGGGAAGGAAACAGCTTCTCGTAATTGCTTCCCAGTTACATGCCTGTGACCCTAGTCTGGACGTCCTCGGGCTGCTGTGTGTGTCCCGACTGATGCGTGACTGACAAGCTCTAAGAAGGCTGGCCTCTGCCACTAAAAGATGCTGAAAGGCCTTGACAGGTAGTCAGAACAATTCCAGGTGACAGTCAGGCTGAAGAGTTCCAGAAAAGGGAGGCGGGGGGGAGAGAGAGAGAGAGAGAGAGAGAGAGAGAGAGAGAGTGTGTGTGTGTGTGTTTTCATCTGCAACTAGGAAAGGAGACATTCAGCCTTTTCTACTGCCCTCTCCCACTCTTCATAGGCACCATGTCCCCCTTAAGTCTTCTGATGGGACCTCAGTGCCACCTACCAGCTCCTGAGCTTCTCCACAACTTCCACTACAGCCCAAGGGAGCCCACTACCAAGGCCACTACCCAAGGTCACTTCTGCCAAACATTCGGTCGGTAGAAGGCGCTGTGTGTGCAGAGGGCAGGACTCCCTGCTCTGCGACTTTGGTGTCCTGCTCTGGACGATTAGGTATTAGAGCACATGCTGTGTCTTTCTTGCAGGGTTGATGCAGAACTGAGGGCATAAGTATATAGTGGGTACCTACTGTGCCAAGTTGGGGTGGCACAGAGGCTCCTCTAGCGGCGAACTATAGTCAAGGCCCAGATGAAGTAAGGACTGAAGAGAGGCAGAGCAGTGGGGGTGCAGACCCCTCATTCTAACAGGCGGCGGGTGGCAGGGGGCTACTGAGGAGGGCTAGTGGGAGACACTGCGGTGAAGCCGTGCTTTGGAGGATGAGAAGGCAACTGCCTACGAAACACTTGATATTCGAGGTAGTTAAGGGTTAGGAGGTGAATGCGATGGTGACCCTGGTGGTGCCAAGTGCACAGAGAGTTTGGCTTTTCTGCTCTTTCCTGCAGGTCGCACTGAAGTCAGAATAATCTCCTACCCCCTAATCCCACGGATGCAGACTGGGATTGTGATTAAACTGCCCCCAGTCCTTTCATTCCCTGGAAAGGTAACCCCAAAGACTTGAGGCCATCGCCCTCTGTACATTGGCTCCTGTTCCTTAGTTATATTTTTTATTGTATTTTTTCCCATTACCATTTAGTTCCCTTATACTCCCCCGCAACACCACACTGTTGTCCACATCCATGAGTCCTTTTTCCTCAATCCCTCCACCCCCTACCCACCCCCACTACTGTCATCTGCTCTCTATCTATGAGTCTATCTCTATTTTGCTTGTTAGTTCAGTTTGTTCATTAGATTCCACATATCAGTGAAATTATATGGTACTTGTGTTTTCTCTGACTGGCTTATTTCACTCAGCATAATGTTCTCCAGGTCCATCTGTACTGTCGCAAAGGGTAAGTTTTGTTTTGTTTTGTTTTTTAAGACTGAGTAGTATTCCATTACATAAGTGTTCCATAGTTATTTTAACCACTCATCTACAGATGGACACTTGGCCTGCTTCCAAATCGTGGCAATTGTAAACAACACTACCATGAACATACGGGTGCTTATGTTCTTTCGAACTAGTGATTTGGACTAAAAAGTTTTACACAACAAAGAAAAACATCAACAAAATAAAAAGACAACCTACAGAATGGGAGAACATATTTGCCAATACATCTGATAAGGGGTTGGTTAATATCAAATTTGTAAAGAACTTACAAAACTCAACACCAAAAGAACAAAACACCCAATTAAAAAATGGGCAAAGGACCTGAATAGACACTTCTCCAAAGAGGACACACAGATGGCCAACAGACATATGAGAAGATGCTCAATGTCACCAGCCATCAGAGAGATGCACATTAAAACCTCAATGAGATACCATCTCACACCCGTCAGAATGGCTGCCATCAATAATTCAGCAAACAATAAGTGCTGGCGAGGATGTGGAGAAAGGGGGACCCTAGAGCACTGTTGGCGGGAATGCAGACTGGTGCAGCCAGTGTGGAAAGCAATATGGAGTTTCCTCAAAAAAATTAAAAGTAGATCTGCCTTTTGATCCAGCGATCCCACTTCTGGAAATATATCTGAAGGAACTTAGTTATTGTGACCTAGGTCCCTCTGTCCCCAAAGAATATAACCCTGGGCATGTGTCTACAACCATGGCTTCTCCACCTGATCTCCAGGAAGTGTCAGGCCCATACTTAGGCCAATCCACCTCTGGTAGCACCTGCGGGTCTTGGCCACCCTTAGGAGGAGACGAGGGTGAGGGTAATGCCACAAGGGACACGTGGTTCTGCAGGATGTGGACTCAGCCAGCCTCACTGACCACTTACTCTGGCCTGGCCCTCTGTTAGGAAGTGAGCTCCCGGAGTGGCTGGGAAACAAAGAAATGGCAGCAGCCCCACAGCACAACAGGCCTGGCTGTAAGCGCTGGGCTGCACAGAGGGGAAGCATCCAAACCAAGGTGAGAGGAAGGCGCTCAGGTGAGGAGACACCTGGCCTGGGTCTCTGTAATGGACATGCAAAGCCAAGTCGAGATGAAGGTAATCAGAAAACTGTAAAGAAAAATAGATGGAATGGTGTTGTCGGGGAAGGACAGGAGACAGAGCTGGAAAGGGAGGGGGGGAGTCCACCGAGCTGAAGATGTTTTATGGAGCCTAGAGGTCACCCTGAGTCCTGGGGTGGGGCAGGGGCGCTCCAGGCAGGGCTGAGTGTGCAGTGGTTCGGTTGTGCTGGAAAGCAGTGTGTCTTCGTGGCTTTGATTTGCATTTTCCTAACAGCTAATGGTGTCGAGCATCTTTTCAGGTGCCTACTGATCATTTGTGTATCTTTCTTCGGAGAAGTGAGCCTTTGCCCATTTTTTAATAGGGTTACCTTTTTGTTATCAAATTATAATGGCTCTTCATATGTTTTATATAGAAGCCCCTTATGAGGGATTTGGTTTACAAATATTCTCTGCCATTCCTCCTTCAGCAACCTCCTGTTCATCCTCTTCCTTCTTTGCTGCTCCCCTGCAACCCAGGAGCCAGAGCAATCTTTTAAAACATCAATCATGTTTATCTCTTCATCCAGTATCTCTTTCTAAAATGCTAGTCGGACCAAATCACTGCCCCGATTTAAAAATAGGCATGAGATGATGAACTCTTCTGACTTCCCATCACTCTTGGGACCAAGTTCAGGAACCTTCCCCTGGTCAGTGAGGCCCTGCATTCAGGGTCTGCGCTGCCTGCTTGCTTCCTGAGCTCCCACCCCATTGCTCTCGCCCTGGCCACGCCCAGCCGCACTGCGGGAGGCCGCCCTGACCCTTTAGCCTATTATGTGTTCTTGACATAGGAAGGGCAATGCTCCTCAAGCTTGCCACACTTTAATCAGAGGAATTATTAATCGGTGGCCGTTAGACTGACAGCTGCAGAAGGGTAAGGCCTATCTGTTGTGTGCCCAGTAGAGTGTCTGCAGAGGGAAATGATGGCATGGGAGTGCCCTCCAGTTACCAGGGCCCATGGATAAATGGGGGCAAGGGCCCCTCTATGAAGAGAGTGCCGTCCTCCCAGATGAAGGACGGCACAAACCTAGAAAGTTCATGTATTATATTTCTGTCCTGTTCTGTGTGATCTTTACAATGTTATTTTCAACATATTTGGAAATCACGAAATTTATAGTTTCACCCAAAGTCCTTGCTGACTTTTGGTGTCGAAGAAAGTATCATCAAAATCACCCTACAATTCATTTGTAATCCATCAGCTTTTTCCCCCCAAAGAACAAAGAGCCTTGTTTCCTAGAGTTTGGGAGAGATTCATTGCCTTTGTAGCTTTTTTTAAGTTTTATTTTAAGAATGACTTTCTAAGAGACCTTTGAAGTATAAAGTAGCCACCTTTACTAATATTCTTGTGAATTTTCACCTTGGAGCTGACAGGAATCAAGACAGAGCTGAAAAGGACTTCGGCGATCATCCTGGGAAGGTCCAAGGGCCACCTGGGTTTATACACACACTCCGTGACAGAGCAGGGACCACTCGAAGCTCTTTCTCCTTTGTATCCGTTCACCTCTACTTGCCCCAGTTTTCTAGTTTTGCTCACAGAAGCTCCCTTTTCTTTAGGCTGTCCTGTACCCAGCTCATAGGCGGGTCAATGAGACCCTCTTTCAGGCGACCAGCACTTCACGATGATATGCCCGCAGTGATTACTTTAGAACCATACACGTGACCCAATTAGAGCCAATGAGGTACAAACAGATTGTCTAGGACTCCTGGCCGCAAGCTGTCATTCTCCACAAGCTATACGTAAGGGTGGGTGCAGAGGCTGGAGCTACCGCAGCCATCCTATGAGCAGAGCTGAGCTGGACAGGGCTTGTCTGAAAACCCTGTCCCAGCCCTGAGGCGGTTGGACCTGCAGACAGTAGTGCTGTTGTCCTCTGCAGTAATGACTGTTGGTGAATTCCCTTTACTCTAAGTTCCTGTCACCTGCACAGAAAGCATCCTACTGAATGCACTCCACCCACCCGTGTCCCCTATTTTCTGACTCCCTCCAGGACTCAGCTGTAGTTCACACAGTCACATGCATGTAAAGGAGTCTACTAAGAAGGCACGGCCCTGGGACGGCGGCCCGTAGCCTGCTGTGGCCTAGTGGGCCTCCTCACCCGTGACAACCTTAGCTGCTTCAGCACCTTCTCTCAAAAGGAGTGTGCTTGCATTTGGGAGGACTGATTTGTCCTTCCGCAGGGTTGTCTCATGTGCTACAATGCATGTAGCAATCTGCCTCCCCTGCCTCATAAGTGACAACCTTCAAAGCCCCCTCCCCTGCACATCTGCTGAGACCACTGCACCCACTTTCCCAACATCGCCCTGCCCTCTAGTCCTGCCCTTGCTCCCAGGGGATGAGGAGAGCTGCCAGCCCCCAACCTACTCAATCCCATGACTGTCCCTCCTGAAGTCTCATTTCCACTGCACTTGACAGACTAAAGGGGAACACAGACACGTGTCTATGTGTTGTCAGAGCCCCTCCCCAAGGCTCTGAAAGGAGGCTAATTCTCCTGGAAGCATCCGCTGAAAACACTGCCCAAGCGGCTGGTCCCCATCTCCTGCTGGAGGTTTTCCAAGCACTTAACACAGGTTTTCAATTTCCACTACTTATGCACATACATCTCCATCCCTGCGAATGGGTTGCACAGGAACTTTCCTCTCCAAAATTCTGATGGACGGCATCTTTACCCCGGAATGATCCCTAAGTTAAAGCAATACTCTCCAGTGTTCATTATGTGGTAATGGCACAGACAAGCCGGATCCAAAATTCACAGCAAGCACACTCTGCAACACTCCCCTTTCCCAGTACATGCAAGGCAGATCTATGACCCCATGGACACATGTGTGCGCGCCGCGTGTCAGTGGGCTGCAGTGCGCCCATGTGGGCACTCACACCCGGAGCGGCCCGTGGCACACCCCTCACTCAGACTCGGTCTGACGTCACTGCAGCACCACCCATGCTAGGAGCAGGTCTGGGCGACAAGACTGGAATTCACAGGAAGAGAAAAGCCAGTAGTGGGAGGTCCCATTTCTCCCCCTCTACCAGTGGTCTGGAGGTAGCTCACTTCTAGGTTTGAATTTCGATGAGCAGTGAATAATTCTTTGGTATATGTACGTTCCCACATAGTCCATGGAACATGCATATACTAATTATTTACTGTTCTGAAATTTAATTTTAATTGGGCATTCCACCTCTCCCACCCCTTTTTTATGGTGTTGTCTGGTTGAGGTCAGGCAACACTGTCCAAGGCTTATTTCAGGCCTGCCATTCTCTGCTTTCCGTCTGCGCCCTGGGGTTGGGGGAAGAGCCCCACTGGCCATGGATGGCTGAGCACCGACAAGAGGAGTAGAGTTCTTGGTCAGGACAGCCTCCGGCAGGCAGGCTGAGGCCACAGACATGGAAACGAAACCAAGTATGTGAAGACCTGTTAAAAACACCTGGTTTGTCAGCAGCAATGGGACCCAGGGTAGCCAGACTGCGCAGCCTGCAGGGTCTGAACCACCTGCTGTCAGGCAGAAAAAGGATGAGATTCTGTGTAATGGGCCTGGGTAACCCCAGAAACTGACACGTAACCCAAAAGAACAAAAGGCTAATACTCTGTGTGACAACTTGTATTCGTTTTTTTTTTGTCTCAACCACTAATTATTTCACCTCTGTAAAACCCCTCTATTCTTTCCACTGCTGGACAACCACAGAGTGGCCAGTGCTGCCAGCCCGTCTCAGATGAGGTGTAAATGAGGGGCCACAGTGACGCCGCCCAGAGCACCGTGTCCACAATAGTACTTGCTGGGCTCACAGGTGAAAACAAAACATCAGAGCAAAAATATTAACCAGAGGGAGACTGTGAGGAGAAACGTGGCAAGTGAGTTTGAAGCCTGAATCCCTAACATCCCTGGACGGCAGGCTTCCCAACTATGGGAAGGCAGGATGGAAAGATCCGGGAAGGGCTGCCAACAAGCTCTCTAGGTTGGGCCAGAAAAAATTCCTCTCCTCAATGTCCCTACACTTTACGGTTTACAGATTGTTCATGGGATCTACTGCCAACTCCATGCAGTAGGACAAAACCCACTATGCTTCAGGAGCTGACTCTGGGAGGGGCTTGTCATTTGACAAAGGGTACCAAGATTCAGGGCAGAGAAAGTGAGTATTATATACATATCTATATCAGCAGTCAAAAATTATTTTAAACAGCTCATGGAGCGCACAGTCTATTCGGAAGAGCATTTATCAAATTGCCATACTAATGAATGTGTAATTACAAATGGAGTTAAAGAAAAGAACTTGGCTCTGTGAAAGCATATAGGGGGAGAATCTGGTCAAGCCACAGGTTGCCAGGGGAGGCTTCCCTTTAGAGGTGACATGGAACTATGACTGGAGGCAGGCAGGGTGGGGGAAATGCCTTCCAGTCAAGGGCAAAGTCCTTGGCAGCCAAGTCTGGTGAGTCATAGAGAGGGTGGAACAGAGAGGCTGAGACAGCAAGAGGAATATTGGGACAAGACAGGGAGGGTCAGCTGGGGCCAGCCCACGCAGGGCCACAAGGCCATGCAGAAGGTGTGAGAAGTCATGGGATGATGTTAAGCAAGGGAGTGACAGCTCCTTTTGTCAGGCTCATTGTGATGCTGCCTTCTTGATCTTAACTATCATGACCCAGGCTCCAGAGCCCCACCTCCATTCCAGGAGTTCAAGAGTTTCCTGGGTCATCAACACAGGGTTTGTTATGAAGCGGTGAGTCAGATGTGACTTAGCAAAGCCTTAACTGGAAGCATGTCCCTCCTGCTGGTGGTCAACAAGCAGCAAGAAAAGTCTTTAGTAAGTGCCAGCCTCTGTCATCTACTAGGAAGACCACCTGTGCAGCTACTCCCCAGGGTGGCTGACGCAGCTTTGGTCCTTTCCAGGTAGAGGCTAGAGGGCCTCCTGGCCATCAGCCAGTGGTGTGGATCTTGACAGAGGGGCCTGGGCTCTCTCTGCTCTCTGCTCCTGGGTTGCCCCAACCACCGTTCTTTCCTTTTTTTTTTACAGCCCCTTCGTCTCCATCCATTCTCTTCATCTTGAGGATTCTTTACAGTTTTTGATATGGGAAACTTTCTTTTATTTATAGGCATTTTTCTCCTTTCTGTTCCATTTTTCTGAGGCCTAACTTTGAATTCCCAGCAACTAGAATTTATTTATTTCCTTCTCTGCACTGTTCTGTGCGTGTCATTCTTTGCCTGGGCACTGAATGTGAAATGTCTGGCTGAATGGGTTAAAGTCAGGGGTAGTAATATTATTCTATCACAATAAGATTTCTCACTTGCCAAGATCACACCAGACACACCAGGAAAATGGTGAAGTAAGTGTAGATCAGGTGGTAGTTATTGCATAGCCCTGGTAGAGGGAGATGACAACAGGACAGGAGTGATTGCACTGAAAGTGAAAAGTCCAGATTCCACACAGATTAGGAGATACGACATTGAGACTTGGTGATATTTTGGATATGGAAACCAGGGGGAGGGAGGCATGAAGAAAAGCCCAATTCTGTTCCTCAGTGTGGGGGTACTTTCACTGGAAATGAGGAACTAGAGATGAGGGTCAGGTTTGGAAAGAAAGCTCTTGAGTGCTATTTTGATCACTCTGAGTTTGATATGGATTTGAACCACTTAAGTAAAGCTGGAAACTAGCCAGAGATAAGGGTCCAGCACTTGGTAGAGAGGTGCCCACTGCAGATGAAGATGAGGAAGCTACAGGTGTACAGAAACAGTAAGAGACACAGTGAAGGAGATCGCCCCCAGTAAAACAGGGAAGGGCAAGAGCAAGCCTTGGACAACTCTAGTATTTCGTGGTTGAATAGGAGAGGCTGAGACAGCAATGTGGCTGAAAAGGAGATTGCAGAGAGGCAGAAAGAGAACCAAAAGGGCGGGTCATCACAGAAGCCAAAGGAAGAGAAGGTTTCGGTGATGCAACCAAGGGCACCAGTGCCCAGAGCTGCTAAGGGCCAAGGTATTTAGGGACATGGGGGTCACTGATAAACTAATGACACTTCTGGTATGGTGAGGAGGACAGAAGATGACGGCGTGAACCTCGCTGTGAGTGGGAGTGAGGAACCAGAAAGCATGCAGACGATGAGGACCATTCCTGACAGAGACCGACAGGGCTCTTTCTACCAGTCTGGCTGCAGCAGGGAGAGCAGCGATCAGGTAGCAGCCGGAGAAAAACGTGGACTCAGGGGAGGTGTGTTTGTTTGCTTTCTTGTTTTGAGGTAGAAGTTTTGAGTATGTTCACAACCAGTAGGAAGGTCCCTGTTGGGAAAAGAGTTGAAGATAATAGGAAAGAAAAGGGGTAATTCGTAAAGAGGTTTGGATTGCCGTAAAGGCAGGAGGGGATGGAAACCAAAGTGTGGGTGGTGAGGGGAGAGAAAATTCACTGTAGAGAAAAGGAGCAACATCCTTGACCAAACAGTAGAGAAGGACGGAGGGAAAGGCTGTGTGCCGGTGTAGGTGGCACCAGACACTTGGCTCCTGGATGTCTCCTAAATTCTCGGTAAAGCAGGAGGAGGTGCCGCCTGCTGGAGAATAAGTCAAACCTTGCGGGCAGTAGGTGTATCTTGAAATAAGTCTCTAAGAACAGGAAAGCAAACTGCTCTAAGAAAACCAGTAGAAGAGCCTAGCGTGGCTGGGAGGCTTCGAGGGTTGGCGATTCTGGGTTTGGAGCGGAAAAAGAGAAGCTTGGGACCCCAGACCAGGCTGGTGGAGCGGACCCTCATCTGTCCGCCTGCAGCCTAGAGGTGTGCGTGTCAGTCCCCAACTGCTGTGAACCCTAACAGTCCACAAGATAACAATTTTGTAAATGGCTACACAAAGCTCGTTCTATTTCCCCAATTAACACATGCACCCTTTGAGGTTATGACTGCTCTGTCACTCGTCCTGGCCTTCCTGTGTCCTCTCACAGTTCCAGGCAGAGAGCAATCAGTGGTGCTCAAACAAAAAAAGGGTAGAGCTCAGGAAAGCACTGTGAAAACTCGGCCGTGTGCGAGACGAAGCTGAGTATGTCACATACTGATCTATCAATAGGGAGGTTTAATATGAATATTAATAACGTGTTTTTTGAGTTGTTTTCAAAGTGCATTCACATGCACTATCTTATTTGCTCATAAAATCACTAATGAGGTGGGAATTACTAGCCTCATTTTCAGTCCAGCAAAAGGGGTGGCAAGTTGAAGGTCAAGAAGCAAGGGTGTATCAGAACTGAAGATGAACTCAAAGTTTTTGGACACCAAGGAGGGAACTTTTTCCATTAATGCCCAGAGATATCAAAGCTTGAGTGTATCCAATGTCAATTTATCAACGTGAAAGCTGCTACTGGGGCGCGAATCTCCAGACTCATTCTTTTCTTCTTTTTTTTTTCTTGATGCAAAGCTTAGTTTTCAAATTTCTAGGCCTATTCTCACCACGTGCGCACCTGCCCACACCTCCAAGGCTGGAAGGTGTAAAGGCACAGCCATAGGTGACAGAGAACCAGCTCAGCAGCTTCTTACCTCCTGCAAGGAGAGCAACGACCGCGGACTATGTCTATGAATCTAAAGCTAATCTCAGAGAGCCCGAGGCTGCTCAGAGGAGCCCAGTAACTGCATCCTTTCTCCATGAGCTTTGAACTAAACTCATTGTCCACACAAGGCTCCCATGTACCCCCATGTGCATTAATGTTTCACCAACATTAGCAAAGAACAAAATATCCAATAATTTTCAAGACAGAAAAAGGACTCCAGCAGTTTCACGGATAAAAAATAATAATAAAACCATCATGGGACAACCAGAACATAATGCCCAGGATTTGACAGGCCCATTTTTCCGAGATGAGTTAGGAAGAAGTTACCCATTTGGAAACGGGGACACTTATATTGAATGGGGGGAGGCAGGTCTTGTTTGCCTTCAAAAGAGTTCCACCTTATTGGCATGAATCCAGGAATCCATATCACACTTTGGAAGATGTCTGTAAGTTTTAGGGAGAAATTGGTTGCATGCATTCAGAGCTAGGATATGGCTGAGTCCATTCCATTTCTTAAATGTCTAAGAAATATCAGAGGATCTATTAAGCTAAAGGACCCATGTTAATGCAACATTAGAGAACTTGATTAGAGCCCAGCACTCAGGAAAATCATTTTCAGCTTCGCACATGCTACATTGCACATGTAATATGTTGTGTTGGATGTTATTTGTCATTTATTAAATGTGTATGCTAATATGAAGTGTTCCATTTCCTGACTGGGGTGGGTGTTAAAAAAGTTCAATCTTATTTCACACTCACACTTAAGAAAACTGATTTCCTGAGCCCTTCCTTGACCCAAGGCTGAGTGAGGGTCAAAGAAGCATTCCTGAAAATTATATTTATTGAGGGCGTAAGGTTATGGAAAATGTCAGGGAGATCTAACTGAATCAGACTCAGTCTCCGCCCTCTACGGGCTTATAGTTCAGAGGGGAGAAAGCCACACAAGGAACTAATTCAATGCAACATGCCAAGTGTGACAATATAGGCATATCAAATGCATAAAGAAACGCAGGAGGAAAGAGGTTCATCCTGATGGGGGTTTGGAAAAAACTTGTGGGGTAGGCAGCACCTAAGCTGGGCATATGGAATAGAGATTCTGATTTAAATAGAAGAAAAATTTGGAACAATCCTCAACATTTTTTAAAAGCAACAGATTGTCAAAGTGAGTTTCTTATAGATTTCATGTCACTTGAGGTGCCCACGTGACACAAACTACCCCATGGAGTGAGAGACTTCCACAAAGGAAAATGTGTTCCACAACTCCTTATATTGTCACTTGCAGATTAATATTTAAGGGTTTAGAAAGAAGAGATTAAAAAGATTCATAAAAAATTTTCTTCTCAAAAAGTTGTTACCCTAGAGTGAGTCCCATTACACTGTCTCCTGACCACCCTCCACTGGGGGGTACACACACAAGACTGTGGTCTGCTGTCACTTTTGCCCAGGGGAAGGGAAAAATACCCCCTTGAATAAAGTTTTGAAGGACAGTAGTAAACAAAAATAAGTTGCCTGTGATTATATCACCAGTCATGCTGTTTAATATGCCAGTTATGTGAAACACTGCAAAACTTATATTGACATTTAAAAATATGGTGTAATGTTCCATACTATGGTTTGTTTAATGATTTTTCTATAAGTGCTCATTATTCATCTATTTATGCCTTTTTTTTCCTACTTAGGAATAATGTTGCAGTAACTATGGTTGGTTATGGCTCCTACTGCTGATTTCTGATGCTTCTCCATGGTAAATCCTGGAAGTGCAATAACAGGCAGTTTCCTCTTTGCCCTTCAAATTGATGAACTCCCTTTAAACTATTTAAATATACTTTGTTAATCTTTTTTCCTACATTGCTTGAATTTTCTTATTGATTTATAAACATTCTCGTGTATTTTTAACAGATAACCTCATTGTATTTGATGCAAATATTTCCTCCCAGTTTCACGTTTAACTTGAGATGTTTCCTGAAATGTGCATTTTTTTAAAATTTAATAATTTCAAATTTACACCTCTTTTCTATATTTTTATGACTGAACTAAATTCAGTGATTCGTTTTGAACTGCTTACAATTTTATTTCTGTGTGTGTGTGTGTGTGTGTGTGTGTGTGTGTGTGTGTGTGTGTTAGGCCTTTAATATATCTGAAATTCATTTTGTGACTTTTCTAAATTAGGTATCTAACATGTAGAATCAGTTTTCCCAATTTCTTGAACACACCTTTCTACCTCTACTAATTTCAAACATTACTCCAAGATATGCAAGGTATCTATTTGTATATTCTTAAGCAACATATCAGTTCTCTAATACTTAGAGCACCACAAATTTGATATCAGGTAACCCAAGTCCATCCTTTCCAATATCTTTTTCAAAACTGCATGTCTACCAGCAAGCATTTATCTTCTATTTAAATTTTAGAATTTGCTTATTGATTTCTAAAATAATGTCATTGCAATTTTGACTGGAGTTACATTATTTTTTTAGATAATTTGAGGAAGAAGCAACATCTTTAAAACCTATCTTCCTAGCCATAAACATTAAGTAATCTTCCATTCAAATCTTAATTAATTGTTAGATTTTTTTCCATAGAGGTTTATCATAATTTTTGTTAGTTTTATTTATCCTCAGCTACAGTATTTTATAGATTTTTTGTTGTTGTTGCTATTTGGAACAAGGTGCATTGTACTTGGTTACTGCTGGTGTATAAGAAAGCTTTTGACTTATATTAATAATTAATTAATTATATTAATCTTATATCTGGCCACTCTGCTGAAATCTTATATCAGTATTAATGGATTGTTAATTTATTATTCAATGATTAATAGAGCCTCTTAGATTACCAAGTATTAATCATATCTTCAAGTAAAGATAGTTTTGCTTCTTCTCAACTTTCTTCCCTCCCTTGCTAACTGGCTAAGGTATCTGGTAAAATCTTGGATAATAAGCATCATTTTTATGTTCCCCATCTTTACTGGGAACACTTATTTTTAAGCAATATCTTGTACATTCGCTATATTTTTCTCATACTTACTTCTATCCCAAGCTTATTATTTTCATCACATGAGGGTAGAATTTTTTTAATGTTTTTGGGTAGCTATTTTACTGCATTAATGTAATAAATTACACTAACAGATTTTATTATGTAGAAACTCCCAAACTTACATTTCAATCCTGAATTTTTCCTTGATTTTTAAACTTGTTACAACCAATCACTTCTTGACAACTCCACTTGGATGAACAATAGATATCACAAACTCAATATAGCCAAAACCAAACTTTTGATTTCAGTACATGGCAACTCCATCCACCCGGTTACTCTGGAAAAAACACTGAAATTACCTAGCCCTTTGCTTTCTCTAGTATTTTGTATCTAACACATCAGCAAATCTCAGAACCCCACTTACAAAATTTGTCTGTAATTGCAACCATTTCCTTTTATCCTCCTAGCCCAAACAACCTACATTTCTCACATTGGTGACTTCAATACCTTCTAACTGGCCTCCATGTTTTCAGGTTTGCTCCCTTCATTCTGCCCCCAAATCAACCACAGAGATCCTCGTAGTGTCTCCTGCTCACAACACTCACTCCCTTCCTGCCATGCTTACAATAAAATCCAGCATCGCTCCGTGGTCTACAAAGAGCAACGCAGTCTGAATCCAAGACACTTCCCAGTGTCGTCTTCTCCACTTTCTTCTCGCTCCCTGTACTTCAGCATTAGTCACACTGCTGTTTCCCATGTTACCTACCACAGTCCCAGTTCAGGGCCCCTACAGTTGCTGCACCTCTGTGTGGCAAGCTCTCTCCACAGGTACTCACATGGCTGCCTTCCTCACTTCCGCATCTCCTTCACCTCATTCGGGTCTCTCCTGAGATACCACTCAGTCTCAGCTGGCCCATATTCATCATTGTCTAGTTCTTATCCTGCTTTGATTTTCATTACCACCTGACATTTATTAGATATTTTAATCTTCTTCATTGCATTGTATCCCATTATAATCAAAATGCCATATGGGAATTTTCTGTTTTCCTCACTGCTCTATTCCTGTTGACTAGAAAAATTAAAATGTATACAGACCTTGCCACACATCCCCTGGGGAGGTGGGAAAACCACTTCAATTTAAGAGCTGCTGTGTTAAATGTTTATACTAGAAATAAAACAGAGGTTTTAATCAGTAATCTAAACCAGTCAATAGAGGGGTCAGGAGAGCAGCCTGACCAAAGCGTGTGTGGGGTCCACACAAAAAGGGGAGGTTGCGCAATGGAGCAGCCCATCATGAGCACAGTAGTGCCTCTCTGCAAATTATTTTCTCTGCAGGATAAACTCCAAATGGACAAGATTACACCTTATATATTGATTCAAACCCAGCATTATCTGCATGTATTTCTGCTTACTGTTTTTTGATGACAATGGTTCTCCCTCTTCCATGTTTAGGCCTTTTATCTTTTTCTTGTCCAATTGCATTGGCTGTATCTCCCAAATAATATCAAATAATAATGCTAATAACTGTCAATCTTTATTACTCTGAGCTTTAACAGGTATAATTTCTATGTTTTATCATTGTTAGAATAGTGACAAATGAGCAAAAAATATTTTTATACATTTCAAAAGCATCTTCCTAATCTAACCGTTTTAACAGAAATGATTTTTTAAATTTATCATATGCCTTTTCACCAACTGAGGAAATATTTTTTATTTTGCTCTCTTCTACTCATGTGATTAAATGTATTAACAGATTCCCTAATATTGAATCACTTTTCTTAAAAAGAAAAAAAGTTGTCTTGACCATGGAACATTTTTATTATGGTACTGAATTTGATATGAGTATTTTATCATGGAAGAATTTAAATTTATATCCCTAAGTTAGATGGCTTATGGGTTTTCTTTTCTCTTTTGTGATATATTGTCTAATTTTAAATATCAATACTTTGCTGGCTTTCTTAAATAAATAATGAAGAACTTAACATGGAATTAATCTGTTTATTAAAGTTTTTAAATAACATGCCCATGTTAGAACCTTGAGAAAAAAATTAAGGAAATCCTCTACACATTTTTGTGTTTACTTACATTTCTTTTTAAAAATAAGTATATTTACAGTTATGAATCATTTCTAAGTATTTGGTTGCCTTTCATAAGTTTAAACGTGTAGTGGTCTAATTAACTATTTTTTAATTTTTCGATAATTACAAATTATTGGACTTTTTGGCATCAGCTAACTCTCCTCCTAATTAGGAGGTATACATGGAATTTTTCTAAGGACACAGTATTTAATTTTCAAATTTGTACATTTTCTTAGCAAGAGGTGTCTACCTTCAGACTACATCAAGCAGAAATTCCTCAAAATCTGTGACATGCACCTTTAAACAGTGATGGTCCTCTGATCATTTTATTTAGTGCTAGGAGAGAGGGTGTGAAGCCCATAAGCAAATTATCATGGTTTCCAAGCCTCCTCCTTACAGGTAACTTTGCTGCCCCATGTTGATCTGACATCCCAATTAGACTTCAATCCTCAATTCTTCAGCCTCAATCCAGCCTTCACCTTCCTAGGAGACCCTTCACCTTACTCTGTATGAGGTTCAGTTTCTTCCAACATGCTGTCTCTTGCATCCTGAAAGTCTTACAAAATAATCTTCCTTCCCCTCTAGGCTGTAAGACCCAGGAGATCCAGTGCTGCATCTGTCTTACTTGCCACCGCATCTCTAGGTCACAGCCTGATGCAGGGTCTGATGAGTGCAGTGTTTGTTCTGGTTCCTGGAGGGTGGAGACACTGCCATTTCTTTCACTTCCTCCAAGCAGTTCTGGATACAGAGCAGATGCCCAATAAATACCACATTTCAGAAATGTTCATGGGATTGATTAGTTTTCCATTTTCCAGTGACTCTAATCTGTTCCAGGGATCTCGAGAATCTGAACTTTATCTTCTTTTCTTTAGAATCTATAACATAACAGCTGGAAGTCACCCCTAAAGGTTACTTGACCCCAGCCTCTGACAGTAACATGCTGATATTAATTCAGGCATAAAGATAATTTTAAAAATAATAATTACTCCCAAAAAGGATTTCCCTTGTTTTCCTTGAGGTCTGTTTATTTGTCAAAAATATCTCTTTAAAAAAAAAAAAAAACAGTCTTCCTTATATCTAAGCTTATTCCTGCTTTGTTGCAATGTTAGGATGTTGGTCTCTGTTTTCTCCCTGGGTATTTGTAGCTATCCCTGCCATAATTACTTTCTGGCCAAAGTTTTGTCTGTCTGACAGGGAGACAGACAGAAAGACAGTATGCCCACCTTTAAACTCAAGAAAATCCCTCTTCTCTGTTGGAAGGTTAGAGACAGATCCACCAAACAGAATTCTTTGCAAAAGCCAAGGGATCAAAGACAAATTGTATTAAAAAATTGTCTCTCAAAGCCATGTCAACCTTCCTCTGGAACTTGCAAAGGCCAAGTAGACAACTGCATTTTTAAAAATTTTTATTAAAGTTATTGGGGTGACATTAAAATTATAGAGGTTTCAGGTGTACAATTCTATAATGCATACATCATCTGTATATTGTACTGTGTTTACCAACCCTAAGTAGGTCTCCTTCCATCACCATTTATCCCCCCTTTACTCTCTTCTATATCCCCCAAACCCCCTCTCCCTCTGAACAGCACCATACAAGGGGAGACCCAACAAACCAGAAATATCTTCTGCAGGGTAGGCCCCTTTGTAGTACAGGCTTCCCCTGCTAGGTGAGTGTTCTAGAAACCCACCTGTATCAGTGTACCAGCTGGTGTTATTGTCAGAGGCTGCATTCAGTTCAGTGAATTTTTTTTTTTAAGACTCTCAAAAGTGTTTGCTCATTTCATGATGGGTGACTGACCAGCGTACCTGCCTACAGTGGGCTGAGTGTTCAGCAGTTTTTGACCAAAAACAGCCATGACCCCCATGCCTCACCTATTCCATTCACCTGATCTTGCCCCAAGTGACTTTTTTTTTTGTTTCTCCAGATGAAAAAGGTCCTCAAAGGGAAATGTTTTGCTGATGTGGAAGAGGTGAAACAAAAAACAGCACAAACGCTAAAAGGCATGAAAATTGATGAGTTCAAAAACTATTTTGATCAGTGGAAAAAATATCTCAAAAGGCGTACTGCATCAAATGGACAGTACTTTGAAGGTGACTGAAGTTTAAACATAATACACAATTTTTTATAAATAAATTCCAGGTTTTTTGAGGTCCCCCTCATACTACTGTCAGTGTCTATGAGTTTCTGTTTTTCTTTGCTTAATTCCTTCACCTTTTTTACCCAGCCCCAACCCCCTTCCCCTCTGGCAGCTGTGAGTCTATGAGTCTGTTTCTATATTGTTACTTTATTTTTTTCCATTAGATTCCACATATAAGAGAAATTATATGGTATTTGTTTTTCTCTGACTGGCTTATTTCACTGAGCATAATACTCTCCAGTTCCATCCATGCTGTCACAAAGGGTAAGATTTCCGTCCTTCCTTTTTTTTTTTTTTTTTAACACAGCTGAATAGTGTTCCATTGTATAAATGTACCACTGTTTTTTTATCCACTCATCTACTGATGGACACTCGAGCTGCTTCCAAATCTTAGCTATTGTTAAGTAACACTGTGATGAACATAGGGTTGCATATATTCTTTCAAATTAGTGTTTCAGGTTTCTTTGGATATATTTCCAGAAGTGTAATTGCTGGACATAAGGTAGTTCCATTCATTTTTTTTTTTTAAAGGTAACTCCATACTGATTCCCACAGTGGCTGCACGAATTTGCATTCCCACCAGCAGTGCACAAGGGTTCCCTTTTCTCCACATCCTCACCAACACTTGTTATTGTTGATTTATTGATTAAAGCCATTCTGACAGATGCGGCAGGTGTGAGGTGACACCTCACTGTGGCTTTAATTTGCATTTATTGGATGATTAGTGACATTGAGCATCTTTTCATGTCTGTTGGCCGTCTGTGTGTCCTCTTTGGAGAAGTGTCTGTTCGGGTCCTTGGTCCATTTCTTAAATGGACTGTTTGGCTTTTGGAGTTGGGTTTTATATGTTTCTTATAACTTTTGGATATTAAGCCCTTATCAGATATATCAGCAAATATGTTCTCCCTCAGTGTGTTGTCTTCTCCTTTTGTTGGCATTTTAACGATGTTAATTCTTCAATCCATGAACACAGTATGTGTTTCCACTTACTGGTATTGCTTACATAGCAGGGAGAATTTCTGACAGGCCTTTTTACCTCCAATTCTCTTTTCTCCACAGGTCAAACATAAGTCTTAGCATTTTTTCCAAGGCACTGTTCCACAGCTCTGAGGGCTTCTGTGACATCATGTCCATGGTAGTTGTCATGGCACAGTGAGCCATGGTTAGCCTCCAACATCTGAGCTTGGATCTGAGTGCGTGCTATGCGTAGCACTGGTAGGTTTTAAGGGGAAGAGACAGCAGAAAATACCTGGTGTTAGGGTGCTTCCTGGTGTTTCGGGTGTCTCCCTGGGGGAGATTTATGTTACCATGAAGAATAAGGAAATCTGTTTTTTGAAAGTGGAACAGGGGTCCAAGCAGGGTAAGAGACACCCAAAGTTAAGACAGAGAGGCCTAGATGACTGGGAATCTATCAGTGGGACTCACAAGGAAGAACGAGACACTTATGTTAGGACAGGTGTCCACTTTTGTATTAAGACACATCATAAGATGATACCTACCCAAGTCCCTGGAGGCCTGGTGACCCAGTGATGCCCCCTGGAGAGCCCTATATTGACTGAAAGAGGTGGGGACGCCTTCTGAGATTTCCTCTGAACCAGTTATTCTGGAATGACTACACCCAGGGTAGCCCAGGTTATAGGGGAAGAAACTATCCCTTTTCACCCTTTGGATGGAACCTTTTGGAGCATGCAGTGGCCACGTGTCTGTCGCCTTCCTAGTGTCCATTTCCCCCATGTCCTTTCTAAAAAGCCCATACTTTCCACTGTTTTCCCTAAATTATTCCATAATTCTCCTTATGGCTCTGATGAAGCCAAGTCCATCCCTAGCTCCAGGGGGGCACACGTGACTGGCTGAGATCATTGGGATACCCCTCTGCCCTCACCAGTGTGGTTCTTTTGATGATTGAAACTGACCTTGTCTGGACCAATCAGGGGATGGGAGAAGACAGCTGTCCTGGGAACTGTTGGCAGTCAAGCTATTCTGTGACCATGTGATGAAGCCAGATCTACAGAGGGCAGAGGGTAGGCCTTAGTGCTGTAGCTGAACCTCCCAGTCAAGCCTGTGTTGAATCTGCTCCAACTCTAATTTATTGGTTAACAAATGCCCAATCAGTAAATTCCCTTCCTTGTACCAGCACGGGTGAGCTGAGCTTCTCTCACTTGCAACTGCACATGCTCTCAGCAATGAGCTTTCTCTGATCCCATGGTTCCCATACAAGGTCATGAAATGATTACCGGGACACTGGCTCCAGGGCTTGACCAGAAGCCTCCTCTCTGTTTGAGACTTGAGAGCAAGATAGACCTGGGGTGTGAGCTCTCCCTGGTGGTGGCAGGGACCGTGCCTCTCACCAAAGCATCCCTCCTTCTTTGGGTGGGAGGGGGTCTGAAGATGAGGGCCCGGCATCCCAGGAACCAACCTTGTGCCTCTCCCAGCATCTCATCTGGCCACCAGCAACCCTGTCATTTTGCTGCCACTGGGCTGGTTCAGACAAGCTCTAGTCGAAGAGATTACAGACAGATGCGTTGGCACGAATCAGAGACCCCGTGGAAGGAAAACAGCCAGGTTTTCTGTTAAGTGACAGCCATCACTTTCTGTAGGCAGGATAATTACAGGTTTGCCCTTCCACAGCGCAAGCTATCTGAAGGCAAAACAGCGGCGGGCCGAGTGCGCGTGCCTCGAAGACGAGGGGAGAGGAGCGAACAGACGGATTCAATCTCTTTCAATTTATTTTAATAAAGCATGGGTTTTCCAAAAGGCCAAAGGGCCTCATTTGCCACAACGTGGTTGAGATCCGCCAACAGCTTCCCCAAACCTCCTCTGTCCCCATAATTCAGTCAGAGCTGCAGATGGAAGCACTCAGCTGGCGTCTTCGTTTCCCTGGCCCTTCTCCACCCTTCCCCTCTCACTGCCACTGCTGAAGAGGAAGGGTCGCTCCCCCAACAAGCCCTTCATCCTCTCTCTCCCCTACACCCCTGGGCTCCTATGAGGCTCAACTCTTCCCAGGGCCTCCCTGTTTAACCTTTGCCCTTTAGCCCTTCCTGAATACTCAGAAATGTGGGGCTTCTGTATTTTCCTTTATTTCTGCTGGGCTTTCCTGGTTCTCCAACTGAGTAGTCAGGTCACGAGGGTGACACTCTGGCCTTCTCATCTCCTGGGGCTCAGGGGGCCATCACGGCAGACAGTGGTCATGCAGGAGGGAGTGAGCAGTTCTCCTGAATTGTTTCTAAGGAAGGTGCACTCTTGGAGTGACTGAAAGAGAAAGACTGAATCTGAACAGACAACCACTGCCATCCTTTCTAGCCAGTAAGAGAACTCTCACTTCTGAGCTCTCAAATTCATTGACCACCTCAGGTACTGACCCCCAGAACAGCCCCCCCATCAACTTTTGGTCCTAGCCATTGCTCCAGACTTCCGGAACTTTCCTCAAAAAATTTCTGCTCTTCATCTTTTACTACAGGTTGCCTCCAAATTTTAAAACCCTCCAAAACAAATACCACCTTATCATCTTTTCCTAAAGAACAGAAATAGCAAGACTTTACTGAAGGCAATATGCCTCAGCGTGGGAACTCTGGCTCATTTGTTGCAAATGGATGCATTAATTTTTCTATCTGAGACTGTGGAAAATGAGTTCCCAAGTAAACAAGTTTCTGTTGTCACACGGATACACAGTCCTTTGTCCTCTTCCTGTCCCCTCAACAGAGAACAAGGCCAGCCCTGTGCCTCCTTCCCTCATGATGGAACCTTAACAAGGATTTCTTATTTCTCACAGACACTTGCAGTGGGAGGTGGAGCCCACCTGGGGAGCTCCCATTCTGGGACATCGTGAGGCTTCATGGTCCGTCCCTCTCTCGGGCTCAGGGTTCTCACCCAGGATGTGCCTAGTTTTGGGGGAGCAAAGGCACGTTCTGGGGGCTTTCCTGTCCGCAGGTTACTCACCCTGACTCCAGGGGCAGGGCCCAGAGACTCTCTCCATTGCCTGGTGACTTTCTTGCCTACTCCCCCATGTGTGCCTGCCCTTTGAATGGGGCTAAGAACACTGACAACTGATCACCCTCATTACGATGTGTATTCCTTCCAGCACCTTCCTCCATAAAATGCTAGGCTGTGTTCTGGTGACTGGCAGGGTGGAAGCTTGATTAAATTTGAGGAAAGGAGCTGCCCACCTCCACGGCTACCTTTGCTAACCTGCCACTCCACCTCTCCTCTCAATCATCCTTCCTTGTCCTGTCCCCTCTGCGAAGATATGAAGGACTTTCTTTCCCAGGGCCGTGAGCAGGCTGCGCCCCCTCGCCAGGCTGCCATGGCTGCCCCTCTGCACTCATGCGCCCTGGACCCTACCCCGGCCCAGCTCTGAGCGTCTCAGACATACAACTTGTTTCTCACTTCCTTCCATAGGGGCAGAAGTACCACCATGAACTGTCCACGACTGACCCCCTTCAAAGAATCAAAACGAGGAAGAGAGGCCCACCCCACAACCTAGTGTCTGAGAAGCACGTTGTTACGAAGGGATCAGTTCACAGCACGATGCACGCAGACCTTCTCTGAGGCTACCAAAGCCCAGAGCGGATCCCATGTCATGGGCATCACAGAAAAAGTCCCCAGGGAGGGTATTAGAGACTTCAGACACCCTGCATTCATCTATCCCAGGCACTTTTCCTTTATGCTTAAACACACTTGTGCTACAGAGGAAATTGAGTCCATATGCACTGATTTTTCTAAACCCCCGCCGGCCACATGTTGTTTTCTGGGCCTGTTTAATTGTCCGTGAAACCCCAGAGTCATCTGTAACATGGAGGGCGCCCAGAAGAACCCCATCACCATCACTGTCACAGACCACTCCCTACATGAGACCGCTGTCTCCCCTGGCACCGTGGGTGGGCAAGTGGAAGGGGCAGCCAGGACATATGGTTAGTGTTTTGGCTGACATGCATGTCCGGCAACAACCAGTCCAAAATGGGAAGGGCCACCACAGCTGCTCTTACTTCTTCCGTATTCTGTTTCTGAGGGCAGCATTGCAATAAATGCCTGGACTAAGAGTCTGAAGACCTGGGGTCACCCCAGCTGCTCGGTCTTAGGCAAGCCACCCAAACCCTAACCCCAGTTCCTTTCTTCCTCGAACAGGGCTAATGGTGCCAACCTCATCTCCTTCAACAGCACGAAGGATACACGGGGAGAGACGTGCTTCCGCCTGTGCCTGTGAGGGTGGACACCTAGCTGGTGCCCACTCTCCTTCCCCTCAAGCCCCGCTGGACAACAGAGCAGCACTCGTTAGGCCCCAGAGCCCCCAGCGGTGCACGTTCGTGGCTGTGCAGTTTACGCACTGCTTTTACCTGCACCATCTCGCTGACTCTTTACGATACCCATGGGAAGACAGTTGTTTCGTGGCTCTTGCTGAGGAGAACCCCAACTTTCATGATGACTCAGTGATGTGCTCAACACTCTGCAGCCCATAAAGTGTCAGTGCTGCCCCCAAAGCTAGGCGCACGCCCTGGCCTCACCACTCCACCACTGTCTCTCTCTTCTGGCCAACACAGCCCTTGTTCCATCTCAGAGATGGCTGATTCTCAGATGGTGCCAGCAGCTGCCCCCTCAGCTCATTAGCCCACATCTCCCCATGCTGTGGTCAGAGCTTTGTCTCTGTTGCCCTGGAAAGGCATGAGAAGTCCACCTGATGTTTTGAGGCCAACTCATATCTTGGCTTTAATGAAGGCAGGGCTGATCCAGGGCTGGGAGGCCCCCGAGCTAGCCATGGGTCCATGGGTGGACTTCCCAGTCAGCCTGCAGGGATCGGCACGCTTACCTGAGCCAGGCCTTTATTATAAGGGACACACATGACACAAACTCAAAGCCACTAACTACAGAAATACAGAGTTAAGCAAAAATTTATCGACTCAACCAAACAAAGGGTAGGAGCATCACATCTGGCTGGGTTCTGGACTAAAATAAAATCACCAGTTCTGACTCCCTTACTAACATCTCATTGTCACAAGATGCTCACAGTTGCTCCCTTCGCTGTACCCCCTGGTGCACACCTCACAGAAGGAGCATCTGTTTCTCCCCCAGAAGTCCTGGCATAGCCCTCACTGGTCCAGTTGATTCGAGCAACTGTACTGAACCAATCACTCTGCCCTGGGGGAAGTGTGCTGAAATGACTGGCTCCAGCCAGTGCATGTGCTCCCTCTGTGGGTGGGGCCAGGGGGAGCAGGAGGATAAAACCCACTCAAATAATGTGGACTGAGAGGGAGGGAAATTAGCTATCAAAAGAGGAGTGATTACAGCACAGGCATCCAAAAACCCAACGCCCACCTGAGTCACAAGCAAACTCTCATTCTTTCTCTAATGCAGAAGTTGGCAGACTTTTTCTGCAAAGGGTCACATAGTGAATGTTGCAGGTTTTGTAGGTCATAAGGTCTCTGTCACAACTAGTCACTATGCTGCTGAGTGCAACGTCAGCCAGATAGTTTGTAAGCTGAGGCATGTGACTGTGTTCCAACCAAACTTTATTTAGGGATGCTAAAATTTGAATTTCATATCATTTTCATGTGTCACAAAATATTATTCTTCTTTTGCATTTTCAATCATCTAAAAATTTAAAGTCATTCTTGCTCACAGGTCATAGGAAAACAGGGGCCAGGCTGGGTTTGGCATTGGAGGGTTTTGTCTGCTGATTCCTGCTACTAAAAGAGAGCTGTCAGGAGGTGGGAGACTGGGTGGGGACCTCTTATGTGATCAGAAGGCCACAGTCCAGATGACACTGCACCTCTAGAGAACACAAAGGAGAAAGAGCTTGAAGAAATCATTGGTACAAAGAGAAGTTCTCAGTTTGGTTGGCAATTTACCTATATCCTCTCCTACACTAATTTACGGAGAGAAGTCTATTAATCATTCTGGATGCAGAAAGGAAATCACGGTCTCAGCATAAACATAAATTATCAGCCTAAAACTCAAATTCCCTCAATGGGATGGGCAAGCTAAAAGTTTTAAATAGTTCAAAAAGAACAAATGGCTGAAAAGAGATATGCATCTTTTGAAATACAAACCTGAAAAGATGTTATGCTCAATTACACTGACAAGATTTGGAATCCAGTAGTGTCCTCGGTGGAGCTCTGCAGCTAAACATGAACGCTAGATCACAGGCTGACATTACACGCACATCTGCGGGGAGCTTAAATCCGCTCTGATGTGTACAAAATGCCTCTCTCCATCTCTCTAAAAGGTGGACTTGACCCCTGCTAAGACTCCTGCATCTCCAACTTGCCGAGCTCACAAACTGAACATTGGAATGTCCTAAAGAGAGAGCAGGACCAAGGGAGGTCATGAAGAGGATTGAGGTATTAAAGGAAGAAGTATGGACCCTTCAGAGGAGGGAGCTCCAGGTCCAAGCAGGGGTGGCCAAGGAGAATGGGCACAGGGTTATGGCTGCAAGTCGACTGTGTCTCTGAGCACTGGTGAGGAGAGCCGTAACACTTGGCTCATGCCACCCCTACTGCTCCCCCTTCACCCCTACTCTCAGTTCATAGAGCTAGAACAGGACTTCAGAGGTCTTTGAAATCTCTAATTGGCCTTCCTCAGCCAGTGTGAGCCCCTGAAGGGACAGGGACTATGTCACATGTTTCACAGTATTCTGTGGCATAGCTGGCACACAGTAGGTACTGGTGTAACATCTTGGCAGCAGTATGTGTTAGGCTGTCAGAGGAGTAACAAGGGGCAGCGAGAGCCTGGAACACATTTCTGGAAGGCAGGCTGGGATCTTATGTGAATTACCTCCTTGACAAGGGCAAAAGGCCGACCCCTGGAATCTGCATCAGGTACCCTGGGAGACAGACGAGCTACAGAGAAAAGAAAGAAAGCCAGAGGAGCAGCCCTACTTCGTCTGAGCAGCAGGCAGGGTGTTTCCCAAGAAGCACAACGCTCGGCAGTGCCAGAGGCCGCCGCATGTCATCAGAGCTGGCTGTGCCCCGCTAGGAAAACGGTCCCCAAGAATGCTACCTGGGAAACAGGTAAAATTATCTTCAACTTTGGGCATTTTGCAATCTTTATCCCACCCTGAGATCTGAGCAAAGAGAGAAATAGAGCCAAGAAGCAGAGGGAGAAACGCACAGTATTTATGTCCGCTTGAGCTGTGTTGAAAAATAAGGCTTGACCTTCAATTAACATTGGACCCTGATTCTCCCCCTGCTTCAAACCCAGACTTAGGGCCAATGTGTAGAGAACCTCAGTGTTCAGGGCAGACAGACATACAGCCAGGGACAAGGGCGGCAGTGCCTTACACTCCACGGAGCCAGGACCCAGGATCAAGGATAGGGTCCTCCTGCTCCTAGAAGGCAGGCTGGGCCATGCCTGCTGTGCTTCTCACAAGGTGCAGGAGCGGAGGAGCACCCAGGTTTCAGGGACGTTCCTCCACACCCCGCGGGAGGGTGAGCACGGCAGGCCAGGGAAGAGCAGGCCAGGCCTTTTTACCCTGACCACCAGAAATGTAGGGGGAGGAGAAAACACGTGCCCTCCTCCTAACAGGACCTTTGGGGCACCACAGGAAGCTAGACCCTTCCTCCAGGGAGGCCAGTGTGCCTGGGGTTTACAAGGAAGGCGTTAGCCTCTGGGTGCCGGTGCGGAGGACACACGGCAAGCAGCTCTTAAACCATCTGGTAAGGAAATACCAGGGTAAATTAAAACGAGAGTGGATTTGTGACTTCTGTCTTTTCCAAAAAGATAGTGTTGGCAGGTTTATGAGAAAACCATTCCCAAACACCTTGAATTTATATGGCACGCTTATTTCAAAAGCTCTTCCACATCTGTTAGCTCTTTGAAGCCCCTGGAGGCAGGTAGGGCAGGAAAGAGAGCTGGGTGGGGGAATGGAGCCAAAGAGAACTTGGGCAACTTGCCAAAGGCCCCAGAGGAGATGCTGGGGTGGCACCAAGTACTCTGACCCTTTACAGGGGCTCAAGGGGCTTCTCTTCCTTTCAGATCTCCGGCCAAGAGCTTTATGTCCTAAGGCTGGGAGCAAAGTGACCACTCAAGAACTGGGAGGTCAAGTGCAAGAAGGTAGGGGGAGTGTAGCTTTCTCTCACACACACAGCCCTGCACCCATGTACCCTGTATATTAGTCAAGGTTTAGAGAGAAAGAAAACAAACAGGCTGATTGACAAGGAGGCCCTCATAATCAGTGCTGCAGTAAACTATACTAATTATGGTGTCAATTGGCAACATTATAAAGGTTGAAGCTACATAATGAAAAAGAGCAAACACACAGGCAGAGTAAGTTCAGCAAATGTAATTACAAGGTGACACTATTGGCAAATACTATTTTATGAGGTATTAAGAGGGATGTGGCACAAACACACTCCAAAACTTCCAAGCTCCTCAGGAGTGGAGGTACCTGAAACTGGCCAAAGACACACCCCAAACACTATAGTTTGGCCAGTGGGAGTCCGGGAAGTCTTCCTGACACCTCCCAAGGAAAAGATGTTTTCAGGTAGAAATCACTACTCTCCTGCTTTAATTCCTTGTTTGCTATATAGTGTCCTGTCCCTGGCCTGTCTCGAGCTCTGTAGCCCTCAAACCTTAAGATCTTGGACTACCCAAGCCAGCAGATACCACAGATGTTACCTGGCTTCAGAGTCACCCCACAGTGAGGATAAGAGGAAGTGGAGCCTGCCCAGCCACTGGAACAATGTTCATCAATGTCTAACAGTATTCATGGGACTCTGTGCCAGACACAGTTCTAGAACCTCAGGCCAAGGACGCTGCTGCCATGTGTTCAAGCAAATCACGCAGGCCATCCCAGATTCAAGGTCATACCAAGTGCTACAAAGAAAACTAAACGGGGCGATGGGTAGTGGCAGCTAAAAGAGGAGCACCAGGCTAGATGAAGCGCTCACAGGATTTCCATGAGGAGGAGACACAGGAGCTGAGACCTACAGGAGGAGGGGGAAAAGTGTTTTTCCAAGGAGACCTATCTCTCTCCTGGCAGGGAAAGGACAGAACACAAGCACCCACCATTGCAGTTCAGGGTCCTTCTGTTGCATCAGGCACTCCCAACCAGGGTTTGGGCCAGGATGTTAAAAGGAACTATAAACTCTAAGGATATATGGAGCCATAGGGTGCTGAAGATAAAGAAACTTTAGAGGTCATGTGATTCAAAGTCCCACACACGGGAGAATTACGTGCGGCACATTTGTACTGGACAGGCTACTCCGGTTGCCGCTGCGCAGCAGACTTAAGAGCAGCATTTCATTATCTTCCCCTTTCTGTCATTGACTAGACGGCTCTTGCTCATGGTCTCTCATGTGGTCACAGTCAGATGACAGTTGGGGATGGAAGGGCGGGAGCTGGTCAAGCCTCCCTTCCTGTGGCCAGTCAGCTAGGCTGGCCTTCCTCACAGCATGGCAGTCTCGGGATAGGTGGGCTTCTTCCACGGGGCTGGCCTCCTCCAGGGTAACCATTATAAAAGGACTAGGAGGAAGCTACAAGGACCTAGCAGTGAACGGGCCAAAGCATCTTTTCTGTTGTGATCTATTGATCAAGGAAATCGGTAAGGTCATCCCAGACTCAAGGGAGGGAAACTAGACTCCAGATTTCAATGGGAGGAGGAACGAAGAACGTGCAGCCATATTCAATCTACTACCTCTGCACAAAAACAACAGCCTCTACTGAAGGCCTGACCTATGAACAACCTAACAGACACACTCAGATTATCTTCATTTTCCTTTAGTTAATCAAAAAATCAGCCCATGTTTGTTAAGACCTGCCACGTAAAAATGTGTCATGCTTGGACACAAGCTACGATGTGTTGTGCCTCCCCTACAGGGTATTACAGTCTAGAGAAGGCGCTTCAAACTTTCATTTATAATAGCCAAATTGTTTTTTAAAGTTAAATTTAGCAAGGAAGCCCAGCATATAAGACATGCAAGGTGAGAGCCCCAGGGCACCTCTGCTGGGGTCCCCACACAGGGAACCACAGTGCACAGGCCACCATGCAGCTAGAGAAAGGAAACTGGGGGGTGAAATATCCTTTCTCCATATGAGAAGTTTCCTGATAAGATAATATGGACCTGGCTTATGAGAGAGCTAGTGTGTTAATAAGATTTTTTACAATTGTAAATGTGTCACATTGGCTTGAAAAAAAAAAAAAGAAGAAAAGAAAACAAGGACAGGAAACTCCCAGGGGGTATTTTGCTTCTGATAAGGCTGGGTCCGGGGGCTCAGCTAACGTTCTGTATCACCATGTGATACACCAGTTAACTCAGGGGCAGGTCTCTCCAAGTCCTCACCTGGGCAGGCTTCACTCTCAGGGACACTTTCTCTAGGTTGTCAGGATAAGGTGGCCACCAGCAGCACTTCCAGGCCATCTCCACAGTCCAGCTCTGGTTGGCCTCACTTGGGTCCTGTGCTCAAACCCACACAATTTGAGTAGTCAGGATTTCCTGCTCTGTCAAAGTTTAAGGAATCAATAGCACATGGGAGACACGGGTTACCTGGTGAGGTCACTGGTACTGAAGTAAAGGAAAGAGGATTCTGTTCTCTCACTGAAGGAAGACTAGAAGCTGAGCCAATGAAAACACCTACACAGGAACGAAGGGAGAGCAAAGATCTAAAAGACAAGAGGACAAGAGTCCAAGTCCGGACCAGCTGGGCAATGCCTGATATCTCCCCACAAGGTAAGAGGAATGCTCACCTCTCTTAGTCTTAACACCTAGTGAACAAACTTCTCTTAAAAGTGGACCCTGTGCCCCCAAGATGAAGTTCAAGGTCAGAGGTCAGGACCTAGCATTAGACCCTGGTGCCGGCTCTGTCCCCAGTTCTATGCCTGTCGCCTGGTCCTCATACCCCAAGATGTCCTCCGAGCTTGAAGAGCACCCAGGAGCATCCCAAAGACCCTTTCAGCAGGTGCTTTGACCTGAAATAAAGCCAAGGAAAGGAAAACACAACTGCCACGCAGCATTATGAAACATTGCCATTAAGTTTAATGCCTTCGTAACAAAGAATGCCACATTTATTATCACAAATAAACTCACGGATTTAACACCCATCAGGCTTTAGACTTTATTTTTCCATATAAAATAAATATGGCTAGACTATAAGATTACGACTACACCATTATTTTCTAAAACTATTTGATTCACGCACAGTCTAACTGCCCCGTGCTGTGAACCTGGGCCCGGGAAGAGACCGCTCCACTCCTGGAGAAACATCCGCACCACTGAATATAACAGCCAACAAGGTGGGCTTTCCTGCACCACTGCTGGGTTTCATCACTGTTTAATGAATTGTTGCACTCTTTATAGGATAAACAATAAATCGCACATGATTTATCATATTACCCAATAAATCATGTGACAAATCATTAGGCAGAGTGATAAAATCAAGTGTTTTAGAAATAAGTTAATCTATGATGCCAATGTGTAAACTAAACAGTTGCTTAAAAACCCTATTTACTAATCATTTTTACATAAAGAAAGATTAATGATTATGTAGATTAAATGTGTACTTATTCCTATAAACATCAGACAGCCACGTGCCCTGTTGGCCTTCTCTTTTTAGCAAAGGCCCCATGAAAGCCTCCCTCCGGTGGCTTAATTTCATTTGCCTCCCTCCTTCCTGGGCTTTGCCTTGGCTGGAAAAGGGAGCCGGAGAAGCCAGGGCAAGAGAAAGAAGCGGTTAATGCAGAGAGCGTCACGGGCCTGGTGGAGAGGCCACTCTCCCCGTAAATTCTGTAACACACTAATTAACACTTTCATCAGGGCCCGGAGACAGGTTCCAGTGCTGCCTGCTTCTCCAGCCTGCCTTCGACCCAGCACTCTTTCTCACTTGTGACAACTATGTTTATAGCTTCTCTGCCCATCGAGCTGGCTGGCACATCAAATTACCCTCAAGAGTACATGGGCATCACGTCACATTTGCGTGCCCAATATCATACGTGACGAGCTGTGCACCACCAGGGCCTTTAATGCACATCCTGCAGATGGCCGGCCCTGAAATGCATAGGCAGATATTAAGCTAAATCTTTTTGGAGTCAAGCTTGTTTCACATCAGTTACACAAACATATTGGATCCTTTAAAAGAACAAATGCTTTGTGAGTAAAGAAAAGACTCTGGTACTGAAACCTGAGAAATCATCCGGCCGTCAATTCTGCCTGTCCTTCTGAAAGGTCTTTTCTTAGGGGGGTTGGGGGAGAGACCATTTGGCTTCTAGAATATGTTTTGAACCACATTCATTATAAACTCTGGACAGTACTAGGCAATGTAAAGGGACAGCCCCAGTGAGTGCAGCTGGGAAGACAGTCTGAACATCAGTGAAGACTCGGTTTCCTCTCTTGCATGAAAATGGCACTAACCTTCTCAGACAGTCCCCCTGGTTGTGGATTCCCGCAACATTACAAGCTGAACCCTGAAGCTGATCTTAGTAATACAGATAAAAGTAAAGCCACCCTAGGTGTGTTCTAAACTCCCGTTCTCTTCTGCACACTGAATCGCATATTGAATGGTAAAATCCAAGGTTTGGGAACCATCATTGCTGGTACCTGGCAAAGCAGTTGTTGAGAGACTGGGTAGAGGGTGGGAAATAAGACAGGAGACTAGGATTGCACTCTTCTTCTGAAAAGCTCTAAAAATGAAACGGATGAATTTTACTGACAACTTCAGTTTCAACGAACTACACGGAAAATATTGCCTCCAAGGCAGAAATCCAAGAAATGAGCTTTTACACGTGGTCTTCGGCCCTTCCCAAGAGGTAGGCCATCAGGAGTTCAGGGAGGAATATAGTAAGAGTCCCAAGTTGCTTGTGTAACCTGGACACAGGGCCACCCCCTCATGCTGCCCCCTGAGAAGCCTCCAGCTGCTGAGTACAGCCCAACTCTCAGACTCAGGCAGAGTGAACACGACTGCCAAGATAACACAGGAAAGGGATTCAAAGTAAGTTCTGTTTCTAATGCCCGTAAAAGGGACAGACTAAGTGGCACAAAGCTCTCATTCTGTTTTCCCTTCTTTTATTCAGCCAACGTCCCAACTCACATTTCAAGGTACCACCTGTATCACTCATAAGAGGCCGAGCTTGCCTTCAGTAACATAAAAGGCCAACATCTCAGAAGCTTAAAAAATTTTATTTCTTACTCTTGCAAAGCCACCACAGGCCCAAGGCACCTCTGAGACCGGGCCCTCCTGGGTGGCGCACTGTGTGCTTTCCCAGTCGCCGAGGAAGCAAGCGCAAGCCCTTAAGTGCTGTCACCAGAACTGACACATCCTTTTCTCGGCCAGAATGAATCACTGACTTCGAGGATGAGGAAGGATGATTCTCCACGTGCCAGGGTGGAGACACAGACAGCACTGAACATTCACAACGTTGATCACACGTCTCTCTGCAGCCACACCACTTCCCATACAGCCAGGAAGCGAAGAGCCTTATTAGCAGGGCTCATTTCCCAGGGTCTTCCTGCTACAGTCTGGCAGCTTCCACCCTCACGACTGCTGCATATGCCCCGTCAGGGACAGGGAGAGAGGCACGTTCATGGGGGGGCCTCACTCTACAAAGAGACCATCTACCCCCATGGTCGAGCACGGGCTCTGGGGTCAGGCAGCCTGCACTGGCAGCCCAGCTTTGACTCTGATACCAGTAAGGCCTTGGGCAGCTTAGCTTCCCCAGCCTCAGTCTGCTGCTCTGCATCATGGAGCTCGCGAAGGTGCCTGGCTCTTGGCTTGTGAGAACCGACCGCACTGGCGCATGGGAGCCCCTGGCACCACATGAGAGCGGTGGGAATGTCTTCTACGGCTGTGACGCTTTACAGTCTGCATGGGGCACTGACAACCACTGGCCCACTTGGTCAGTATAACTTATCCTGGGAACAAATTCACCCCCATCTCCTGCATCCTCTCCCCTACCCCAAACAGAGGCCAGGGGTGAGAGAAGGATGTTAAGGAAGGCCTTTAAAAACTAAATTTTCAGGGAAATTATTTGTTTTGCATATGGGAATGGAAGGATTTTAAAGGAATGTGGCAGAAAGTCACAGCTACCCAATAGTCTGCACGACCCCTACACATCCTAGCCCCCTTGTAACTGAACAGGCCTCATGGCCTGCGAAGGCCAATGAGCAGGGAGGAGAGGTAACATGGACACTTTGGGGCACAGGGGTTTTGCTGCTCTCCCTTCACAAGAGCTGGGGAGATTCCACACCGAGAAGGTAAAGCTGGGATTGCTGAGTAGCCCCTAGAGGACAGTCAACCTGATGCCCTGCGTGGAAGTGATGCGTCAGAACTTCTGCCGAGGTCATCCCTGACATGACAGCGTGCCCTAGCCAACCCTGATTAATGCAGCAGTGCTTCCTCCTGAAAGAAAAGGGCAAAGAACAGAGAAGATGGCCAAGCCAGAGTGGCTGGAAGTCTAAGAGAAAGAGTAATTCATAAAAATTATAAGCTGTTTTGCATTGTTATGAGGTAAGTGTCCTCTATATCTCTTTTTAAGTTTATTTATATTTTATTGTTTTGTTTTACTTTGTAAATTTTTGCATGGGAACAGCAATTAAAGAGGCTGAACTCCACATTTTAGTTAAGACCAGAAGAAAACAGTTACAGGTTGCAGCTTGGAATCCTGCAGAAAGGTAGAGCTAGAAAAACTTATAAAAACAAAAATACACTGTCCCCAGATATCTTAGTTGGGACAGTAAGCTTCCCATAGGTTATTCAAATTAGTATTAGTCAATTTGATTATATCTTAACAGGTAAACTGACCCCAGGTCATAAATACCCCAGTTGGGATTAATGGTTTTCAATACCATCTCACATTTACAGGTGACAGAAAAACAAACAAGATTTAGACGGACGGAGTAACTTTCCCAAAGACACAGAAAGAATGTGGCAAACCTGGGACCAAAACCCCAATCTTTTGCACCTGACCCAACAGACCACCCTTAGTGGTCACATGGTGGCAGCTCAGAGAAGTCAAGGTCAACAATGGCCTCCATGTTGACAAATCCAGCGGTAAATTCTTAGTCCACACCTCTCCCTTGAACTTCAGAATCATGTATCCAACCGCTTACGGGACATGTCACTTAAGACGTCGAGTGGTCGTTCACACGTTCATTTAATGTGTCCTAAACTGAGCTCCTGGTCCCCTCCTCTCACCCGTCCTGCTGCTGCACAAACGTCTACCCCTCAGTCAATTGCAGCTTCAACGCCCCCCTGTTCCTGACCCCCAATAGTTCTTTCTCCCTCACTTGCATCCAGCCCATAAGCAAACCCTACTGGCTCTCAGCGCCTCTAAAGAGCACTACAGCCGCCACTGTGAACCAAACCATCATTCCTTCTAATCTGTATTCTTGTTTTACCCTCTTAAATGGTCTCCTTAAATCATCTCCTTGAAGCCTTTGCTCAAATATCACTTCCCTTAACCACCAAACCAAAAACTGTTTGACCCTTTTTCCACGGATAGTTCACAGGCCCTTTCCCCCAGCACCTAGAATCTCCTACAATGTTACACAGTTTAACTATCTGATTCGCACCCCCACCACCTTCCTACTCGAGCATGAGATCTAAAAGGGATTTTCCCCCATAACCCCAGGCACAGAACACGGCCCAGGGAAGACGCTGCACAGCTTTCTGTTGAAAGAGTAAATGTACATGTAGTGCCCAGCCTGACCCTCTGCCCTCAACCCAAACTTAACTTACTACCTGGCTGCTGAAGCCCCCCCACCCTGGTTTTCCTCTCCACCCACTGCTTCGACGCGACGCCCTGAGAGGCGGGCTGCCTGCCTTCTCTGCTTGCTCCCCTCCTGGCTCTCAAACAGCCTTTCCGGCGCCTGTGGCAGCAAACAAGGAATCATCCTTCAACCCCCTCCTCAGACTCAAGACCCTTATGTGTTTTCCAACTCATAGGCTCGTTTTGTGCTTTTCTGGAACTGGGTTGGACACCGCAGTATCCACCAATTTCTCTGTCTTTGCCATGACATTTTTCCTGACTATTCTACCCCATTTCTGAAGTATTTTAGGTTGTGATTAATAATAATAATAAGCACTTATATACACTCTCCTCAAATGTTTATAGCAGTATTAGAGAGATATTATTCATACCCATTTTACCAACAAGAAAACTGAGTCCTGGAGAAGTTAATCTATTTATCCATGTTACAAAGAGTTAATAGAGTAAAAATTCTATTACAGGCAGGTCTATATTCAAATCTTATGCCTTTAACTCTGTCACACCCTGAGAACCAAAGTTAAATTCTCAGTCATTTCTAATTATTTCCTGAAAGTGGGATTCAAGTTCCTGAGTGGCTCGTAGGTAGGAACTGTCATCCCCCAATCTTTTAGTCTGTGACCTCCATGGGACCTGGCACATGCACGGGCTAATGAAAACTTCCTGCCAGGTTCACCAGGTTTGGCGGCCTTTAATGGGGGATGGAGGAAGTGTGACAACTTTCAGAGCCATTATACACAGAAGAACACTCTGGGGGAACCATGCCCTGCAGGGGAAGCAGGAAATAAGCCCCTTGCTCTTCCCCTCCTTCTTTACCCCTGCATCTTGGCAGAAACCAGATGGTACGTACATGCTCATCACTATCAGAACAAAAGAGACAGGTATGTCTGCTCATTGTCCAACCAAATGATTTTCTGCTCCTCAAGTGACATTTTCAGGCACTATTGTTATGAGGGTCTCAGGCACCTCTGGAAGCAGCCAGCATAAATCCACAATCCATCCCTCCACCAACCACCTACAGGCCAATGTTTGTTTATTGATGCCCACCCATGTACTCAGTCCTGGGGGAGATACAGTCTCTCCTTTGTAAGAATTACAAAAAAAACTGGTGGAAGTGACAAGTAAAGAGCAAGATAAGACACTACATTCATGCACTGTGCTTTACGGTCTACAGAGCACATTCTCATACATCTCTTCTTAACCTCTGCATATCCTGGTTGTAGATACTGCTCCAATAAAGAGCTCTGTCCAAATCCCAGAGTAAGTATGCAGATGATTCAGGGCCCAAACCTAGTTTTCAGACTCCGAGTCCGGTGCTTTGCACCGATCCACACCAGCCTATTCTATCCAAATGCCAACATAGGTGACAGGTTAGAGCAATAGGTGGGGTCTGACTCATCTCCTTATCGACTGCTTCCTGAAAGCGAGCACTTGAGCACAAGCCGCTTGCCAGGGCTGCCGCCTTACCTTGTATTCCCAACACGGCTGTGATCCCTGGGAGACAGTGACAACTCCTTGTACTATATTCATGTCCCCAGAGAAGGCCCAGCAACGCTTTAGAGAGTCATCCATGCTCCCCCTTAGCCACAGAGTCTTCCCTGGCTGCTCTAGTCCACACACACCTGGTTCATCTCCAAACCAGGTAAACAGTAGGTGCTCAATAGCCACATACAAGATGAGGGAATATGGAGCCTCTGTGTACCTCCTATGCAGTACCTCCTATGACCACTGTCACTATCCATTCCCCCTCCCCTTTAGGATCTCCTCCCTCCTCTTGAATTTGGGACACAGGCCAGCCTTGGGGACAAAAGGTGGTTCCATTGTGTTTGTGTCTGTGGTCATTGGATGTCTTCCAGTGGCAAAAGCAATCAACCGCAGACCCTTCAAACAAAATATGCTGCTCCTCTCTCTCCCAACTTTTGTGGTAAAATGGAAAACCCTAAATCCCTCGCTGGCCCAGGCGCCAGCCCTTCTAATGTAAAGTGGTCTTTCTATCTGTGACTCCAACTGTCAACATCTCAGGCCAAGACTTGGAGCTTTGCCACATAGGATGTTAACCAAATGGTTGGCGACTGCACACACATGTTTTGGTGGATTTGGTGTCATTTGTAAGGATTGCAAAGAGCTGTTCAGGAAGAGCGAAGAGCCTGCCCCCGACTGGGCAGCTGGTCCACACTGAAGCCCAGAAGAAAGTAAAAGTGTCTCCTCTCCACTGCATGTTTTAACCACTAGACTGAGCTCCTGTTGCTTTACAGAAATGATTTGCTTTTAATGAAAACTGGAGCATAAATTATTTTTATCCCAGTATTATTGGGTGGTAAGTAAATTCCCAGTAACTCACTGGATTTTTTAAAATCTATTTTAAATATAAACACACTGCCATATTTTCTGTGGGTTTGAAAGCTTATGTTAAGTTTGCAAATAAGTCAACTCCATAAAGATAACATCTTTCTCTAAAAAAAAACGTGTTGCAATCTAATGGCATGCTGTGGAAAATTAACATCTTATAAGAACATGCATAAGCTGTCCCTCAGTGAAAATGTCCAGAGTAGGCCCAAGTTCCTCACCTGCCCCGAAGGCCAGACTGATTGAAAGGCCGGCCTCCAAATCGTATCCCCCACCCGCTTCCTGCCCTAGGGGTATTCTCTGCAGTCCTCACAGGACTGTTTTATTTCGAGTCATGCTGAACTTTATTTTTGAACCTATCTTGTTACATGTCTGACAGGTCCTGTATTCACAGGGGGACCTGAATCACTTTGGTCCACCCTGAAAAGACACCATCTCTGACAGGGCTGCACGGAAGCGTGCCCAGCTGTCTGCCTGCGTGCCGAGGGTCCAGGTGAGCCTCTGTAAGAACATTAATGACCAGGCCTCAGGTATCCATAACGACCAGCCGTCAATGATGGGGACAGAGCCCTGTACTTCTCACCCACTATAAAGAAAATAAAAGCCCCAGGCCACACAGGGCCAGGCATCACTTGTGGACATAATGAGAGTGAGGTGTGCACAGCTGCCCAGGCAAATGCCCTCTTGCGGTCCTGCCCACTCTGTAACCAGTTCTCCCTGAAGGCTGGTTTATTTGCCCAGCAGACTAACCAAGGGCCAAGGCTCTTTCTTGCGTCCCAATGACAAATGATTCTAGCACCCTTTCCTGGGTCTGAGCCTCTGAGGGGGTTCAGCCAGTGCCACATCCAAGCCTGACTTGACCCT
>PVJD01000700.1:197500-369905 GCA_004026545.1 Mormoops blainvillei
GACACTTTTCATCTCATAATATTAAAAGTATCAGATTCATTAGGATCTCCTTAAGTAATGGAATGCTGTCAAGTTCACAGCGGCTGGTACAAGTTTTCCAAAATTCTTGAAAGCTGGAATCTTACCATTGGCAATAAATACTGTCAGTTATTTTTCTGGAAGTTGTAGGATTCATTTGTTCATTTTCCTGAAACGTCTGCCTACAAATGAGGCCTGAAGAACCACAGTTTGTATATCAGTCATTCTTTCAAGCACAAAGGTTGCTCCATGAACAAAGCGGACCATCAGCTCACAGGTCATAACCGCACAGGTATGTTTCCTTGAGGCACCTATAGGGTGTCCTGGAACCGGTTCCCCAAGGATACCAAAGGAAGACTGTAGTTAAGTTTTGACAGAGTCAAAGTTATACATGAATCTGACAGCAGCAGGGTCGGCCCCCCGAACTCCAAAATTGTTCAAGAGACGACTATAAACAGTTTTTCCAAATTCAGAATCTTATTACTGTGAACATGTATGTATGTATGCATTTATTTTTAATTGTGGTAAAATATACATAACACAAACTTTACCAGCTTAATCATGTGAAGTGTACCGTTCAGTGGCATTAACTATACTCACACCATTGTACAGCCGTCACCACCATCCTCTCCAGAAGCTCATCATCTTGCAAAACTGAAACGCTATCCCCACTACACACTAACCTCCCAATCCCTCTCTCCCCTCATGCCCTGCAGACACCATTCTACTTTCTGTCTCTATGACTTTGACTATTCTGAGTACCTCATATAAGTGGAATCAAACAGCATTTGTCTTTTCGTGACTGGCTTACGTCACTGAGCATAATGCCCTCAAGGCTCATCCATGTTGTAGTGTGTGCCAGGATTTCCTTCCTTGCGGAGGCTGAGTAATATTCCATTGCTTGGACACGCCGCATAGTGGGCGTTCTGAGGCGAGCGTGGCTCTTCTCCTTCCCCATACGTGTGGCTGTGAGGGACACAACAGCTGGTGCGGCTTGCTGCCGCTCCTCCGTCCCTGTTAAGGTGCTAGCCGCGTTACCCACCCTTGGCACAAAATGAAAATGCAAGCAACGTCTTAGGATTATTATGAAGGTAGTGTTGGCCTCTCAGATGTCTGAGTCAACAAATTTGTAACCTGGGCTCTATGCTGAAATTTCCTTGTGCTTACTGATTATTAATGTGAACAGTATAGGCCTTTGGGAGAACACAGTAAAGTAGAAAGTCTTCAAAAACAGGAAGGAAAAAAAAAGAAATGCAGTTACGGTCCTAAAACCCAGAGACAACTTCCATCAGCATACACGCTGGTGTGTTTTCTTCTAATTTTTTTTTTTTTTTATAAAGGTTGTGTTCATGAGCTGTTCTGTCTTTAGAATACTGGAAAGCAGGGCGCGGACTAGAAGACACTTTTCCTGAGCAGATATTTTTATTCTCTCTACAAGTTCCATAAAAACAGGAGATAGTTAAATTTGGGTCTAAACCGGCATTTTGAATTGTGAATTTAATTCTATAGAAATACTTAGAGAATATTTGTCTTTTTATTGTTTTTCTCCCTGCATTCTTGGCATGGGGACTATGAGAATCCCTGAGTCCTTATCATTAGAGCTTTGTTTTGAACACGAGGGTGACACTGGTCTCACACGGGCTGGGGGAGGATACGTGGGTAATCTCTACTTAGTTCCTTAGCAAGGGGTTGGCACAGAGAAGGAGCTCACCATGTGTTGGTTACCTTTTAATAAATATTTATGTAAATAACAACAACAATAACTATTATCCACTCTATCTCATCCATCTATCACCATCTCATAGTGACAATGAATAAGAGGCTGGCTCAACCATCCCCCTGAACAGATGAGAAAACCCTGAGCAACAGCCCAAGGCTACAGGATGGACGTAGGAGGGACTCAGACACAGCACCAGCTGCACCAGAAAGAGGACACCTAAAGTGAGTCCCTGCACATCTTCTCCAGTGCTGTCACATACCTACCACACCTTGTTCTACTGTCTATTTAACTCTTCTCCTTTAAAATGACTCACTTTTTGAAAAAAATAATTTTTAAAAGGGAATTTATATGACTACCATAAAAGTAAAATGAACATTTCTTGCCATGGAGAGACAGTAGCAACAAAATTAAATATTTAGCTATTTAAATAAAGGATGTTCTCATTATCATTTAAAATCACCCTCGTGCCTGCCCAGGAGCACGCACGGCCTTTTGGGGTTCCTGGTTCTGGGAGACCATTGAAGCTTTGAGGAGCTGGAAGTGGATACTGGGACCATCTGCAGCTGCAGCAACAGCTGAGGGCATTTATAAACTGGATGCATAACTTGGGATATGACGTCATCTGTGTTCCTGTAATCTAAATCCTTCTCAATACAAATCTTCAAAACATGCACAAATATTTACAGGTATCAATTCCAGGCATAGCAGAGATCTGTGTCAGTGTAAGTGCAGCACTGACCGGGGATAACTGATATGATCTCCAAGTAGGACCCCGTCTGAAGAACCCAGAGCTGAGGGTGAGGGGGCAACTCGGAAGCCAAGAGGACAATATTCATGAAGCTCGGTATCCATGGAGGACTGGTTCCAGGACCACTTGGTTGTCTGTGCATCTTCCCCGGCTCCTACTGGGAGCTGGGCTCCAGGGATGAATGTCTGGATCCCCTGTCCAGTAACCACAATTCCTTTAGGAGTACCTAAGGGATGACTGGTCCCCCACCATTGCTCTCACATAATAGCTTCCATAAATGCTAAAAGTAACTGAATTTAGCATTAAAAGCTGTGCTGCCTTAACTTCGAGGGCAACCACGGGGTCCCCAGCCATATGAGAAAGGGGCAAGGGCTCATCTCTTCAGGGAGCTCAATGTAGACGGGGCAGGAGGGTCCCTTTTGACAGGAATAAGACAAAATAGTAACAAAAGAGGCGTTAACCTGTGTTACCCACACCTGCTCTCAACAGCCTTACAAAGAAGCATTTAATTCTCATGAAACAGTAAGCAGATGTTGTCCTCTTATTAAAACACCAATTTTCAAAAGCCATAATTCTGGCCAAATTCCATGGCCTTCCCTACTAAACATGGAAGGTTGTATGGTAGCTTGATTAATTAATATGCACAGGTTCCTAACCTTTTTCTGCACATGTGGACAGTCAGTGCCCCCCAAGACAGATGACGTACTCACTGGTCTTCTTCCATGACATATGTGTGTCCTTCTCATGCAAGAGATATGGGACAAGGATCCAATTCCTGACTGGTCCCTCTTTCCATGCCAGAAAAAAAAAAATGAACATAAAAATAAAAATAAAAACATAGCTGACCTTCCTTGGCCTCCCTCATTGCATCCAGACGCCTATAAGGAAGTTGGAATTTCCTCTGACCACCAAAGAAATCTTCCTGTCTTCAGCTAAAAGGGTGATGCTTCATACTCTTTCTCTAAAGCAATAACAACCCTACCCCGCCCCTGCCAGGGAAACAGCAATCATGATCTTGTTCTCTTGCTGAACTGGGGAAAAGCACAGCTCAGCCAGGCTCTGGGATGCAGAGGAGGTATGTCCGTGTCTCTGTGTGCACGTCAGGGAAAGTGGTGCCGCCAGATGGGCACTGGGAGAGGCCTGTGTTAGTGGCAAGAAGAATCCTCAGGCTCAGAAAGAGAAACTCATGGATCTCTAGTTCCCACCCCCCACCCCCAGAGCTACTTCCACATGCACTGGACCTTTACTAACAGCAGGCCCCGGCCTGCCATCTTCTAATTCATACTAAAGTATGAATGGCCATCCCAAGCATAATGGAGAGCAGGGAGGAGAGCACACGGATGGAAGCAGGCACCTCACTTTATTATATGAGATCACATCCATGTTCCAATATCACAGCCTGAGGCCACTAAGGAAAAAAATAATCATTTGTACCATTCAGGAACATAATAGGAAATGAAACTTGAGAGTACATGAAATCTGCCACAGAAACTATGAAAACATACATTGTGAAACTATTTGACCTGGGGCAGCATAAACATTGCAATTGTTGGTAGTCAAGGCAGAAAATAAAAACAGGAAAACATATGACCATCGCCTTCTGGAAAAAACCCTCCCTCTGACTTGGCCAGCAAAGGGCAGTGGCCAAAGTGCGGGTGCTGGAGTTGGACTCCACCCCGATTAAATCACCCACTGCTGCTGGGCCTGTGAGGTGGGTATGACAGAAGCGCCCCCCCTGGGGTGGGGCCAGGGTTCCTGGAGCTGAGCCTGGCTCCTTTAAGCTTTCAGTAGCCTTCAGCTGCTCGTGCCACTGCGGCTCATGCTTATGAGAAAAGAAATCGTCATTACAGAAGCAAACTTTCAAAAGTAACATCTGCCTTCAGAGGACATGGGGAATCTCCCCTTTCAACTACCCTCTCCCTCCCCAGCTCTTCACCCCAATTCCACCTGCTCACCTGAGGAAGCCCCTGCATGAGGCCCTCCCTCTCCGGAAGGTGCACGAAGGAATAAATAGGAACCAGGAGGGTGAGGCCGACTTCCTGCTTCCCCTCCCTTCTCACCTGAGAGCTCAGACAAGTTGCTTCCTCTGCTCTACCTGCTGCCTGTAAGGTGGTAACAGGTGTATATAAATGTGTGGTTCTTCAAAATTCACATATGCTTCTGGTTCCAGGGTCACAATCGGGACACCTTAAAGTGTTTCAGGAATAAAGGTTTACTGGTAATTCAATAATCTTCCTGGTTTTAGACACCTGGTTTAGGACACCATAACCCTGGGGAATACCTACAGTGGCCCTAAAGACAACCCATGCCCGTGTCATCTCTTCCCTTACTCGTCTCACCTGTTCACCACACAGCTACCCATCCCCTACCAGTTCTCTAAAAAGAGACTGCTGGGAGCCAAGCTGCCACCCCAAGTCTTGAGTTTTACAAGTGCCCAGGGCAAAAACAACCATGCAAAGATAGCACCATCATGTCAATGAGCCTTGGGAGATGGTCAAGCTGCTTGTATCAGCAAGCCTTCCTTTGTTCTGGCTTCCAGGAAGCTTGAAAAGTTAAACCTTCAACCACAGCACCTTAATTAACCCATATGTTATATCTGCTTATTTCTTCTGCATGTGAGTACAACACATTACTGTTTTCTATTTCAAAAGCATTATTGAAATATTCTATTAAATATATGGATTTGACAAAAGCTAATTGGCAGAGAGTTCCCTGGCAAGGATGAGACAATTTCAGAGCCACAGGATAAAGAGCCTCAAAACACAGCAGGGTTCAGCCTAGTTTTTTATGAAGACACTGATGTTTTGCTGAAGACCTCCTAAGTCCCTCTACCAGAAGCTGGAGAATAGTGGGAACAGAGGAGCAGGGACAGGTGGGACAGGAGTCAAAACACCCAAGTAGCTGTGTGATCTTCCAGTACCGTCTATCTGATTTGTGAAATGGGGATCTAATGGAAGAATGAGGCCAACTCTCCTTGCGTGTCTGATGCTATAGGATTGCCACACAGGCCACAGGAAGCCAAGGACCCTTTGGAAAGGACGGGGCACTCAGTCTCCATTCAGCACTATCATAAAGATCTCATTCCACATCTTCTCCATGATATCTGAGGTCCATTTTGGACAAGACGCATTAGGGGAATCTTTAAGTGACACCACTTCCCCTCTCTCTGTTTCTGTTTCCTTACCCATAAAGCAAAGAATAAAACCCCCTGACTCATGTTCCCAGGTGGGTGGTCCAAAGTGAGACACTACCAGTCCTATACCTTTCACCGTCACTACCACCACATGAAGGAAGTATGAAGAGATGAAAGCAGGCATTACCTCTGCCACCGCCTGCCAGAGGTACACTCAGCCATAGGTCAGGCCAAGGAAACAAGGAGTCAGCCCAACTCCTGGAAACTCTGGACAGAGGCAGCCCTCACCCCAGCCAGCACATGCCCTTTGCTCCCTCTTCCCTTTGTAATTTGCCTGTTACTCCCTGGTCTCCAGGACCACCTCTGGCCCCCTCGGCACCACAGTGATTGGGTGCTCCGTTGTGGGATGGCCAAGTTTATATGCTGTCAGGCACTTTATATCTCCCATAACTCTGTCTCCCAAGCCCTCCTATGCATGTGTTTAATTTTTACAATCAAGAAGACGAATGGGGAGAGTGACAGCCCAGACACCCTGGAGGGGTGGGCTCAGGTCCTGCCTCAGCAGAACCTGGGCATGAATTCCATCAGCGACCTGAGGCTGTATTTTATGTATCACACCCCAGTGGTTTTCAAATTTCCTTAAAGTTTTGATGACTGAGATAAAGGAAAAGGAGGAGGCTGTGTAAATATGGAGCCATTATTTGGGCAGAACTGTCAGGACCTCCATGAGAAAGGAGTCGAGGCTACTTTGTGTCACTTGAGTTTTGTTCCCAGTTCTCTTGCCCCCCACTTCCCACAGCTACACACCCCTCCATCTCCTACCCAGGGGGGACAGTACAGTGGGAACACTCAACTCCCCCATGCCCTTATCTTTCTAAGACACACCCTATGATAACAATGATGATAAGGAGAAGACAGGACAAATAAAATATTAAATGAGAATAAATGCATCTTTTAAAAATGCTGCTTTATATTGATCATAATTCACAATCTAATAAAAGCCCAGTCCCCTAGATGCCATTTCCACCTGGACGGCAGCCCAAAGCCCCTCTGCAAGGCAATTCTGCGGCCCCATACCAGAGCAATCGTTTGAAACTACCAATCTGCACACATCTCTCCCCCGTCCAAACAATTCCCATCACTCCAGTATGTGCTCTGTCACGTGGTCCTGCTACCCACCCACCGTCTAATAAAACAGCAGCAGGGACAGTCATGGCAGCCAGAACACAGTGACTGATGGCTCTGTGTTGGAAGTGAATGTTAGGGATTTATCAGGGATCATTCCCTATCAGCCCAATAAGGCAGGTGCTTTTATAACATTCATTCCACAGAAGCGGAGGCACGGGGAGGAGGAACCTGCCTAAGGTCATACTGCTGGTCAGTCCTGTTGTCCAGGAAGCCATCCTGCACGGCTGCCCTGGTGGCTGGGCTGAGCAACAGACAGGGTAAGTCACACACGGCATTTCTAGGCCCACCTCTCACCACAGGAGATGAGCTGCAGTTCGGAGTCCGCTTGTCCATCTCCCTCAGTGGATCACCTTGAAGACAGACACGCCATCTGATTCATTGCTATGCAGCCCAGACCCAAACATGACATGTGGGAGGCACCCAGTGACAGCTTTGGGCTGGTCCCATGTTGGATGTAAGCCACCAGGCCTCCCTTAGCTCAGATGAGCTCTGGGGTGTCTCTTCTGGCACGGCGAGGTGCTGGGCTGGACCCCAGTCAGTCAGGGTGGTCCCTGGAGATGAGGATAATCTTCCCTTTTCCCCCAGCTCCATTTTTCTGTGAGGTCTTGTTCACATGCAATCAGGATGCTTCTGCGATACATCATTTAGGAACCAGTTGCATTGGGTTCCCCTCAAATTCCTTTGGTTCAGAAGAAAATTTTAAAATTGAGTCTTCAAAGGAATATCCCCAGTTGGGCTCCCAGGTTTAACTGCTGTACCAAATGATAAGCATTTTGTTACAATATGAGAAGGGGAGGCAGGAAAGGTCTGCGATGTCAGTGAGCTTCCCTGGAGGACCCAGGGTGGCACTGAAGAAAGCAAACGGACCCCAGAGCTGAAGCCACGCTGATCATAATCAATACCATCCAACCGAATTCAATTCACTTGCCTTGTATTGAATATGAGCTTAATATTCTAGGGGACACCAGCTTCTATTAGAGCCTAAGAAATCATCTTTGAAAGAGGCAAAATGGTATCAAATGCATAATTTGAAAAACATTGTTTTCAACATCTTTCCACTTCATTTAGCATTTTGAGAAATTGAGGCTATATCTTGTAGCTATCAAACTGAATTAATCACCTTGAGACCTGACGGAAGATAACGGGAACTCTAATTTCAGGCTTCTTTTATTCTTGGAAGATGGTCTTTTAAGTTGGACTGTGGAAATTAGTGTAAAACCCCTTCCACTCTGTGTAAACAGTCACGCCACTAATTTTCAGTGGACCCGACCTGGACTGATAAACATGGCAGTGACTCAACACATGCAGCTACTGTGCCCTTGGAATGCGGCTGATCTGAATTAAGATGTAAAGTATGTGTAGAACACAAACTAGTTCAAGAGGGTTAAAATACATCAGTAATTTTCATATTGACTAAATATGGAAATGACAAAAATTTATAACAGAACAAAAAATATTATTAAAATTAATTTCACTGTTTTTGTTATTATAGCTCTAGAAAATTTGTATTTACATACATTGCTCACACTATGTATCCGTTAAACAATGCAGGTCTGTACATTATGGCTCAAGTGAATAACGTGTGCCCAGAATTTTTAAATGACCTGTGGGAATATATGGGATGTCATTTTAAGTGGAAAAAAAGCAATTAGAAAGTGTCTATAAAAGATCATTAAAACCATGTAAAATATACATGTTTACATGTATATAGACAGAAAATTGACAAAAAAGTCAGCTAGAATAGTCATCTCAGGGTGGTAGGATAAGAGTATGTGTACAATAGTCTCTTTATACATTTGTAAATGTTCCTCAAAGAGCTTTTTATTATGTTTATTATCAAAAAATAATAAATGTTACTAAAAAGGAAATAATTCCCTGTAATAATTAGTATTGTTACATGTACCTATGCATCTTGCCTGGCACTTGCTACAGTAAGTAATTTACAAACACATTTAGTCCTTATTTAGCCCTCAGTAGCGTCTCATCATGAAACACACCATTGCCAATGAATAACTCACTCTCATGAGAGTCCATTGTTTTCGGTGTATAAAAAATATTTTCTTCAAATTAGCGTTCTACTCAGCAACAGAAGACAGTCTCGTAAAAAATTTGGTGGTCCCTATTGTAATGTTACATGGGGAAGGGAAAGTTCATTATCAAAGTTTGCTCATCCAGACTTTTCGAGTTGCCTGTTGCCTGAATAAAAAGTAAGAAAAAAAAGACCTCCATGAAAGTAACTCATGAGTTCCCAGGGGCTAGTCCTGCGTGGGGGCTATATCTGAAGAAACAGGATTCTCTTAACTCTTGCAATAGGAAAGCAACAATGACAGAATGGCTCTGGCTTGACCTTCTGACAATTTATTTAGCCCTCTCAAGGAGTCCTGTTGCAATGACATCCATCTGGAACTCCTGAGTCACAAGGTCCACCCATCCCTCCATCTGCCCATTATATTTTTATGGAGAGTTGACTTTGGGATATGGCAATAAACACAACAGACCTTGCCCTCAGGGAGCTTGTATTCTAGTGGGAGAGGTCACAGGGTAAACAACTTAAAGCACCATCATGATAATTTCAGGAAGTGACTGAAGCTTTGAGAAAAATAAAATAGTAAATGGAACAGAAAACAACTAAGATGGGGCTTCTTTAAATAACCTCTTTGAAGAGATGAGATTTGAGCTGACAGCTGACTTCAAGAAGGTAACAGCAATGGCTAAATCTGAGAAGAGCATTACAGACACAGGCAGGAGCGAGTGCAAATGTCCCAGGACAGCATATTGTGAGGAGCAGGAAGGAGTCCAGTATGGCTGCAGTGGCCAATAGATGAGACCAGAGAGGTGGACAGGTCCACTTCACAGGGGTCTTGTAGCCAACAGGAATCTGGATTTTATTCTAATTTCAATGGAAAGGTATTAGAGGGGTTTAAGCAGTGGTGCTACTAGGATCTGATTTCCAGATTTAAACATCACTGGTTACTATGTAGAACTCTGGAGGGACAAGAATGAAGCAAGTAAACATCCTGAGAAGATTCTGCTGTCATCCAGGTAAGAGATGAGGGTCATCCCTCCAGTACATTTTTCTGGGTTCCACTCAGAAGACACAGAATCAACTGTAACTGGCCTAAAAACAACTGTGCTGGTCTACTGCCCCGACCTTTCCAACATACTGGTGTGGGACTTGCACCCTGGAATGTGCGATCATTTGCCTCAGTCCTTAAAATATTTACATGCCCTGAATCACACTTAAACGAAAGGCCCCTTTGAGGTTCCCAGAGGTTCACTTCCACTTAGTTTCGCTGCTTTTCATTTACCTTGACTGGTTCCAGCTGGATCTGGAAACAGATATGTCAACACAGTCCCTGACCACTGAAGGCTTCCCAGGGACAGGAAACAAGTCGTCAATTGTAATCTCCATAGAAAACCTGATTCTGTCAGAGGCTTTCCAAACCCCACATGGCTGGGCCATATCTAGCTAGGAGCAGATTCCCGCTGTAGTTCCAAACACCAGTGCCCTGAGCTCAGGCCACCTGCCACCAGACAGACGATCAAGCTCCCCTGTCCTCTGCGGCCCTGGCACGCCCCAGCACTGTTAGACCGCCCCCAAAGAAGCCTAGCCCCCCAGCAGCCTGCCCACACTAGCTGCTTTATGACTGACCGCCCTTCTGATTGTATCGACTGCTGTTACTTTTCTGGCTCCCACCCAGACCCATCTGGGTAGTAACATGGACCCAGTGATCCTGGCATCTGGAAGCATTTGTCTTAAAACAGCCAGTTCCCTCTTGATGTCAGTTATCAGTTCAGCTTCCAGCCAATAGGCCAGATAGTCTCTCCCATGGCCCACAGGGTGCTGCCTGCAGCATGTGGGGAGTGTCCCTCTGTGGGCCACTGTCATGGGGGCATCCATGGACCTGTCATGCCCCCAGCCCTGCAGGGGAAGTGGGCCCATGCCGACACAGCTCGATCAAGTGCACAAGCTTATGTACACGCACGTGTGTGCACACACGCTCAATCAGCCAGAAGCTAGCTCCGGGAGTGTGGCCTGGAAAAGGCCCGTGCAACGCGGTTTGAGCAGAGCAACAGGCAGTGCACCGAGCAGCTGCTGCGTGCTCAGCTCAGCTCTGGGCTGTGTAAACAGGGGCTACGAGAGAAGACACCGGCATGGTCCTCGGCTGGAAAGAGTCCCATGGAGAGTTGGGGAAGCACGGATAGGCAATGGAGCCAAAGGGGACCGAGGGTTCACCACACAGAGCTCAGCCTAGGCTCTGAACCCTGATCAGGCATCATCACCGTCCCCTCTCCGGCTCTGCCTTTCCTGTTTTCACTTTGGAACAATGGCTCAGAGGAATTCTAGAGCTTCCCGACTGCTGTGGAATTCCATCACACGTAAAAGGGGGGTCCAGACCCAGCAAAGGGTCAGATCATGCTGAGTCAAAACTGCCCCTGAAAAATCACTCACAGTGCCATGTACCTTCATGTGTGCGTGAAGAGGGCAGATTAAGATTAGATCAGAGAAATCTAGCTGAAAGTTGCCATTAGAAAAGCACTTTCTTGCAGTAAGTTTAGAAGCAATGGACAGGCATGGAAGTGCCCCTGCCCACAGTAGGACAGCCACAAAATGCCACACAGAAAGCCCCAGACCCACCCACTCAGCCAGGTTCTGGCCCCACCCCCCATGGAAGGGAGAAGCCAATCTGAGGACACAACAATCTCTGCCCCAATGAGCCGCTGTGCCAGCCGCCAAGGGCTCTGTAGAGCTCACGCGGCCACACCTCCTCCTTTGTCCTATCGTGTCACAGGCTTGGAACCGGCCTGAGGTATGCACACTACCTTGCTCCCTGACCCACTGGCACCTCTCCTGTAGGGTGTGTGGGCTCTGAGGGGTCCTTCCCCTGAAACAGCTCCTGCCGGTCAAGAACTCCGAGACAGTCTTCATCCTGACCAGGTTCCCTCCCAGGCCCCCATGTCTCTGCTATCCAATCCCTATCACAGCTTTGTTCTTTTGTCCCCTCTCTGCCTCAGGCCAGTAGGACCTAACAGGCATTCCCAGAAGCAAATCCAGGTCGGAGCCCTGACTCAGGTCCAGAGAATCTCACTAGAAGGTGCAGGACAGCCAAAAGCTTTACCTCATCCTCCAGCACAGACCCCTGAAGCACACACATGTGCAGGACCACCCCCCAGGGGTGAAGTTTCAGGATGAGTATCTCCTGCATGATGTGAGGGACACCCCTGTCTTGAGCAGGATCTGGTCAATTCGACCTCCTCCCCACCCCCCGCTCTGGTGGTCCAGGGAGCATGCATGGGGCCACTGCCCTGGCCTTCTCACCCTGCCCTCCACTCTGAAGGGGCACTTGGAGCTCAGCCTCCCTCTGTGAAGTGCCTGCCTCTCCCTGCCAAGGTTGTAAAAGCACCCAGGCACAGGTGCAGCTGTTGCCAGCCTTCAGGGCCAATGAGCAGAAACTCAGCAGAGAAAACTGGACAAGCAGCCACAGCGCCATTATGTTTTCCCAGAACATGCCACGCTCCCAAATAAATGTCTCTCCAACATCATCTCGCCACAATATTCATGCAGCTCGTGACTGGTTTTAATTTTGCCCGTTGATTATTTACTGTCTCCTTCCCCATTTTAATGCCAGGGTGGAAGAACTACTCATCTGTGACCAGAGAGGGAGGTTCCCAAAGTGAGATCTCTCCCGAAGTTGCTGGCCCCACAGGACAGGCTCTGGTCCAAACCCAAACAGTGCCACACAGCTCTTCCTGCAACCTCGCGCCATGCTAACTGCCTTTCTGTCTCTGCAATGGGTGACTTCTCCTTCCCACAACCAACACCTTCAGAGCCACTTCCTGGGGCTGACAGGTGGACCCATGGTAGAGGTTGGTGACTGATGCAGGATGAGGACACTGACATCCACATGATCTGTTCACACAGACAAGCCTCTGCCAAAGCTCTGCTGTCATCACAGGCCAGCCGCTGCTTCTCCTGGGCACCCCTGGGTCCCGAAAACCAGGGAGAGCCCTGCTCCATCTGAACCACAGGGGAGAACTGGGCATAGCATTTCACTCCTGGAGACATCTCCAAAAAAGCAAAATCCACATCTCCCTTGAGTGAAAAGAAGATGGGCAAAATAACGTCATTAATACACTTTTTTTAAAAAGTTGGAATTAATGTTAATGCTTTTTCATTTAAATCTGGAAAGCACAAAATTGTATAAAGGGGCAAAACTCATCAACATACCTCTGCTCGTCAGAGGCAAACTCCTAAACTTTTGAGATTTTTACCTTTTTTTACCTGTACTTAAAAATAAGTAAATAAATAAACTGAGTTCGGAGCATAACATGTCCTAGAATTTCTTTTATTGAATCCCTTTTCCAAAATTATAATATCACCCTGCATTCCTTTAATGGATAAGTGATAAGACACAGACACACAAAACCATAATAACCTAACTCATTCCCTTCATTTCATTCTCAAAAGAACAAAAAAAGAAAAGAAACAATACTAACAGCCTATATAACTCCCTTCTATTTCCTCATTCTTGTCCATAAGACAGAATGGATATTGTAGAGAGAAAAGAAAGTATGAAAAAGAGAGAGAGGAAGGAAAAGAATAAAAAGATTGATGTAATGAAAGTTTAAAAAGAAAGCTTTGACAAAAATCAGTTTTTACTCTTATACGTATATTACATATTTTCACTTTTCTGTAACTGGTTCTTCTCTCTTAGTGAATTACCATAGTCTCCCCTTTGGGAAAACAGACCCATCTCCGTCTCATAACTACACAGCATTCTCTGGCTCTAACATACACAGTGGATTCAACTGTTCCTCTATTAATGGACAGTCAAAAGATTTCCTCTCCCCCCTCCTTCCAAAAAAATAATGCTTTTATTTCTACAAGATAGTCTCATAAAATAAAATTGCTCAAAGGATATGCATATCTTAATTTTAACAGATACTCTGAGATTGCTTTGCCAAAAGGCTGAACCAAATCCCATTCCCATTGGCAACATATGAGGTGCCTAGAACCTGGCACCCTTGTCAGCACTTAATGTTACTACTTGAACACTTGTCAGCTTGATTTGTCAGTAAAACATGGCATTTCGTTTTTATTTTAACTTTTACTTTCCCAACACCCAGAGGTTGAATATGTTCTCTTAAGTTTATTGACCACTTGGATTTTCTGGTCTATGAATTGCCAGTCGATAGTTTTGCCATGTTTATAACTGGGCACTTGTCTTTTAGTTCTGTTTTGTTTTTTTTAATTTGCAGATACTTTTGCATATTATGAATATCAACAATGCCTTATCTGCCAGGTGTTGTAAATCTTTTCCTTAGTCTTTTGCCATGTCACACACAACCCTCCATTCCTTTCAACCCTCTTATAAACATTTGCAATGCCCACACAATATCCCAGAATGTGAAAGTGTCATTTAACCATTTCCTATATGCTGTTGGACATGCAGGTGGCTCACTCTCGATGATGGCAAAGAAATGAAACTGTCTTCATTTGCAGACAACATAATTTTCCTAAATTTAAAAAAAAAAGTCTAAGAACCCACAAAGAAGCTATTGGAACTAACAACTGAGTTTGACAAGGTCACAGGATGCAATAAGAATACACAAAATATCAATTGTATTTCTATATTAACAATAAAGAACTGAAAATTGAAATTTTAAAATATCTGTAGTTGTATTAATAATATCAAATACACATAAAAATTTAATATAAAAATTTAATAAAATATGCACAAGACCAAGAAACAGAAAACTGTAAAATATCACTGAGAAAAATTTAAGACCTAACACAAAAAAGCAAGATATACCATCTTCATGAACTCATTATTGTTAAGATGTGAATTCTCCCCCATTGAGCTACAGATTCAATACAACCACATTTAAAATCCTAGCATGCTTCTTTAATTAATAGAAATAGACACGGTGAGTCTAAATTTCACTTGTGAAAGCACAGAATAGTCAAAACAATTTTACGAAAAACAAGTGTGGAAGTCTCAATACCTGATTTCAAGTCTTAATATAAAACAACAGTAACTACAACAGTATAGATTAGCATAGAGATAGACATAGAGATCAATGAAACAGAATAAAGTATCCAAATACAGACCCATACATGCACGGTCAATTGTGTCTCAAGAAAGGGACCGAGGTGATTTATGAAAAAAGGGTAATCTCTCAACAAATGGTGATGAAACAACTGGATATCCATATGGGGAAAAAAAATCACACAACCTTTAAACTCACTTAAAATGGATTGTATACCTAAATGTAAGAGCTGAAACCAAAAAAATCCTAGAAAAAAAAAGAAACATGGGCAACAACATTGTGACCTTAGGTCAGGCAGAGTTATTGGATACAAAAAGTACAAATCAACAGAAAATGCTGGTAAATGGACTTCATCAAAATTAAAGTTTCTGCTCTTCAAAACTCATACTATTCCTAATAACACAACATAGGACTATATGCAGAAAAAAAATAGAGTTCATACAGCTCAATGATAAGAAGACAAACAATCCAACAGGAAAATAGGCAAAAAATTTGAACAGATACTTCCCAAAGATATATGAATAGCCAATAAGCAGGGACAAAAGCTCAACATCATTAATCAACAGAGAAATTAAAATTAAAACCACAAGACATATCACCTCACATACATTAGAATGGCTGTAATTAAAAAGACAGTTTCTCCATCCTCACATAATTTTATACAAACCTTTATAACTATTCCATATTTATATGTTTATGTTTGTTATATACATGTGCTCTTTGAAGTATTTTTCATTGACTATAACATTTCACATTTTCAGACTTCAGGCCAAGATAGAGACACAGGTAAATGGGATGCATGACAAGGTGGTGACTGGAGGACTGAACAGGTTAGACGGCAGCCGGCGGCTCCATATTTGCGTGCCAATAAACCAGGAGGAACCACAGAGAAGGGAGACGGACTGCATAATCCAGGATTCCAGCACAGGAAAAAAAAAGCCTCAAAACCTCTGGCTGTAAAAACTTGTGGGGGTTGCGGTGGCGGGAGAAACTCCCAGCCTCACAGGAGTGTTTGCTGGAGAGACCCACAGGGTCCTAGAACATACACAAACCCATCCTGAATCAGCACCAGAAGGGCCCAATTTGCTTGTGAGCAGTGTGGGAAGTGACTGAAAGCCAGCGAAGAGCCAAGCAATTGGCTCTTCAATAATAAACCCTTACCTCATCAAAATAAAAAATAAAAAAATAAAACATTTCACATTTTCAGCAGCAACATATGAGAGTGTCCATTTTTCCCATGCCTCCCAATATTAGTTGACAATATATCTTTTTATTTTTGAATATAAAATATCATTCTTAATCTAAACTGCATTTCCTTGATGACTACTGAATTATTTTAGGTAGAAAAATAAAATATTTCAATTAAAATCAAGAGTTATACAGAAGTCGACACCACAACTACTATGATTACAAAACTCTTGAATGCTCTAGCATACTGCTGATCAACTGAAATTTCTCTAACGATAGAAATATTTGGTATTCTGATCTACCCAATATGGTAGCCACCAGTCACATGTGCTTACTGAGCAACTGAAATGTGGCTAGTGTGAATAAAGAGCTGAATTTTTAATTTAAATTGAAATAGACAATTTAAATTAAAGTTTAATTTAATTTTAATAAAATTGGCTACTATATTGAATAGGGAAGTTCTAGAAAATGCAAAACAAGAAGTGAAAATAATTGGTACAAACACTGAAAAATACACACAAATCTGTATTTGCTGATTATATACCTAGGAAACTCACAATATTTTTGTAAGGAAAAGACACTACGAGAAGGAATAAGATTATTGTAAGATAACTATACCAGTATATAAGCTAAATATGTAAAAATCAATAGGTACTTTACTTCATACCAACCACTTGAAACAGAATTAGATAATAATCATTCCATTTACAATACAACAAAAATGACAAAACACTAGAGAATATATTTAACAGGAAAGCCACGGGACATACATGACGCAATTTTAAAACTGTAATAAAAGGAGTGAAACAAAGCCAAACACTTAGAAAAGTGTGCTATGCTTCTGGGTGAGAAGACATATCATAATTTATATCAATTCTTCTAAAATTAATCCATATACATAATGTAATTTTAACCAGCATTCCAAGAGGTTAAAGTTGACCCTTGAATTTATAATATGTCTAAAACTCGCTCCAAAAAAAAAAAAAAGTTGTTTTAAGTGAGTGGCGACTTACCTTCAAACTTACCAGCATCTTCTCGAAAGCCATTGTAATCATAAAAATCAACACAGTATCAACACATAAACAGATAAACGGATCCATGGAAATTAACTGAATATCCCAAGTTCGACGCAGCCTACGCAAAGTTTATACCCAACAATGAATGATCGGGTTTTGAACTGCACCATTTAATAAATAATGCTAGCAAAATCAGCTATCCCTACGAAATAAAAATTTTAAATAAATTTTTATCCCGTAACCACAGGCCAAAAGAAAAAAAAGAAAAGAAAAAGAAGTGGTCCCCTGGATAAAAGGCTCAACCACAACAACGCTGCCTCGCAGAAGGCCACTCACACAGCCAGCGCTGCCGTCCCGAGTGAGACCCGGCGCCTCGGCCCCGGGCACACAGGACACTTGCGCCGGGCCGAGTCCGCCCGCTCAGAAACGGGCAGCTCGAGGGCAGCCGCCCTAGCGAGGCTGAGGTCCAGGCCTCGCAGAAAGCCCGGGCGCAGCAGCGAGACACGGACAAGCCCACCTGGGCAGCGGCGGCCGCAGCCCTACAGAGCCCGCCCCGGCTGCGTGGCTGCGCGCCCCCGCCACGGCGCGGACGCGGCCTCCCCGCAGCCTCCGCCCCGAGCCCGAGGAGCCCAGGCGGCTTCCACCTGGTCCCCACGGAACGCCGCGCATTCCAAGAGCAAAAGCCAAGGCCAGGCGCCGGCCCCACCCAGCCTTGGCGCCTGCGGCGGACACGCCGCCTCCACGTGCCCGGGGCCTGGCCCAGGCCGGCCAGCCCGCCCCTCCCTCCGCCTGCGCCGTCCCACCCGCGGCCGCCGCGCCCGCCTGGATTCCTCTTCTCCCCGCCCCGCCCCTGGGTGGCGCCGCGCCCGCGGACCCCTCCGGGCCGCTCCGCCTACCTGGGACGGGTGGGCTGCCCACTCGGCTGGGCCAGGGTCCGCTCCTCCACGGAAGGTGTTGGCGCCACGGCGGCGACCACGGACGCCCGCACCTGCGGGGCGCGGCGGGGCTGTCAGGCGGCACGCGACTTCCCGGCTGGCCTGGGGGCACGAGGCGGCCTCGGCCGTGAGGCGGCGCTGAGGGCGGGAAGCGGCCTCGGCTGTGAGGCGGCCTCGGCTGTGAGGCGGCGCTGAGGGCGGGAAGTGGCCTCGGCCGTGAGGCGGTGCTCAGAGAGACACCCCGCCTGGGTGGTGCAGCTTGGCCCCTCCAGAGCTAGACCGCTCCGCTTGGCTCAGGGCCAGACTCGGTCCGCACAGTCCACGCCGCTCCGCGGGTCAGCAGTAGAGAGAGGACAGCCCCGCTTGGGGAGCCATCATCGTCCTCCCTCCCGGCACCTGCCCAGGAGCACGCGCAGCCGCAGAAGGCAAGGGCAGATGCGCGTCACGCCTGAGCTGACTTATATAGACAGAAGTTCCCGCCCCTGATCCCTGATTGGTCTGTTCTTATGCAAATAAGGGCCCCCCACACACACATCAATTTGATAGGTCCAAATAGCACCGCCCTGATTGATTGGAATGGAGCTGCTCTGATTGGTCAATGAAGAGGCTAATAAGGCTACAGCTGGGCAGCTCTAGGGAGGGGAAGGGGCAGTCTCAGTCCTCTGGAGGGAAAAAAGGGGTTGATGGAAAGGAACCTCCAAGGGGAATCTGACCGTCCATTCCTGACCCAGCAGGCCATGGTGGGTGGCCATGCCCTAGGCGTGTCACTTCTGTAGCGGAAGGTCCTAAGCCAGTCCTGTCCGTTGTTTCTGTGCACCCAGGTTAGCACATCTTTGAAATGCCAAAAGTAAGACCCCCTCAAAGTGGGGCAAGAGTATTACCGTATTTTGCCATGTTTAATACACACTTTTTCGCCCAAATTTTCGAGGAAAAAATAAGGATGCGCATTATACATGGGTGTAATAATGGGTAGTAATAATCCCATGTACAACGCAGCACAAAAACGTGGGTGCGCATTATACATGGCAAAATTCTCAAGAGAGCACATGATCTTAATTCTCCTGTAATTCCATCCCCATGTTGCTTCCTTACGTTCCCTCCTTAATTTCAAATGCATAAAAGAAACTGCAAACTGTTATGCTCCTGAAGCAGTTGTCTCAGTCTGTTGAAATCTTGCTTCCAGGTGTATCCCCTTTTAGGCTTAAAAAATTTTTTATAAAAATTCTCTACAGGTTTGGACAGTTCTTACTTCCACAGTCCTGTTCATGGAATAGGATTCCAGGAACCCCTCTCTAAGGGCTGCTCAGATGGCAGGAACACAGTGCAAGCATGCAGTTCAGTGCAAGCTGCTCCCTGAAGCAGGGTTTGCCCGAGAGGCCCCTGTGCTGCAGCAGCTGCTAGGCTCTGCTTTTAAATTTGAGCCAAAATAAAATAAAATAAATTAGAGCCCAGGTAGCCACCAAAAGCCTGTCTGGTAGGTATTTTCTTTCTCGGAGTCAACACACTTTGTCAGAACCCCCAGATGTTGCCCAGGTATCAGTAATTCAAAGTGCTCCCAGTTGATTCTGACCCTCACCTGGCCAGAGGAGCTCAAATCCAGGCACCGGCTGGGAAGGGCAGCCTACCCTCCTCTGACGTCAAACGTGGTCTTTCCTCCTTGATAAAGTAAGCTCTCTGTAACTGAACTGGAGCCTCACAACAGCTCATCAAGTGATGTCCTTTGCTTTGAAGTACACAGCACGCTGAGGTGTGATGGGGGTGATATTTCCTGGACACTAGGTGTAGAAAAGCAACTTTCTTCATTTGCCTAGAACTCAGCTGAATCCTCTCGATCCTAAATTCTGAGTCGACAGTTGGTTCAGATTTAAAGCCGCCCCACTCGGGATTTCCCCTCTCTCCTTCTCCCTAGGCATCAGGGTAGAGGCAGACAAGGCAGCCTCTGTCCATGCACATTAGTTGAATTGTGTGTGGTTTTGCCCTGTTCTTTGCTGATGTCGATGATGTCTGTGGTCCTCATCTGGTGCCCGATGCCATGTCCATGATGCCACCGGACTCTGTAGCCTCCCCTCACTCGCCTGCAGCATGAGACCCCCACGGCTCACCACTCTCTATCATCTGAGCCCTTTGGGGGCTCTGGCAAGGTGGCTGCTCCCCACACCTCCAGGGAAGGGCAAGACGCTTGGCATCTGCCCCTCTGCAGCCCACCCGTGCCAGGGCATGGGCACTCTGGACCTTCCACTCTACAGGTCCTGAGTGGGAAGCAAGGCCCAGGATCGTCTGCCCTCAGATCCCCCCATCTTCCCAGAGGGTCTGTCACCTGCTCGACCTAGGAACAGGGAATGGATGCCCTGTGTCTTCCAAATAGGTCACTTCTTCACCCAGGGCAATATTCTCCTCTCCTTTGGAGTAAGTAAGAACTGGGGATAAGCCCAGCAAGTACTCTTTCACATTTATTCTCAGGCCAAAACACTGGCCCTTGGAAGTGCACACCCTAAATAAATAACTACTTGTGTTTGTTTTTGAATTCCTGTTCTGGGGATACATGGCATGGGTCGGGGAGTAGAGATTGCACGGACCAACCAACAGTTAATAAAAAGATAAAAATTAGTTAATGCTTGGAGATAGCAGCGCACCAGTGAACCACAGGGGTTTCTAAGGCCTCAGGGTGAGCGAGTGGCAGAGTTTGAATCAGAACTTCAGGCTCCTGACAGGGAGCTAGGAGTCTGCAGGCTGGGTCACACATTCAGTAGCTTACCTCCATCTCCATCTTCCCCCAGGTGGGCTGCCAGGGTAAGACACTGTGGACTCTCTACAGCAAAGAGTCTTCTCCTTCCCCAGGCGAGTCCAGAGGAGAGAAGGCTCCAACCAATTAAGAGTACCCTCTCCCCATGAGCTCAAACACACCTTCAGGACAAGGGCCTGTGGGGGCCCACAGTCTGGTGTGAGGGCCCAGCCAGCTCCCGCCTCCTCACCCAGGGAGACTGACAGGCCTCAAAAGCTATGCACAGAGGCAACTAAGGGCGAGTGACAGCCCTGCTCAAGTTAATTCTGCAGTGGGCGGCACTCACTCCTGGCTCCGCAGCTCGCCCACTCTCCCAGCACCACTGTTGACTGACGGTGCATGTTGTCCTGACCTCACACATCATTGGGTGTAATTGCCAGGGGCTTATTAATTATTATCATTAGTGCCTTATGCACGCTCTGGGACTTGGCCGTGACTTTTGGGGTGGGACTGTCGAAGGGCAGAGGCCACTGTCCCCACCACGGTTGTCTGCGATGACGGTGGCTGGCAATGACGTCAACTGCTTGCTCTGCTGGCGAGAGTTTCCATCCAAAGGCAGAGCGACGCTCCCCCAGGGCCTCCAGTGCAGCCTGGTGCTACCCCCACAGCACCAGGCCAGAGCCAGACACCGGGGAGCCGAGCCCCCTCCACCGCGGGCGTCCGGGGATGTGGATACACTGAAAATTAAAGCTGGGAGCTCCCTAGGGATCACCTAGTCCAAACCTTTGCTTTGCCAGATGGGAGATGAAGACTCAGGGAAGTTTCTGCACCAGCCCATTAGTGATGTGGGGACGTCGGAGTGGCTTCTTTTCTTCATGAGCGCTTAACTAAGCCTGAAAGCACCTGGAAAGGATTCACAAGAGTTTCCTTTTGTGTTCTTGTGTTTGTTTCTTTTAATTTCATTGTTCACAAGTGGCCCGCGGGTACTATTTATTAGTAGCTGGATGCTATGTATTTTAGGCACTTTGCATTCTTTAAAATTTCTTTAATCCCCCTGTCGATGATAGTTTTGTAAATCATGTACTATTCTCATCTCACATTGTTCATGCCGTTATCCTTTCAGGAAGCAACTGAGGCACAAAAGTGATAAATAACTTGCCCAAGGTCACTGCATGTTACTTTCAAGTTTGCAAAAATAGAATTAAGTGCAGGCAGTCTGACTTCAGGGTCCGCACTCTTAAGCACTCCCCTACACTGTCAGAAGAGAAATGTTTATTCATTTAACTAATACTGTAAATAGTGGTGGGTGCAGATGCCAGTCTCAGTTTAGCCACACAGTGGCAGACAAGACAGAGAAGCTCGCTGCCCTCATGGAACTTACGCCCTAACAAGGTGGATCGGAAATGAGCGTGCACCCAGGGGCCCCTGGCCGTGCCCTCCTCGCCAGCAGCTGGGTCAAGAGTTGGAAAAGACCTTCTTAAGAAAACAAAATGCCGTTCCCCTGTGCATTCTGATTCTACGCCACCTAAACAAAGCCACTCTAACCAAAGCTTGTGGAACCTAGGAGCTCGAAGCTGTTGAGGCCAAGCAGGAGTGACGTGGAGTGGTCACCATTTAGAGACAGAGTTGCCTAGTGTGGGTCCTTTTTGTGCAGCAAGTCCACCCCTAAACACACAGAGCTGTCAGCAAACACACATTTTCTCAGAGGGCGACATACTGACACGCCATTTGTTTGGTTTCTCCCCCCCACCCCCCCTGGCCACCATCGCAAAGACATTTCCCAAGCAGAAGCCCTGCGCAGCGTTCCTGCTCCTGTTGCAGGTTCGTTGGTTCCGAGCCATCCGCTTCCTGTCGGACGTCCTGCCAGTCCTCCCCAAGGGGGGCTCCCCACAGGCAGGAACGGGCCTAAAGCACTTGAAAGTCGGGACAGCAAACATCACTCAGATGCAATTTCTATCAGAGCGGTTCCCTGCGTTTTAACAGATCGGCCTCTTCGGAAATATTTTTAGTGATATGAAACCTGCCTCCCTTCCTCTTCTGCCGCCCTTTCAGGCAGACTAATTGGTTCATACATAGTTCTGAGCAGAAACTAAATTTTTGGTCATTTGCCCACGGCCAGTGTGCACTGGAGTGGGCTTGTAAGGCTCGGTGGCTCCTTCAAACACATGGACGTTGGCCGTGCCTGGAGCACTGGTGTCAATTCCTTTTGTCCATGGGAACCACCTGGGAGCCCCATCCTTAGAGACATGGATTTTATTGTTCTGACATGAGACCAGCATAAGATTGTTAAAAACGTACCCATTTTCTTCTGTGTATCCTGGACCACTGGCCAAGAGGTATGATAAGGTGAGGAGTACTAATTAAGCAAACTTTATTGCGCACTTCTGGGTGAGGCTGACCGGTTTTTCCAGTGAAAGAATCCTAAACTCTTACATCCATGGCTAGCAGTTTGAAAAACATCTACGTGCACGCTTCCTTAGGAAGGAGCTGAGCTGCTGGCGTCCTATTTTATTCAAGCCAGACCCCACAGAACACACATCAGCAGAGGGTGAGTCTGTAAGTGATGAGGGAGGACGGACAATGGGCAGAGATATGAGCATGAAGATTATACGTTAAAGAAATCTCCAGCAATCCCAGGGTATTGACAAAGGTACATGCTGATAGCCAGAGAGCATGTACGGCTTTAATACCACATTTCCAGTTATGACTAGAAGCATAATTGGGTACTAAATTACAATGTTAATATTCATTTGAACAAATAAGTGCTGGGAGGTGGCAGCATCAGGACCCTGGGAGGGCAGCAGACGGCTGATTAAATGGACGGTTTCTCAGAACGCATTCCGTCCTGGGCTGGGTGAGGTCAGCTCTCAGCAGCGCCGCTGGAGGTCGGGAGGAGGACTGCGAATGGGTCCTTTCTCCTTGTGGAATTCAGAATTAAGCAAGTAAACATAGAGTAATTACAAATCACCTCTTGTGATGCATGTGAGAAAGAAATGTGGCGGGGCTGGGGGGCGCCAGGAGAAGCCCCCGGGGTGGAGCACCCCCCATGACCACGGGGGCATGGTGCCGGAGAGCGGCGGAGCTCAGTCGCACAATTTTTCTAGCAAAAACAGAAGGTAAGGGTCTTGCTGAAGTCACCTATAACCGGGGCCGTATCTATTTATACCTCCCTGTTATCCAAAAAGAGTGTGAGGTGGGGCTTACCTGTCACCTGCAAGAAAATTAGTCATTTCCCTAAAAGGGGGAAAAGCAAATTGAAGTAATGAGGAGGAGGGGAGAGAAGTGAGGTTGAGAGAGAGGGAGAGTGTGCACACGCGAGGGCACGGACGCACACGCACACACACGGCTACACATCGGCGCTCCTTTCTAAAGTCCAAATCTTAACTAGAGCACCAGCCTCCTTTTGCGGGAATCGGCTACCTTCCTACACAATTTCTTTGGGCCTCACACAAAAGGTAAGTTTCCAGATTGAGCAATACTAATTAGCTGGGGCCATCTCCAGCATGTAACAAAAGCAAATCTATCACCAGCTGTGGGAAAAGGAAAAAAAAAAAAAAACCAGTCCTCAGCTCCCCCAAACCCCAAAACAGATAAGCTCAGCATTTTAACTGGCTGGGGTAAGAGCCATTATTTTCATTAATGGAGCTCATTTTTATTTTATTGGGCTTTTTTACTATCAGATTAAAGGCATGTTTTTATTGTAGTTTTTTTTTCCTAATGCAATCTTGGATGATGTGCTCAGAATGAATGGAATAGTTATTGTTTTAATTATTTTTTCATTTTGTGTTTTTATTTCGTTTGTTGCTTTTATTTACTACTCTTAAGTTTGCCATAGTAACAGGGGCTCAGGGTGCTCAGAGGCCTCCAGCCGCGCCCCCGCGGGGCTTTGCGTCTGCCGAAGCACAAGGAGCAGCAGGAGGGCCGGCGCGCTGGGCCCCCGGCACCCAGGGGCAGCCCGGCCCAACTCGTGGCGGGGCACAGGGCGCCCCCCACGGCAGGGTGCCCCTCGGGCTGACAGAAGCAGCACCAGGCCACTTCCCTGGCCTCTACCACGCCTGCACCAAGCCTCCCGGGCTCCCCGGGCAAAGAAAAGGCTGGAAGGCACCCGCAGACACCTGCGCCAGCGGACGTGTTCCTTGTCCGTAGTCACCCCTGCACCTCCTTGACACCCAGTTCCACATGGGACGCTTGTGAAATCTCCAGCCTTGGACACGCAGAGACACTCAGACGCACCGGGACCATTGTCCCTGCCCATGAAGGAGAAGCAAAGGCCACAGCGGCTGCCCAGCCGGTCCGGGTGCCGCAGCACGCCAGGGGCACAGGCAGGGCAGGCGCTCTAGAACCCACGCTCGGCGCTGCAGGTGAAGCCCACGCATTTGCTGTCCACGGACCAGCCGAAAAACCACAGGACACATAAATGCCCCTCATCACCTGACGAAGGCCTCATCCAGTGTCCCCAGTGGGCAAACGCTCCTGTGCTCTCTGGGCCTGTCCTCCACGGCCATCAGAAACGACATGGGTCCTCTGCACTGAGGCCCAGGCCACGGCTCCCACGCCCCCTGTGGCTCCCCACCCCTCCCCCCACTGGCTCCCTTGCCCCCCTGGCCCCCGTTCACAGGTCCCCCTAAATTCCATAGGTTCCTCTTTGGCCTACGGATTTAAATCAAGGATCTGAAGGTCATCTGAATACCTCTTCAAAGGGCTTCCCGCCACATTCAAATTAAAATCCAAACCTGCCAACCCTGCCAGGTCACTGTGATCTGACCCTGCCGGTCCTCTGGGCTCATCTGCCATCTCTGCCCACTCGTCTCCCTCCGGCCACACCAGCCACCCCTCTGAGGAGCCCATTTGCCCTCCGCCGGGAGGGCCCCCTCCCTCCCCTTCCTGACTCTGTTCCCACAGGGGATTCTCAGAGCGGCCCCCCGCCCGCCCTCTGCCTGCCCCCCTTCCTCCCTGTGTCCTCACCTGCCTCCCTGCTCACCGTGGTACCTGCCACCCCTGGCCTTACATCACTTATGTCTTTACTGAGTGTCCCTCCCCCCGAGAATGGGCACAGTAAGGGAAGCTACTGTGTCCCTCACCCCCGGCCCAGCAACCCCGACACTTGGCAGGTGGGCGAGCACAGTCTAGGACTCTCCCTGCGGTGTGTCCCTAGCATGGGGAAGAGTTCTGGGCAAACAGTAGGTGGTCAATAAATACGCCCAGGGACAAGCTGGAAAGACACCTGACACGTCAGAGCCCAGATGTGCCTGACGAAGAACTTGCTGGTTGCACTTGAATCCCAACAGATGGATCAGAAATGCCCGGAGCGCGGGCAAACCCAGGCCTCTGCCTGCCGGTCTGCAGCCCTCCCTGAACCGACAGAGCCCTGCCAGGGTCACTCTAGTTTGTTCCGAACAAAGGTGCGGTGTATGATGTTTAAATCCCAGAAGTTCACTTCTTAATCAATGTCCAGTCACTAACTCAATCTACGACATCCTTTCATTCACACGTGTCTCATTTCACAAAACATATTATTTGTAAAAGCACGTTCTGTGTAAGGATCGTCACGGGAGAGAAAATGCAGTTTAACGAGATCCCAGCACTAACTGCTGGAGACAAGTCCCCTACAGCCAAAGATGCTGCTCCCTCAGGGGGAGCGAGCACTGCAGCTGAAGAACCGCTTTTTTCCTAACGACACTTTGGAAGGAGCCCGTCTGCCTTGGAGAGAACACCCCGATTTAAGGAGCACGAACAAAGCAGTCCATTTATCATGACGCACACACAAGCGCCAGGGCTCCGGGCATCCCGGGCATCGGTATGAAGTCCCAGCTCTGTCACCGGTAAATTGCCCTTCCACAATGCACCGCTGAGTCCCATGCAAGTGAAATTAATTTCCCCCAGAATTTTGGAAAAATATGGGGCCAGGCAGGCAGGGATTCTTGATTTAGGCTGGGCAGGGTTCAGTTTGTTCCTTTCGCCAAATACTCCTTATCTTTGTAAAGTGCTGCAGAACATAACAGCTCTCTGGGCCATTCGTTCACAGAAAGAACATACTCGGTGCACGCGCGTAGCCATGTGTCATTGGCTGGCAGAATATGGAGGCACACGGGAACCCTGCGTTCCATCTGGGGTTGAGCCGTGTGCCGCCTTCCGCACTGGTTCACCAGGGATAACACGCTACTAATTATTGTTACATACTAAATGTATACTCTACAAGGTATATAACTAGTAATATAGGAGTACAGTCATAAAAATAACCATGGCCAACACTGAGTGCTTTCTTCCTGCCGATGCCATTCTAAGCCCCTTCGGGTGTTGTGTCACTCACTCCCCCACCCACAGTGCCTGGCAGTACCGTCAGTGCTGTCACCCCCCCGTTTCAGATGAGGAGAGAGACACAGAGGTCATTCAGCTTGGTCAAGGCCACAGAGCTGGTAAGTGGCAGAGCCCCATCCGTACCCTGGCCCCAGAGCAGGTAAGGCCAGGGGTGGCAGGTGCCACGGTGAGCAGGGAGGCAGGTGAGGACACAGGGAGGAAGGAGGGCAGGCAGAGGGCGGGCGGGGGGCCGCTCTGAGAATCCCCTGTGGGAACAGAGTCAGGAAGGGCAGGGAGGGGGCCCTCCCGGAGGAGGGCAAATGGGCTCCTCAGAGGGGTGGCTGGTGTGGCCGGAGGGAGACGAGTGGGCAGAGATGGCAGATGAGCCCAGAGGACCGGCAGGGTCAGATCACAGTGGCCTGGCAGGGTTGGCAGGTTTGGATTTTAATTTGAATGTGGCGGGAAGCCCCTTGAGGAGGTACTCAGATGGCCTTCAGATCTTTGTTTGATTTAAATCCACAGGCCAAACAGGTTTGGAAGCTACAGACTACTTTGGAGACCACCCTGTGAGCGGGGCCCGGCGGGCGAGGGCAATGGTGGGGGAGAAGGTATAAAGCCGCAGGGGCGCCAGGGACAAGTGCCGGCTGCTTACAGTCACACCTCCCCGGCTCGAGGGAAGCCACAAGCCCTGACTGATCTAAAATCGTGAACTTAAAGGGAAAAGGCCCACAGACAGACACGCCTCAAGGCCGCAGCCCAAGCGAGTGCACCATTTATCAGCCCCGCACCTCCACCTGTTCTCCTGGGCTGCCCACTGGCTTAAACACACCTCACCTTCCCGACTGAGCTGCGTGGGCCTGAGGACAGGACTGCGTGTGACGCAGCTGTGACCTCCTTCCGGGTAACACTGGCTAGGGACCTGTGACGGCGCCTTGGGGACCTGCCAGGTTCTGCCTCTTGGGCACAGCGGCTCAGTAAGAGTCTTGCCGTCCGTTTCTTACTCACCTTCTACGGAGGAAGTGTCCACTCTAAGCAGAGAAACCAAAGCTGGGCTTCTCCGTGGGCTCAGGGCAGCGTTCGGGTTCGGTGCAGGAGGAGGTTGGTCCCTGTCGGCCACGCACCCAGACACCCAGCCCTGATGACCCTGTAGTGGCCCCGTACCCATGCAGCCCCTGAGGCTGAGCCCTCCTTCCCCTCACACACACCTTCTTCCCCGCGAGGGGCTTCTCGCTCTCTGTTCCCCGCCCGGTCTCACCCTAAAGAAACGCTGCAAGGCTGGACCGGCTCAGGCACGCACACGGGGCGGCCAGAGCGCAGGCGCCCACACCCAGCCGTGGGGACAGCGGCAGCTACTGTACTCGGCACACTAGTGCTGTTGAAGAGAATTCAAGGACCCTGGTTTCACCTTCTCGCGGCCCACGATGGGGAGGGGAAGGGAGGTCAAGGGGTCAGAGCTGGGTCCGGGCGAGGTCCCCAAGAGTGGACTGCCACGCCACCCAGCCGGGGTTAGCTTAGGAGAGGAGGCTCGTCATGGGGAAATGCGGCCAGGCAGGGGACCAGGCCGTGGACCCCTCAAACGGGGGGTTTCCATCGAGGGGACAAGGCAGAGTGGACCCAGCTCAGACAGCGCCTACCTGCAAATGCAGAAACTGGTTGGAGGCTGCTCCCACCTTGTTCCTTTATTCTGCTTGGATGTCCAGCCCGACCGAACAAGAGAAAAGCAGGTAAGGACAGAGCATCTGCGTGTCCCGCTCGGGTTGGTGTCTCAGGTCCTGCTTGGCTGCACAGCACACACCCCGGCCACAGAGGGCACCTATGAGAGAGGGCTCTCCACACCCTACCAGGGGTACACACGTGTACACACACCCATGTCACCTACACACCACGTGCACACACACGTGCGTACCCATGCACACAGGCACACATGCATGGGTACACACGCACTGCTGAGGAGTCTCTGGCATAAACTACCCCCTGGCGCACACAGGAAGTCCTGAATTTAATGGCCCAGCTTATCTCGCGCGACATTCCCAAGACTCCATTTTTCATTAAGCAATTTTTAAAGAGTTTTATGACCCCATGAACAATAATTTTTTTTAGTGAAAGCCGACTGAATTGTAAGTGGCGGTAATTACACCAAACTAATTGCAGGCAAAATTAGTAAGAGGTCAGATCTGTTTGGTGGCAAAAGAAAATATAATGCCTGGGTCCCGCCTTAAGTGGCCCCGGGAAATTAACGGGTCGTGGAGAAGGGGCCTGCCCGAGAGAGCAGCCGGTCTCCCCTGGACCACGCTCGGGGACTAAGGGTTCCCCTTTGGGTTTGACGTGTGTGTGCATGTGTGCGCACATGGGCACCTGGCCAACCCTCACTTCTAGAATGTTCCACACCAGTCTTGAAAGCATGATTCTGACAACCATCCTGGGCCCGAAAGGCAGGGCAATACCAAGCCTCGATATCAGTGAGGAGGAGGAGGAGGGAGAGAAGGAGGAAGGGCAGGAGGCAGGGGGCGGGGCAGACAAAGAGACACAGAGAGAAACAGACCGTGGATCCTGCCTCAGCCGACTACCTGAGCTTCCCAGCCACGCAAGGCAGGGTGGCCTGCAGGCCCTGGTCCGAGGGAGGAAACCCCAGCAGGTCCTGAGGCCGGTCCCCAGGAAGGGAGCCCCGTCTGGAGTCCGTGCTTCAGAAGAGACAATGTGGCTGCGGCAACTGAGGCCCATCTGACGCCTTTCAGCCGTGGCTCCAGCCAAGTAGCTCCAAGAAGGGCCCTCAGAGATACAAAATCTAAGAAAAATAGTCCTGGCATCTAATTACAACAGTGCAGTTTGCTGCTTTTATCTGTAATTGGACTGTATAGTCTTTCATTCTAATTTACTTTACATCTAAACTGTGATAATCAAGACAAGCAGAACAGAATGGTCTCTAACTGGCTATCCTACTGACACCCGTTAATGCCTAATTATAACAACTAAATTAAAGATGCGACTGTAAAGACGGGGGTGTCGGTTTGAAGCATTTAATTCTGTGGAAAGAAGTTGAGATTTTAAATCTGAAGTAAGAAAATCAATATTATGCCTCATTATATTGGTATTGCTGAACAGATTAATGAAATTAAGTATTTTCTTGTGTTCTTTTCTTTTCCCCAGTGTCGCCGATGCTGCGATGTTTGTAATGAAGGAGTCGGGCAGGAGGAAGTCCAAGTCGAGAGCCAGTTTATACCCGAAATTGGGAGACAGTTAGTCTTGTGCACGGAGCCGGGGCTCGCTTTTGTGAGGACTAGGCTTCTACGCAGGCGCCATCGGTCTGGACGTTTGCCGGCCCACAGAACAAAAACAGATCCCGCTCACGGCCAAGGGCGGGCGCTGTCTTTGCTGTTCCCGTCACCAGCTGCGCCTTTGGGGACCCCCCGGACAGTGCTGGTGCTCACAGGTGCATGTCCGGTGCCCTCCCAGGCGGTGCCAGGCAGAAACGCCACCATGCCGACAAAGAACGTAAGGCGCGGCGGGAAGCCGGGCCGGTGAATGAACACTGCTCAGGTCCCCAGGGCTGTCCAGTTGGCTGGAGGCTGGAGAAGAAGCCATGAGAGGAGTTTCAGGCTTGACCACAAAGCCAAGCTGACGGACCAAGGCTTGCAAAGGGAGGGTGTGCTGTCCTTGGGGCGGGAGGGGCAGCACATGCCTTCCTGACAAGGGGTAGCAGCAGGCCCAGTGAAATTCTAGATTTTCACTAACTTATTTGATTGATGGTTTGACGGATTGTTTGATACCATGGCCCACCCTGTGTTCTAAGTCTGTTAATTCGGTCAATACAAGACTCAAAAAACTGCAGACCGGCAAATGCTGGAAGTGTGAGTCTTCAGGTGACCCGTCCCTCATGGTCCCCGTGCCACAGGGAGGCACACCCACAGATCTTTGAAGACTCCAGTGACCATGTCAATCCAGGGCTATGTGCCACGTGGCTTTAAGGTCTGTGGGCTGACGCTTCGTTCAGTCCAGTCGAATCTCTAGAGAAGTGCTGTGGAACAGGATGTAATGACCAGTGCGTTACTGTGGCTGAACCAGCTGAAGGCTACGGGGTCCCAGACCTCGTCTGGGGTGGGGACAGAAACAGGAAGCAGCTGGAGGCCCTGCTCCTGGAGCCCGGGCTTCCAGGGACTGTGCCGCTGCGGGGCCCCCGGGCGGGGGGAACGCAGAGCAGAGCCCCACCGTGGAGGAAAGCATGGCTGCAGTGAACACACCCAGAGCTCCCAGACCCTGGAACCAAGAGGGAAGACATGTTCGTTCCAACTTACACTGAAATTGTCATTTTGGGAAAAGAGCGTTTCATTTTGAATTTTGCAGGCAGGGTGTGATGTCTTTGCAGGTTCCCAGGGCCTCTCCCAGTTGCTTGGGCCCATGTGCACCCTAAAGGCAGGGACGTGGTGCCTGGCAGCAGCGGTCACCCCAGACCAGGGGGTCACCCGCCCTCAGGGAGGGACAGCAGAGCTCCCGCCCCCACGGGGCCGGACACGGCCCTGACATCTTTGTGCTGCCAACACTCGGAGCTCAAGCGCCAGGCACACCTCTCAGCTGCACAAACGAAGACGAACAAAAAGCGCCGAGGGCTGCCAGAGCCGCCGCGACAGATGTGCAACCTCCGCACCATCTTGTCTGTTTTTGAGGCGTTTTTATTGCCAACAGACAGATGCAGCCTGTCCCTTTTGGCTTGTTTACGACGCTGCGGGAACACCTGTGGAGGAACGGCCCCTGCAGAATCCTAGATTTCCGTCCCGAGGGCTGACACGAAGCCCCTGGGGCCCGCGGCGCCCTCCGCAGCAGCCTGGGCCCTCCCGCACGTGTCTACCCGGGGCCTGGAGAGCCAGAGGGAGCGCCCGCAGCATGTTCCTGGGCCCGTCGGCATCACCACACTTCATGTGCATGTGACTTTTCCTATGTGTCCCCATTCATCTGCACATTAGCTAAGGCCCTTCCAGGTGCCACTGGGCCCTGAGGTCTATGGGTGGCTCTTGGTTCAACCCCACCCCTCATTGCACAGGCTGCTTCCGTGACCCGGCATTGTGCCCACTCTGTCACAGGACCCCCTGCATTGAGAGCGGGACCCCGGCCAGCCGGCGGCCATCCCCATGGTGATCCTCCTGGTTTCAGACGAAGCAGCTGTGACCCGGCGTGGAAAACGAACATCGAAGACGGCAGAGCGAGTGCCTCCGTGCAGGACGGAGAGCAGAGGCGAGGAGAGCCGGGCTGGGTGCCCCGCTCTCAGCCAGACTCCAGGCCCCCGCTCAGAAACCCGAGCCCCACAGATGCCGTTAAAGACCCTCACGTCACACTTTACAACGGCGCTGATAGACCAGCCGTGATGCAGCTTGTGGCTTCATGTGACAACTGCCTTTGTTCCCTAACTTAGGTTTTATAGTCAAAATCATTAAAATGGTCATTGTTTTAAACCAAAATTTTTATTGAAATAATTGTAGGTTCACATTCCAGTGAAAGGACTAACACAGGGAGAGGCACCGTGTGCCCCTTTCCTGGTTCCCACCAGCAGGGGCACCTTGCACACTCTAGCGCAGTGTCACAAGTGTGACAACAGCTTTGATACAATGCACAGGCCTCCTTCAGGGGTGCACAGGCTCCCTTGTCTTCCCTTGCGTGTGCACACGGACTTAGCGCTACATGAGTTAATCCCACATACAAGGTCTGTCCAGAAGGTATCCAGCCACGTACTATGAAAAATAGAGACATTTACTGAAGAAGACACAAGATACAAGAAACACTGTACCCAAGACAATGACACCTCGGTGCCCTTCAAAGGAGGCACCTAGGAACCTCGCTCACTTCTCCCAGTCGCCATCAGCTGCCCTGTCGTATTTCCCTGAATCTCACTGATGGTCTGAAATCTCTTCCCTTTCAAAGGTGAGTTTAGTTTTAGGAAAAGCCAGAAGTTACAGGTGACGGGGCTGAGTCACCTGGGTGCTTTGATGTTTCACAAAAAAACTCTGCACAAGACATGATGCGTGAGCGGGCGCGTTCTTGTGATGAAGCTGCCAATCACCAGTTGCCCACAGCTGCAGGCTCTGAATCACCCAAATAATTTCCATAGAGGAATGTTCAAGCTTAACACAAAATTTGACACAGATTCATTGCTCTACACACTCGTTTTGAAGGCAATGGCCACACAGTGCATACGCTCACTCGACGGCGTTTACCACCCCCACTGACCAGTGCAGCGAAGCCGTCATTGTTCATGCATGAGCCTCCCGGTCCACTCTGCCAGGTCACATTGATGTCACACAAGCCATCCTCGTTATGTGAACAGTGGCTGTACTTTGCCCAGACAGGCCTTGTATGGGTACACGCACTCACCCACACAGCCCACACGCACGACGTTTCTGTCAGCACAGGAAGCCCTGGTGTCCCCCTTCATATCACACCCCACGCTCCTCATCCTGTCCCTCACCCGGTATTTGTAACATTGTATCCTGTGAAAATGTTATGAAAAGTCACCTATTACCTACTACTATGTATTTTGCCATGAATAACACACTCCCACATTTTGGCCCAAACTTTCAGGGGAAAAAAACTTTCACTTAATTTTTTAATTCAATTTTTCATTTATTTATATTTAGAAACCAAACCGATGATCATATTCCAGGGTAATTATTTTCCATACGAGTATCATTCCTGCTTTCTAGAGTTACACTTTTAATGCATAAGCGTAAATAAAAGAATTTGAAACATTTATATAGATACGGAGTTAATACAACGTGTAATGGGCATCCTTATTTATTGCTTGAAAATTTGGGCAAAAAAGTGCACATCACACGCGGCAAAATACAGCTCAGGACGCAGGAAGGTCGGGTTCATTTCACTCAGGATAGCTGCCCGGAGAGTCACCCAAGTTACCAGTTGTATCCATATCAATAATCCTCTCATTTTAATTGGAAATAATATTTAAGGTGCGTACGTCCCACATCTGAACGGCTCGCCCACTGAGGGACATCTGGCTCGTTCCCCTTTGGGGCTGTTGTGAGTAAAGCCACTGTGAACGCTCACACACAAGTGTGTGTCAACATGGTTTTTGTGTCTCTGGGATAAATATCCAAGAGTACAATCTCTTGTGGCAATTTCCTGTGTAGTTTTATAAGAAACTTCTGTTTGCAGAGGTGGTCAGACCACTCTCGTCCAAGACAGCGGCGCGGGAAGGCCCTGAACTCGGCTTGTGCTACGGACAGGACACACTGACAACCACACACCAACTGCATACCATGCAGAGCTGGACGGGAGTCTCCCTTCGGACAGGCAGGCCTCGCGGGCTCAGCTGGCAAGTACGGCTCACAGTGGGATGTGGGGACACTCTGCTGGGCGGGGTCTTCCTGGGTGACGATCACGATTCTGAGGACAGGGACCGCCTCCGCCTGTTGTGGCCTCTCCACCCTCCCTGGCAGAAAGAAGATGTGGTCCAGGGCTGGGGGAAGGACTCGCCGCAGCTCTGACTCCAGGGGCCCTGGGACTGGTGTCCACGGGGGTGTGACACGCAATGGCAATGTCCTCCCGGACCCCTTCAGACCCCCAGGACGGCCATGGTCAAGGTTCCCCAGCACACATTTCATACCACGTCTGGCAGTGTGTGCCGTACTTTCATTTGCATTCACCAATTCCCCTGAGCAAACCCGCACAGGAGACATTGTCACTTGGCCAAACCAGGGGTCGTGATGCATCTCGGGAGCGCGGACGTGGGGGACACCTCCAGAGGACACTGGGGACCTGGGGAGTTGGATCAGGCCGGCTCACCCTGGAGTTTCTCGTGCCTTAACAGCCAGCTAAGGCCCTTCCCCGCCATCACACAGTTATTCAGGAAAAGAGCTGGCATTTAGCCCAGGTGTTCTGATCCCAAAACTCCTGCGCCTTCTGCTACACCAAGACCACCGTGGCAGGTGCTGCCTCCCGGCGTTACCCTCCTCCCCTCCCGTCCCCCATTTGCCATCCAACCCTGTGGCCACAGAAGGTCCCCCCGCTCTACGGAGGTGGCTTCTCCCAGCGCTCTCTCTGCACAGCTCCCTGCTGGCCACACCCTTCCAGGCCTGGAATGACTTCTCCCTGAGACGAGCCGGGAATGCAGGGAATGAACGGGACCTTAAGGAAAAAGGAGAGCAAACCATGTTTTTCTTTTCTTTTGATATAAAAATAACATGCCTGCTCTTCAGAATCTCCTGCGACACAGCTAATGTCCAGGAGCAGAATAAGAAAAAAGCAGCCTCTTCTTGCTAATGGTGACTGTAACCACAGACCCTGCGACAACTCAGCGGCCACGGAGACCCCTCCCGCGCGGGGCCACGTCTCCCCACGAGACCTCTGAGGATTCTGGAGGGAATGCTCTGGCTTCATTTTATCCCTCATTGTTAAGTGCGGCCAGAAAATATCTGTAAAAATTAACCTAAAGCTTAATGGCTTATGTAAGAATGCCTTAATAAGAATATGTCGGTGAGGTTATCGAGCCACACAATTAAACCCCTCCCACTCCATACTTTTCAGTCTAATTTCTGTCTAAAGCTTATTCAGCAAAACCAAAATGCCAATGCCCTCCTTCAATTTCCACTTCTTTGAACCTGCTAATTGACGAATAAGAGAGGATTTATTTGTGTTATTAGCTACATGGATCCTCTTGGTGAAAAGTAGTTTTAAAACGGAAATCCTGCAATGCCCTGAGATCCACCAAATATCTGAAGAATGACTTTGATTTTTCTCTGCAAGCTGTGTTTGATTTACATCAATTAGGGCCTCCACAGAAGGTATCACAGAACAGGAAGGCTAATAACCCAGAAATAACCTCATTAAAAGAGACAGCATATCGGTCTAAACAGAATGAACTCTAAGCAGAAAAATTAGTGACCTGGAAACTAGCAGGAGAGGTAGCAGCACCAAGAGAAAATACATTCCCGTTAGCACGTCGGAGCAGAAATCACCCGCAATGCAAGCCAGAGTGGAGCTTTTTTTTTTTTTTTTGAGATAACTCCACGGATCTTTTTTTTTATTATTATTATTATTGTTCAATTACAGTGTTTTTAATCCGTTCAAGTCCTGGAACACACACCATACTTGCCCCCAGTGTCTGAAATCATGCGTGTGTTCCCCACCACCTGGAAGAGAGAAACGGCCCACAGCTGGCCTGGATGTGGCCAGGGTCTCAGAGGCGCTGCGTCCCCACCATCGGGAACAGCCACGCAGGTTGCTGAGCCCCTCTAACAGCCACCCGTCTGATCGCGGAGTCCCTTCATGACGCTGTGCCCTGTTCAGTGGCACAGGGACACGCCCTCTCCCTGGTGATTCCAAGTGCCCCACCCTGGCCTCCCACACTGTAGGGATTTTATGAAGATCAAGTTTGCCAAGAAAATAACTGCTTCCACGAAGCCTCACACACGGCATTTGGCTAATTAGAATAAAAAGAAGGAAGGGAGGGAGGAAGGGAAAAAATGGTTGTCAGAATAGACCGCATCTGATGGCAGATGAGCAGGAAGGAGGACATATACATGCTGCCCTTGAACTCCTGGTGTCTGCAGGGTCTTCTCGGCAGGGGAGCCCTGGGAAGGCCGCACGCAAGGGCCGCGCCGTTCCCGAGTTGGTAGAGTAAACGGAGAAGCAGAACAGAGCTTCAGGCTGTGCGTAGCAGATTAAGACTGGGATCATAACTGAGTCACCCGATTCCCTCTCATTCGAATCACCCGCGGGCCACTCCTGGGCAAGTGAAGCCACCAGACATCTGCGGACGTTTGGAGTGTCAGGCCAGGAGAGGTGCTGGGACTGGCGTCCAGGGCGTGGAGGCCAGGGATACTCTGGAGCCCCTGCAACACTGGGGACAGGCCCAGACCACAGAGCCGTTTCCAGCCCCACACAGGCCCCGAGCAGAGGCTGCGGGAGCCTTTCTCCACACGTTTCAAACCCAGCGAAGCAGGCGACGCCTGGACTGGGACTCCGGACACGTGAAGCCTACGTAACACCCACGAGGGAGGGGGGGCCGTTTCCTTCGTGACTGCTTGTCTTCACTCCATTGTTCCTCTTTCCAATTTTTCCTGCCGTTTTGAGAAAAACACAACTTCCTCCTCCCTCCTCCCCACCCCTTCCGTTTCGCCGCTAGCCACTTTAGAAATGCTTTTGCTGGCTTGGCGTCACCCAGCCACTGCTTATTAATAATTTCCCCTTGGCATCTGCCGCCGCCCCGTGCTAATGGCTCGGATCGAGCGAGGCTGCCATGAGGAGGCTGCAGTGCGCCAGGCGCCGGCCCCACCACGGGCCGAGCTGCATCTCCGCTGCCCAGAAAGAGGTTTGAGGACCACCTCCCAGGGCCGAAGGCACACAAGCAGCCGTTACGATCTATCGGACAAATAAATATGCTTTTCCGAAATGGTCTCAAGCTTTATTTATAGAAGGGGCCCAAATGGCTTGGCAGGGATCTGTGTAAGAAGCTCTTAGCTCTTCGGACCATCCTCACGCAGTTGAATGAAACACTTTACGGTTGTTCCCTCTGCCTTAACGATGCTGGGAGGGAAGCTGAGGCGGCTCCCCCCCCGCGGCAGGAGCATGAGAGGAGGATGGGGAGCGAGCCAGAGGGCACCACTGTTCCCCAGCCTGTGGTGTCTCTGAACCCTGGATCATAGGAGAGGCGGGCACCTGCCACCAGCAGGGCGCTGCTCCCCACCCCCTCAGAGGGGCACACAGCTGGCAGGTCAAGGGCCACATTGACCACCAACACACTAGCTGGCTAGTTCATACTTAAAACTGTCATTGGATTAGTTGCCAACACCAGGAGATTTCACCCCAAACTCGTGATTAAACTTTTTAAAGAAAACATCTGGTAGCACTGGTCCAGCCTAAGCCCTTGGCCACCGCTGACCCCGTCAGTCCCCCTCTGTCCAGTGTCCTCACCAGTGCCCATCACTGAGCTCCCCGCCTGGGATGCCAGCCTGTGGGCCTCACTGTAGAGAAGCAGCCTGGGTTCCCATCGCCACTTGAGAGGAGCCAAGGGACCAAACCAGACACAAAGGGGGGGACTACGTGGCTCCGGAGTTAGGCCAGGAGTGGACACTGGCAGTGACGGAGTCCTGCTGGCTCAAGCTCGGGGAACGGCCGGGAGCTGGTACAGCGCTGCTGTGTCCCTGGGGCCAGGACGAGAGGCAGGAGGGCCCTGGGTGCAGTAGAGGGGCCAGTGAAGGGCACAAGGACGGAGAAGGCCTGGGCCCTCTGCTCTCCCCAGCAACGCCGCCTGGTACCCCGCCACCCCGCAGGGTCTGAGACCTGTGCCCGGACCTGCTCCAGTCCCCACGTCCTCACCCCCACCCCACCCCACACACTGGGTCCGGGCTCCTTTATGAAACAGGCCCACGAGACACACGGGCTGGAGCAGGGCCTCCGGAGGGCCAAGAGAGAGTGAGGGCTGGTAGTGAGGGGCTATCGATCTGTCGCGAGGCCCAGCCTGGGCACGCCCTTCCTGCTGAGTTGCCATTTCTCCTGGAAGACGCTCTTGGCGCTCCCTCGTGGCCCGAGGGCTCGCCTCAGAGGCAGGACGTGAGGAGACCGCAGCGGGCCCGAGATCTGTTAATATTTCAGATATGGAAGGCGTGCGTGTAGGGGCTGCTCGGTGCTCGCCGGGGAGGGATCCAGGTGCACGGACGCACAATGTCATCCAGAGCGAAAATCTCACCTTTGCGTTTATCCCTCCATCGGGCGGTAACGATGAGCTGATTATTGAGACGCGGGCGGTCGCTTTCACACGAAAGGATGAGAGGGCTGGACCCACGCATCTGTGTTTCCTCTACCAGAACGTCCTCAGGGACGAAACTTAAGTCATGACTTTATTAATGGCACGTGGAGGATTGGATCGATTTTTCCATAGACTCGGAACTTGGCCATGAAGAGATCAGACTGAAAAGTTAAAGGGAACAAAAGGAAAAAAGTAAGCTCGGGACACTCTGCTCTCTGCATAGCACGGGGTGCTTCTACGAAAAGGAATCGAAACGAAAACCAGTCAGAGGTCGATTTCTGGGCAGGTCCCAGCTCCCAGACTCCCCGCAACTTGCTCAAAAGGAGCCTGTCGATTCCGTGTGCCCTGTGGAGACGGCCGGCCCTGCCTGTGGCCACCACGCCCGTCGCCTGGGTGACAAGGACAGGAGTCCCTTCAGACCGCAGCCCCCGGTCCCACAACTACTTGGATCCCATGCTGACGACCGACGACACGCGTCGCCAGAGGGAGAAAGCCACCCACCTTCCACGGCGTCCGCCCCAAGGAGGGAGCTCTCAGGCACAAGGTCGGTCCATCTCAGCGAGCTCACCAGCATCGGCTACAGCACCCGGCGGGCGCCGGCCATGCTTCCCGGGGAGTGAGCGGGTGCCATGCGGGGATGACCCAGGGAAGAGGAAGTGAACCTGGAGGCAGGAGGGAGGACTACAGGGCTGGCGAGCGGCGCTTGGGCGCAGTTGGGAACCGAGAGAGTCCGCGGTGGCCGCCACAGGGAAGACTGTGTCAGCGGCATGTGACGGCCCGGTGATAAACCAAGGCAGGATGGGACCCACTCCCTGTGGACAGGTCAGCAGGAATTGGACCTTGACCCGATGTCTCGCAAAACTGTCGTTCTCACTCCATCTTAGCAATTTTTGTCATATCCACACACCATCTGTTATAAAATTTACTTTTTAAACACTTAGCCTCACACAAAAACATTTATCTCATCCTAAGCAATGAGCTCTAGCGAATGCATGGATCCGTGTGCTCCTTGTGTCTCTTCTGACAGACATTAAAATAAACATCTTACCCAAAACGTCCGTCTGTCACCACCTCCAGCCCCCTCACCGAGGGGCAGGGTCCACCCTGGGAATCACTCTTTGGTCTTTCTACTGTCAGAAAAAAAGACGGCGACACGCCTTTCACTCAAATGAAAACACTTTTCTTGGCAAACAAATTGGCGTTGATGAACCGGGGTGTCTTTTCTCAGCCCCCCATCCTGCCGAGTCCCACGCTGCGTGTGCGCTTCTGGCCCGTCGTCCCGTCGTCCCTCAACTTCTCCCAACCTCGGCCTGCCGGCCTGGGAACCGCCCTGCGCATGGGCGGGGCCGGCATCCCCCAGGCACGACCTGCCACCAGCAGGACTGACCCTGAGCAGCCGGCGCGACGGTGAGTCGGTCTGGCCCCTCTGTGCCCGGCTTCGGCTCCTGTAAACTGGGGGAGAGGTGCTGTCTGCCTGACAGAGGCGCTCGGTCACGCTGGGTGAGTCCGTGCGTCTAAGCGCTAAGACTGTGCGTGGAACATAAAAATGCTCTGTATGCGTGGGCCGCAGTTTTGGTTATTGTTTATTACTGCCTCCCCCCAAATAGGTCACTTTCCCAAATACCCGCTTATTCCACGTCTCCAGCTCAACAGCCGTCGCCTTCCTGACGCCCCTTCTGCCTCTGTCCCTGGAGGAGGTTGCGGGGCCCAGCCTTTCTCTCCTACCCTACGGCCTCCTGGGCGGTCTCTGTCCACTCATTCCGCGTCCACAGCAGCAGCCGCCCCCAGCAAACCGCGTGTCCCAGACCACCCCCCACCCACCCCACTTGGCCTGGACCACCATTCCCGTTCCCCATTCTGGAACACCCTACATTTCCACATTTCCCCATTTTCTGGTCACTCAAGAACAAGGCTCTGACAACCTCACACAGTCCTGCCAGCCGGGTGTCCTAATGTCCCCACACGCACTGTCCTCCTGGCTCGGATGGTCCGACTATTCCCTCAGGTCACCTCTGTGCATGTCCCAGGGCTGCCACCTCCCTGCCTGGTGCCCAGCTCCTCCTGGGAGGCTTCCCTGGTCACCACCCGCCCCCCAGAGTTATATGACCGAGTCGCCCCTCGAGCACAGACCTGACTCCCGTTGCCCCGTTAAGCCCCAGAGCGTTGGCAGGACACCTGGACTCGGTTACCCGCCAGGCCCTGTTGTCTGAGCTTGTGGGACAATGACCCCATGAAGCCTGTCGCACTCTTTGGGGGGCCACACTGACTGGTCCAGCTGAGCCAGCCGAGCCCCTCAGGGTCCTTTCTAAGGAGTTTTTAACTGGAGGGGGTGGGAAAGCGTCTTTCTGCTGGGGACGGCTGCCAGGCTGGTGAGGAAGCCGACGCCCGGCAAAGAGTGAAGACAGGGCACCCTGAGAACACCCGGTCTCTGGCTCTAGATGCCCCACCGCCATGGTTGAACATGAAAACGACCCCAGAACCCTGCCAATAAATAACCCCCTGCCTCATTAAAAGGCTGTGCAGCATTGGTTTATATTTTCGGAACATAAAATAATGCTCGTAGGCTGTGCTCCAGTCAGGTCTGGGTTAAGTGTGTATATTTTTTTGCTCTCAGTTGTTCGCATGCGAGAGTCAGCTCTCCAGTCGGGAGAGGACCACACCCCCTGCCCCCCGACTTGTCTCTCAGCCCTTGGCACCACCTCGGGCACAAAGCAGGTGCTCACCTTCTGCTCAGGCCCGTCGAGGAGGCTGTTGTCAGCCTGTCGGTCAGCTGCAAATAGGAAAACCCTAGGTCATCGAGGGGGAGAGCCTAGGAGAGCGCCACCCACAGGCGTGCAAGAATGGACTCACAGAGAAGCATGGTTTTCTCAGGAAAGGTTGCTTAAAACAAAAGCCCATTTATCTGCCTGCAGAAGACATTTAATCAATTTACATGAGGGATTTCAAAATTAGTCAGACTGTAATGAACTATGAAATACTGATTAATGCATTTTTGCAATGTTTGATTAGAAACTTAACATGTATGCCGGCACATTTTCACCATTATGGCATTTATATGCTAATACCGTGTTTCTTCCAATTGCCAGGACAGGTGTTCTGACTGCAGAACCACACAACTTCTGGTGAACCATGTATGTAAACAGTCTTTCTACCTGGGAGTGTTTCCTGATGCTAAAGGGTTTTTCACTTTGGGGGGCTGGGGGAAGTAGCACATGGGGTCTTTCAGTATAGAGCTGATTATTAGCTGTTAATTATTTAAGACTTCTCCAGAAACCACTAGGAAAGGGGGGCAGCCCCTCTCCCACACAGTCCTCTTCTGACAACCAGACTTGCTCCAAAAGAGGAAATGACCCTGATGGCTGTTACAAGGGCAGAAGGAGCTGAATTCTCTGGGCTAGAATTTGAATTCGGCACCACAGACCGAAAGGTGTATCAGGTTCCTCCCTGGGTCAAGGGGGTAATCTGACTACTGGTTGGGAGGTCCCCCAAATCCCCTGGAACCTCCAGAGGCCATGGTTTTAATCTTCTGCGGGCCCCCCGAGAGGCTTCTGTGCACCTGCGCTTGGTGGGGGGGGGGGGCTCTTTTATGTAGCGCTGTCCGGGCCAGGTCCTCCAGCCCAAACATCGTGTGGAGCTGGAGTCATGAAAGTGAAGTGCAGTGACATGCAGGGGCCCTACCGGTCAGAAGCGTGGCCTTACTCGTTCCAGGTGCTTAAAGCAGATCCCACTCGTGCGCCTGCAGACGACACCAAAGAGGCTGGCCGACACGTGCAACAGTGTTAAAATTCGCTGCTAGAGAACGTAAAGGCGGACCCCACAGCAGGCTTCCAGCCCAGAAACGTCCCCGCCGCGCTCAGCCCCAGCTGTGCGAGGACCTGACGAGGGCGGTTTTGAGGGACTCGCCTGCAGAAGTCCCGACGCCACAGCGCCCTACCTCCCCACGGAGAGCAGGAAGAGGTCACACGTGTGTGCACACAGGTGAGTGTGTGTTGTGAAAGGAACATGTTTCACCCTCATCACGAGTGCAAGCAATTATCTCAAGCTTAGCTCTCAAGCCTTCCTTAGAATTTTAAAAATCATTATTTTCAGGATTGCCATTACTCTGATTCATTAGCAAGGCATACTTATTAGGATCTTAAAATAACCAGGATGCTGGACATGTAAAAACATGCTTCCTGCTGTCATGACAACTAAATAACAACAATAACGCTCACATCCACATGACTACAGGGAGCAAAGTCATTGTGCCCGAGTATAGATAAGTTAATTATGAAATCGTCAAAAGAACAACAGCTCTGTCAATGCAAAGATGATTCTAAAATAATCAATAACGACAATCCCGTTTGGTAATCGGTTCTTTGTTTCCAATATGGGATCCACATTCATTCCGCATGGACATGCAGCAGGCTCTTCAGCCAGGAGAAGAAACAAAAATAAAAAAAGAAAAAGAAAGAAAAAATCTCAGTTTAGGGTTGGTGGTTGTCAGTAGCAACAAATAATGGAAAATAGCCATCTGGCTTCTTTTTTTAAATGAAATTTGAATAATCAATTTAATAATGGATAGAGCACTTGCTCACAGAAATAATCCATTGTCATCACTGGGAAAAGGACCCGGGCCCGTGGTGGGACTCCGCGGAGTGGCCGGGAGGCGAGGCAAATTCGGCAGCAGGCGTGCACGTGCGGCGCTGCCCCTGCTCCCACCGCCGCCTTCTCTGGAGCCAGAGGATAATTCTCCCTTCCATGGGCTTAGCCTGTCACAGTCGGTGTTTTATAAGCAGGACCGGGTCTACAGAGTGGCCGGCTTGCTGTGGGCGTTCAGCTCCACCGGCGGTTCGTGGAGAAGGACACACACAAACGGTAGCATTTTTAACACATTTCCCCCCGTTGGGGGACATGTAGTAGGAATGGCCTGATGTCCGCAGAACAGAGGCGATCAGAACGCATCTGTCTGCCAGGTATGTGTGTGCGCGTGTGTGCAAGAACACACATGCACGTGTGTATGTGTTGGCATGCATGGGTGTGCACACACATTTGCACATGTGTGCAGGTGTATGTGCATATATGCACGTGTGTGCATGTGTGAGGTCAGATGCATGTGTGGGTGTGTGCATGTGCACGACTGTAGGGTGCCATGTGTACTCGTGTGCGCGCGTGTGTGTGCATGTGTGTGCACGTGTGTGCGTGTGTGGGTGTCCATGTGTGGGTGTGTCTGCTACACAACCACACCAGAGGAATATACTATCTAGAAACAGAGAAAAGGGTGACACCCAGGTTCAGGGTGACTCGTTGATGTACATGATAGAAATGACAATGGCAGGAAAGGGTGTGCCTCCCCAATGTGAGGCAGAAATGATGACCCCAGATCTCGGGCTCCGTGTCCTGTCGCTCTCTGACACTTCTGCCGAAATGTGCACGGCCAGCTCTCCCCGGCCCAAGGAGCCCCGGAGCCTCTCGCCAAGGAAGTCACCGTGTGGCTGAAGCGCAGCTAACGGACAGTCCCAGGCCTGCCGCTCTTGGGAAGGCAGCTGCCGGGCTCCCACCTGACCGCTCCACGCTCCTGGCGTGGGAACCCAGGGTGAGAGGGAGCCTCACCCCCGGGGCCCCACCTGGGGCCGCTGCTTCCTGGGAATGCCTCATCGGCCCAGGAAGTTCTCTTCCATCCCGCACTGGCTTGGCTCCCTGGCCTCTGTCGCTCCATCCGCCTCCTCTGAGGTTCGCAGAGTTTGTTCGCCTCGTCTCTGAGTGAAGTGTCATCACGGTTCCCCCCATGTGACCTCGGAGGAGGCTGGCTGGGTCCCCCCGCCCCGGGTCAGGGTCCCATCAACTCCGTTTGCCCATGAGGACTGGTAAGGCTGCTTCACTGCCTCCCTGCAGGACCTGCTCTGGACGCAACCTTGCGCCAGGGCCACTGGCCCTTCCTTGGCCCCAAGGGCTTCACCCTGATTCTGCCCCATGTCCTGCCTTGGGCCACAGAGCATTTTGTGTAGCCTCAGCTGTGACTCATGTCATCTGCACGTCCACACTAGACAACACCCTTCGGACCGTCCTCCCACCTGTCAGTCCTCTGGCTAGAGCCCTACCGTGACCACATACCTTTCCCCCAGCTTTCCGAGGCCGCACCCTGGTTTCCAGAAGGAACGAAGGCAGCAGGCTTACCGGCTTCCACCCCGCCACGGTAGCCTGAGCCGTCGCCAGCCACCAGTGCTCCGGGTGCAGAGGTGGGCCATCCCTGCCTGGATTTCCGCTACACCAGGGACGACGGGGACACCCCAGACCCATTGTTCTTTCCTCGCCATCCCTCTCAAATTCAGTTCGAGCCAGGGTGCCCACTCGCTAAGTGACTCAGCAGGACGGTGGACACGCGAAAGGTCCCAGCACTTTGTGTGCTTGTGGTTCCTCCCAAATGCAAGCATCCCTGTGTCACCTTCCCTGCCCCGTAAACACGTGGCCCTGCCATGTGACTGACATTCTGGGTGGGCACCCAGCGAACGTTAATCCTGGATTCAGGCCTGGGACGCGTGAACTGGCTTGCGAGGCATTTGAACCAGCGTATCAATTGCTAACAGGTCTGAGAAGTTAAGTAAACTTCCGTAAGAGGGTAACGCCCACCACGTAAAAGATTTAGCCACCACATAGAAAGACGGTGTTGTGGACCCTAGTCACAGAAGGCAAGAAAGCCCTTAATAAAAAGGAGATTTCGTGGTTGTTGTAGGTCCCTTCCAGACTCAGGACAGGGGTCCTCTCTGCCCTAGTGCCCCCAGCCTATAGAAGTCACCACGCGGCCTGGCGGAAAGAATGTCAGACTCCTCAGCCCCACAGTGATGACCAGGTAGGCAGAACTTTGCCGGAGAGGAGGTGGGGACAGACTCAGGTTTGGTAGCTTTCCAAGAGGGCGTCGTCAACTTCCAAGCCTTGGCTCCCTCCGCCTCTTCTGGAAGGCTAACCCCTGCCCCGCACAGGAGAGGAAAGACGCCCCAAGGACGGGGCGTGACCCGAACTCTCCTCGAAAGGACAATATGCCAACTGTACCGGAAGGAAAGACACAAGCCTGCTGCCGTTAGGCGAGGAGAAAGTGACTGACTCCAGACAGGGTGATAAAGATCAATGGCTGTGGCTTGGAGTTATGACACCAACAAAGTTACAATGACATTAGCACAAAGAGAGAGACACAAATCCATTACAAAGATACAATCAAATATTCAAAAAAGCCTGGAATGCTCATTACTTATTCATGCTAATACAAGTATATTAAGAAATCTAAACAGCGTTAGCTCAATCACTCACAGACCAAATGAGGTTCCGCATTTATCAGAACCCAGCCATCGGGGCCCAGTGCAGCTGTACAAAGGTGGTTATGTGACATAACTGGAGATATTTATATCAGCCTACATGGACGGAGAGATAGACCGGGATTTATTAAATTGAGTAATGCCGTCACGTTCAGCAGAGCAATAAAAGAAATAACTGTGCCGAAGTCATTCCCCCAGACAATAAGATTTACCTTTGCAATCTCTTAAAGATGTTGTATCTGTTCTCAAAGGGTCGCTGGCAGCATTTCCAACCTTAATAAAGTATTTACAGATTAATTTTTTCAACAAAGGGTGGGGTGCCCAAAAGCCGGTGCCGTCCTCAGGAGCCAGCAGCGGACGCCCAGGCTGCGCCGAGCACTGGGAGCATAGCCGCTGCTCCGTTCTCGGGGACCACCGCCTTTCCTTAGGCGACGTGACCTCCACCTCCACGGGAGGACTGCACTCAGGACGCAGTGGGGCGACCCCAGTGGTGCTCCAGCGCATGGACTGGGGGCATCTCAGGGGACATTTAATGACACACAAGCCTCACAGTGAAGAGTGCAGACAGAACACGGCAGAATATTCTCCAGAGTGGGTTCTGCTCCAGCATGAGAGTTTCCTCACAGGTTTTGCTCTCCGCCACCTTCTGGAAGGTTCCTGTCACCTGGCTTCTCAGAGAATCCTCTCTCCCCCCATCTTCCCCACTTGCCCTGGCGGCCCCCAGGGCCCGGGCCTCAGCATGGGTGCCACCTGCCGCTCTATCTGGACCCCGGGTCTTCCCAGGCCCTGCTGGCCTCGCTAATGAGCACAGCCCCCGGGCGCTCCCACTCTAGTGACACTCAGCGTCCCGTCTCTGGGCCAAGCCTCTCTCTGGAGTCTCAGGGCCAACTGCCAACTGCCCCACCCCGACCCTGCCAGCGACACCAAGACCCAGGTCCCACCGCCCCAGCCCCCACGACCTGTGAGTCTTCTTCCCTGGCCCGGCCCCTGACCGCCCACGGAGCACCCCAGTGCGGGTGCTCATCCTTCCCCCACCGCTACAATGCCGTCCCATCACTGCTGCCCCCAGGAGACCTTCCTGAAACATGTCTTGGATCGTGCCACTGTCCCTGCCAAAGCAGCTGAGAGTACCCAGCGGAGGAAAGTCCAAACACGGGCCAGTGCTCACAGGCCTGGCCCTCAGGCCTTCGACAGAGCCGTGTCCCGAGTGCCATGTGAGACCCACGGCCCCCGTAGCCCAGGCACTCCTGCCTCCTGCTGGCTCGGGTGTCCAGTGCCCAGACAGCCCCCTTCTCCCTCCTCCGGGGCCCCCATCGAAAGCATCTCAGCTGCCCTCCAACTGCCCCTGGGCCCGGGGCCCTCTGCCTTGGACTCCCAGTGGGATGCTTGTGGGGCCCCTGCTGAGTGTCACAGTTAGCGGCCAGAGGCCTGGCCCCGGCAGTGCCCCCGACGCCTGCCGGCCACGCCTGGCCCAGGTCCTGGCCCGCAGCACGTGCTCCTCTACTCTGCACAAACACGGCCCCTCCCCTCTGCTGGTCGTCGGACAGCAACGGCCAGAAGTTGGGTCAAAGTCCAAGAGGGCTGCTAGGTCCTGCCGGGCAGAAGGGAGAGCTCTTTCCCAATAATCCATGTCGTCATCGATTCGGACTCTCTCCAGGAGCCATGGAGGTCCGTGCTAATCGCTCCAAAAGACACAGGAAGAGGCCGCCCTGCTGCTGCCTCTGGCAGGTGAGAGTCTAACTGGACAATCCTGAGCAGTGATTTCAGGGTAGATAAGGGACGGCGTGTGCCAGCATGGGCCGGGTGAAGGCCACCTGCCAGAATCAAGCCGTGGGGGCTCCGGGTCAGAATGCCGGTTCCACTGAAAAACCACGTGCATGTCCCTGACCTCTGGCTCCCACGTCCTCACCTGAACTTGCCTTCCAGGTGAGGGCACGAGCATCAATACCATAGGTGTTGTTAGAAGATAAACCCCCTGTGGGCCAGGGCCTAGTCCCTCCCCTTCAGTGGTGTATCCCCAGTGCCTGGCACTTAGGGGGCAGCTGCAAATATTTAGGAAGGGAGGAATCAGGGAACGGGAGAACGGAGAATATGATAGTATGAAAAGAAGGAAATTGTTAGGAAGAGATGAATCATAAGGTCAACCTAAAAAGAAGTTCATAATATAATGTGGGTTTTGCATTTTTGCTTCTATGCCTAAAGAGAAATTTGCCAACCCTTTTCCACGTTCTAGTGTGTATTCTGGCTACAACCCATAGTAGCTCAAAGTTTCTCCTCTGTCTCTTCATCCTCGGCAGGGGATGCTCCTTTGAGTCCCCAAGGGGGTGGCTGGCACGTCTCTGTATTAAATGTCATCGGGGACCACACCTCCTTCCCCAGCAAGCTCGCCAAGCTGCTCTCCACCCCCGACCCCTCTCTAGAGGAACGCGCCCTCCATCCCGTGAGAACAGGCTCTGGGCGCCCCGGGTCCGGGCTGCTATCAGCTAATTCAGACAAGGGGAGGTGAACAGAAGAATGGATCACAGGCCCTCATCAATTAGAATAAAAAGCCACAAATGAAACCAGCAGCAAGGTGTTCACTTGAGTTGTTTCTGGGCCTCTGATCTTCAACGAGCCCATTCACCAATGTTAACGAGGGCCAGCGAACAATACAGAAAGCGCCACGGCTCACGCAACTCATCACGTTCGTAAGCAAAGAGCATCATCCCAGCATTCTGTTTAAATAGAAGAAATGTGTCACTGCAAAGCCTGGCTCAAAGGTCACCTCCTTAGGGAATGTCTTCTTCATAGTCCTTTGGGAAAAAGCATTAGGCTATCTCAGGCTGGATTTTCTCAACTTATGAATCAAAGAACAAGATTAATGTTGTTTCTCATCATCGATACTCTAGCGCAGGTCCGGCAATGCACTCCCGACTCACCGCAGAGCTCCGCGCGACTGAGCCCGCGCACACTGTCCTCTCTGAGGCCCGCCGTCCTGTCCGCCGTCATCAAGGCTTTGCAAAAACCGCACGTTGTTGCATTTCCCCAAGTAATTCCAAATTGACAGTTTGTTTGAGCATCTTATCAACTATATAAGTTAAAGTGAAAAAAATTTTAATTAGGAGAATTCTCTTTATTTACTTGTATTTTTAAAACTTCACCTCTTTCAGAAAAAAAAAATTTATTTAAAGAAATAATGGCTGAGAATTCGCCAAACCTGGGGAAAGATTTGGACATCCAAATTTATAATGCTAATAATTCACTCAGAAATCTGAAACCAAAAGGCATTTTTCCAAGACACATTATAATAAAACTGTCAAAAACTAAAGACAATGAGGGAATTTTAAAGACAGAAAGAGAACAAAAAGTCTCTCACGCCAGGGAACCTCCATGAGGCTGCCGGCAGACTTCTCAGAAGAGGCCTTGCAGACCAGGAGAGAATGGGGTGATATTTTCAAAGTGCTGAAGGAAAAAACTGTCAACCAAGAATACTTTACCCAGCAAAGCTGTCCTTCAGAAATGAAGATCAGACCAAGGCTTTCCCTGACATGCAAAAGGTGACGGACTGTATCACCACTAACCCCGCCTTACAAGAAACGCTGAAAGGAGTCCTTTAAGCTGAAATGAAAGGACACTTATCAGTAAAATGAAAACACATGAAAACACACAGCACACTGGTGAGGGTAAGCATGTGAGAGTCAGAACATTCTGATACTGTAATAAGGTGGAGAGAACAAAAGTATTAAAAGTAACTATAGCTACAACAATGCTTTAATGGATACACAAAGTAAAAACGTGAATTGTGGGATGAAATGATAGTTTAAGATACACAAATCGACTCACGCGATGTACTACATTAATAGAATGAAAGATAAAAACCACACGATCACCTCAGTAGAGGCAGGAAAGAATGACAAACAACATCCCTTCATGATTAAAAAAAATAAGAAGACCCAACAAATTGCGTATGGGAGGAACACGCCTCAGCACAACGAGGGCCATGTGACAAAGCCATGGCTAACGTCATCCCCAGTAGTGACGCTTGACAGCTTTTCCTCTAAGATGGGGAACGACAACAAAAAAAAGGCGCTCGCTCTCCCCACTCCCATCCGACAGGGGGCTGTGAGCCCTCGCCAGAGCAATCAGGAGAGAAAAAGAAAACGGTCTCCGGGTGTTAAAGGAAGAAGTAAGGCTGTATTTTTTTTTTTCAGATTATATTATTTTATATATAGGAAATTCTAAAGACTCCACCAAAAACTGTTAGAACTAACGAATGAATTCAGTAAAGCTGAAAGGATACAAGGTCAACATGCAGAAATCAGCTGCTTTTCTGTACACCGACAACAAAATACCTGAAATTGTCTTTATTCCATCTTCATACTTGATTGATAGTTTGGCTGGGTAGAGAATTCCAAGAGAGACAATCATTTTCCTTCAGAATTTGAAGGCACTGGTCCATTGCCTTCCAGTTTCCAGTGTAGTCAGTGATAAGACTGAATCCCCCTCTGTCTTACCTCCTCCCCGCTCCCATACAGGGTCTCCCTTTTTTTATTACAAAATCATAAGCATGTAGTTCTGTAACATGACAATATCACACTCAAGCACACCATACGGCATTTTAGGTGAACTGTTCCAATCAAAACCGTAAATTATTACGCCCCTATTATTACCCTACCAACCACACTCAAGCAGGCCTTTCTTCTGCCGGACCCTGTATTCTCTCTTCTGCTCCCTTCACTCCCAAAACCCCACAGCGACAGGCTGTGGTGCGGACCAACGCTCTCCACTGACCCGGGCTTTCGATCTGGAAACTATTATGCTGCGTCCATTGCGAAATTTTCTTGACTCCTTTCCCCAGCGACTCCTCCCCTTCGTCGCCTGTGTCTCCGTTTCTGCAACTCCAACTACTCAGATGCTTCCTCCGGCAGTCCTCTGTTTGTTTAATCCTTTTTTCCCTATGTTCTATCTTTTGAACTGCCTGCCTACTTTCTGGTTGATTCCCTCACATGTCTCTTCTAGCTGCGTGGAGCGGGGAGGAGTCCGAAACGCCGATAGCTTTGTAACAGACTCAGCCAATCCCTGCAACCCCGGCAGGTCCTGCGTGTAAATCTGTGTGCTTGCAGCCTTCCCTCTGGCTTAAGGGTCGGCATTTTCAACTCCTCCAAGCAGCTTGCTCCTCACCCCTTTGCTTCCCACCTTCCAAACCTCTCTTGCCGCAATTTCAACTCCTAATCCCCCTGTCCTTGTGCCTTGAAAATGCCGTATCATGTCCCTGTGGTGGGGTTGCCAGAAGGAGAGCAAAGCCCCACTTTATACCATTTACAAAAGGCGACCTGAGACGTGCAGACTGCAGATACTCTCTTCCACTTGGGCACTTGCCCCGGGCCTCTGAGTTTGGTGTCCCCACAGACAGAGTTTCCTTTCGATGTTTCCGTACATCTTCTACCTACTGAGTTTGAAACCTTGTAAGGGAAGCCCTTAGGGTCGGCTTTCTAGCCACCGCTCTTTAGGCGTTCAAGGCCTCCTCTGGCCAGCATGCGTCCCTAATGAGGAGGGCCAGGACTCTGAAAGCCCGCCCACTCCCGCCCCGAGAACCTTCACTCCGCCCCTCGGAAGCTCCTGGTAATTAATCTTGGGACTTAAATTGCCCTGTGGGCTTCCCCTCCCCAATTAAAAACATCCTTTCCTGAGCAGGGTGCCGGCTGAGCCCTCATGGAGACAGTCCCCAGATCAGCACACATTTCGAGCTCTCGGGGCACAGTCCCCTGTGCACCCGGCCCCCACACGGACTCTGGTACCTATGCCACTCGAGGTCACGCCGCCACTGGGCCTGCCTCTGTGCAAGAAGAGGGCCAGCTCTGGACACAGACAGGCCCGGCCCGAGGCCATTTGTAAGCAGTGACTGATAAATGCAGAGCCTCGGATCAGATAAAACTTTGATAAATGGTTTCTGAGTGTGCTGGTAGCAACACCTACTCCTGTCTCCTCCAAGCCACCTGCTGCAATCAGCTTCATTTTGTTTAATCAACAGCCCTGGCAACAATGCTTGAAAGCCAGCATGCAGGTGAGAGATGGCAGAGATAGTCCTCTGCTGAAGGGGACCTGGAGACAGAAAAGTACAAAAACTCGCCCTCCTGCTCAGAGACCCACGTGCCCGGCTCACACAGCTCCCCCACCGCCCCTGACGAGGCGAGTAAGAACAACGGCGGCCCCGACGGTGGGCCCCAGGCCCTGGGCCTGCGCACAAACGCTCGCGTCCCCAGAGTCGTTCCCAGCTGGGCATGCCTCACCTGGCTGCTCACCTGTGGGGAGCAAGCCACTCCCCAGGTGGAGGCAAAGCCCACCCTCCCTCCTGGTGGAGAAAGCCCAGCTTGGCCTTCATCTCGCGCAGCCTCGGGCCTGCGCCCACACAACCCCCACGGATCAGAAGCAGCCAAGTAAAGAAGCTGTGTCGGCCCAGCAGAGAGACCAGCAGTTTATGCCTCTTCGCAAGGGAAAAAGCATCCGAAAAACCAAAAATTCTCTAAAAAGGCAAACGTCCTCTTCCACCTGCTCAGTCCCCTGACGCGCGGGGCAGCCACTTGCGGGCAGCACCTGTGATAACATCAGACTCTCACCACTCACCAGGAATCTTGTCTCTTCAGCCCCTTGCAGCATCTGTGGAAATGAAGAAAAGGACCGAGTTGTCCTAGGCCGGGGGCTGTGAGGAGAGGCGAGACGGCGTCTCGGTGTCCTGATCCTGGTCCCCGGAGACGCAAACAGACACAGACTCAGCGCTGCTGCGGCCCGATCTCCCTGGGCCTGGTGAGGCTCTGAACCTGCTGCTTCCCTGTAAGACAGAGAGTGGCCCAGGCCTGAGAGGCAGCCAAACCCGCTCTCAAAGCCCAGCCCTGCCACTGACTTGCTGAGCGGCTCTGGGCTTGTTCACATACTTCTCTGAGCCTCTTTCTTGGCGTGCAAAACGGGGATTGACACGTCGAGGTGCATTCACTTACGCAGTCACTCGGGAGACACACAGTCAGCTCCTCCTGGGGGCCAGGCCGCGCCCCGCGTGCTGGGGACGAGGCGAGCAGACACAGAAACGACGCGGGGCGCAGGGCGGCTCATCCGCGCTGAGCAAGTAACAGCCATCGTTCCTCTTTCTGCTGCTAATGAGTTTTGTCACGAGAAGCAACTGGAATTAAAGTGTGTTAGTGTATTTTATACGCACAGAGCTCTCTGCCAGCACCAGCTCACATTACTTCTCCTGTGGGTGAGGCTCAAAGAGAAGGCTGGGGGCTAACCTTTCACGGCCCTCAAAGTTCCAGGACCGCTGCCCCCGGTCCTCACCGCGGCTCCTGTCTGTACCGCGCAGCCGCGTCGGAAGAGTGCCCTGAGCGGGCCAAGGAGCTGTCCACCTGGCCCACCCTCTAAGTCTCGAGGTGCCTCTTCGGCCTCATGTTTCTCTACCTGCTTCAGTTTTAAACATAAATACGAAAATTTTAAATTATACTTATTTCTTTGTGTGTGTGTATTATAGCTAGGTGATGATAGATAGACAGGCAGACAGACAGACAGACAGTCATACATGATAGAGAGGCGGAGAGATGATAGACCGGCAGATAGAGAGATGATGGACAGATGATACGATAATAGAGAGATGATGGACAGATGACAGAGAGAATAAACCGATACGGGTCCACAACTGCCCGCCTGCGGTGAAGGCCCCTGACGGAAAGCCCCGGGCCCCCAATACCAAAATATTCAGAACAGCATAATTTCAGAATGAAGGACACCCTTCTAATGAGGTGCGACGAGCTTTCTAAAAACTGGTTTTATGCCGTGAAGCGGCACAGATTGGCCAGCCAGTGCCAGGGGCCCAGTGAGGGCTGTCACTGCTGGGGCACAGGTGGGGACCCCGAGGCCCAGAGGAGGGAGGGGCCTTTCTCCGGTCACAAAGGAAAGGAGAGTCCCAGGGCTGGGCACTCTCCAAGCTACACTGCACCAATCCTGTCCCCAGAGAGGCCACAGAGAACAGGGTAGGGAGGAGAGGCTGGCGGAGCAGGCCCCCGAGGGACACTAGTCAAACCCCAAGTGAGAAGGGCCGTAGCAAAGCCGGGGTGGGGCAGGGTGACCGACTGGCCTGGGGGCTGAGCCGCTCAAAGGGCCAGGCTCTCTTTGAAGGGGAGCGCCTTGCTTATGGATCTTGATCTGCATACGGCAAAGGCCTGGGGCCAGAACATAGAATGCCTGCCAGCGCAAGGTCAGAGGTCAGTGCACGACAGGCCCTAGGGCAGCACCGAGGCTGACCCCCGCTGGCTTCTGCTGCAGTGGCCCGCAAGGCACTCCCGCGTCCCCCTGCCCCAGCACCCTCCGGGCCCCCACAAACCAAGCCAGCTGCACACGCAGCGGCTGACCTCCCGGCCCGGCAGCCTCCCTTGAGGGTGGCAGAGGCAGCCAGCCCTCAGCCCACCCCCAGCCACAACGGTCAAACCCGGACAGAAGCCCAAAGACCCATTTTTGTACTTAATGTTCATTGATTAAATAAATGTGCAAATGTCACGGTGTCGACGCGGCGAGGCCGTTACATTGCTGCACACTTAACCCTGTGGCAGCTCACGCTGGCCCGGTGGGAGGCAGAGAGGCACATGCGACGGCGTCCGTGCCGAGGTCCTTGCTTGTTTTCCCCTTTTCCTTCATTTTCTTTCCTTCATCTTTCCTCCTTTAAAAAAAAGAGGGAGAATAATTCATTTGCAGATCATTGACTTTTTAATGTCAGATTATTTACTCAATAGTCAATAAGGGTGCCTTTGGATTCATTATGGGCTATCGTGTAAATAGCTAATTGCATTAATTACAGCCTTTTTACAAATGTTTAGTTTGCAGCTCATCACACCCACGGACTGTGTAATTGCCGCTTGCGGGGCTGACGGCCAGGCCCAGGCCTGGGGTCTGCGTGGGGACGGGGAGTCGGGTGTTGCTTTTGTTCCAACCTGATCAAGTTACAACGCTAACCACACGTGTGAGTGTGCATGAGTGTGCGTGTGTGTGTGCATGCATCTGCACATGCGTGCATGTGGCGCAAGGGTGCACATGTGTGTGTGCAAGTGTGTGTGTAACGGGGACCTTTGGGTTGTACATCTGTCAGTTACCTCGCTGCGAATTTATATCATGAGGAGCAATTATTCCACACAGCGGAAAACTTAGCCTTGAACGTCATAACGCCAACCTACAGATGGGGGGCACCCGTGGCTTGCAAGGCTGGCAGGTGCCGATGCAGCGGGCTGCGAGGAGGCCCCTTCCTGTGTAGATGGTAGCGACTGGTCCGAGAATCTCAGGCCCTGGGTGCGTATGGAACAAACTCCTACGGCTGGTAAACAGAGCGTTTGTGACCAGAGATCCCTCTGGGCTCAGAGTCATCTTGGAAGCCACTTTAATATCTCCCCAGGGCCATAGTTTCCATGTACACTTCAGGTAAGCTGAGGCATAAGCGGGGCAAGGCGACCCGCGAATCCCACTGTGAGAAACACCAAGGCTGCTCTTGTGGAAACAGAAGCCCCAAGAGCTCAGTGACGCCGGGAGTCACGCGAGGGCTGAGCAGAGCCAGGGCCAGAACCCGGGGCTCTGGTGCCCGATGCCCCGCCTTGGGCTCAGCGGCCGCCTCTCTATGCGGCCCAGATGATTAATGGCTTCAACAACCAGAATATTTTATCTCTAATTCTGATAAGCAACAATTATTTCCCAGAGGGTGGGGCAAATAGAATATAAAGCAGAAGATAAGGATGTTTTATAAATTGGAAGAGAAGCCTCTAGTCTCATATTAATCCGCACAACTTTACTCGAAAGACAATTGAATTTACTTTTCTTTTTTTTTTTTTTTTTTGCTTTAAAACAGAAGACTGAAAGCAAATGATACAGAAGAAAATCAAATGAAAGGCCCAGTCATCCTCCAAGAATGAATGCCTAGTGAACTTCTAATGCAGAAGATCCTGGAACAATTTAATAGCTAAGTGATCCATGATTTTTCTTAACATATATACTCATTAACAGAGAGAGAGAGAGAGAGAGAGAGAGGGAGAGGGAGAGAGAGAGAGGGAGAGGGAGAGAGAGAAAGGCTAAGAAATAAATATCTTTGGATTTGATGCCATTTCTTTTCCTTTTACTTAATTTTCCAGGTATCTCAGCATGATCTGAATAAATTATGCTGACAATACCATAATATAAATGATAAATCATCAACACTGTTTTCGTGATATATTGCATGAAATGTAAATAATAACCAGGACTGCTAATTGGCTGGCTTCTTAGGAACGAAACTGGAGCCGCGAGACTCCCCGGGCTTTGTCATTAAGCATTTCTGCTGCTGAGCTGTTTCTGCTGGTCTGGGCAGGAAGCGCGGGCTCGCAGACAAACCTTTGTGTGGAAGTTCTCCAGCCTGAGAGCGTGGGTCACGGGCTTCGTCCCCGCGCAGGGCCACGGGGCTGGGGCCGCGCCAGTGAGAAATCGTGGGCCCCTAAAAGATGCAGCCGGGTTTTCTGAAAAACCTCTTTCCATTAGTTAAGTTGGCAAATCTTCCCCCCCCAGAAAACTCCTCCGACTTGCTCGGATTTTGCTTTTGCTTTGATAATGACTTGATTGCGACTTCATTTGACCAGAAACAGAAGCGCTTCTCTGCGGTTCTTATTCTGAAAATACCTTGTTAGCATTCATTCTATGTCTACGGGGCTTAACAATGTTTCTTTTTTCATTTTCCCAAACAAGTCCTTCTGCTTTCTGACAGGGTTGAGATTCGTCGCGGCAGTGCTCCCGCTGTGTCCAACAGGGTCCCGAGAAAAAATAACTGGTGTGCAGCAGGCCCATTCCTTCCTTCCGCCACGAATGCCAGCTACGGGCGCGGGTCCCGGACAGCCCTGGGGCGCGGCGCGGGTCCGGCTCCCCCACCCAGGGTCTCGCTTCCCAGGGAGGCCGGCAAAGAGCGAGGAAAACAAACTGACGTGAGATCATGTTGTGTGAAACAAGGAAGGACAGTGGGACAGACAGTGACAGGTGTGTTGGGTGGCACGAGGAAGGCTGCGTGAGGTGACATTTGAGTTGAGCCCGGGGGACCAGAGGAGCCAGCATGCAAAGACCCAGGGGTCGCTGGGACAGCACATACAAAGGCCCTGAGGCCACAGCAGCCTATGGCGCGGGGGAGGAGAGAGGAGACGAGGGAGGCACCAGCCAGAGAATGGGCTTCTCTGACCTCACCCCATGGGCTGCTGGGTTAAAAGAGGGGTTTCCTGCGGCCCCACCTGGGGTCTGCAGAAGCCTTTGACCCCAAGCCCCCACTCCCCACGACTCCTCCCATCAGCATGGCCGTGACGCCGGAGCTCCCATGTACTGTCTCCTCCTTGCTCCCGGGTTGGGGTTTGGAGTTGGCTTCCCCCTCAAACCTGCTGGCTTCCTAAGAGGGCCACTGTGCCCGAAGCTTAGCCAGCCCACTGCAAATGCCATCCATCTCTGTGTGGGTCTGGGATGCCACCACCCGGGCCTGGGCCTAGGGGTGGTTGCCGTGTTCAGTGTCAATTTGGGACCCAGACACCACGGTGCCCAGCCGAGAGCCGCCCCCCGCCCCGCATCAGGGCCCGTGTCTTGCTCCCGGCCACACGCGTCCCCCTGCCCGGCCTCCTTTGCTCATCCGTCGGCTCATTCTGGCAACTCGCCATCTCTGGGGATATGAGATACAACAGGGGGCGTCCCTGGCCTCCGAAACTGGAGCCATTGATCCGCTCCCTGGAGACGTCCCTTAGTGACTTCAGGGAGCATCACCCTCTTAAAGGAACGCTCTCGCGGCCAAGAAGCAGCCCTTAAAAACGCCCCCTTCAGATGGGCTGGCAGCCCGGGGTCCTCCCACAGGTTAGCTTGGACACCGGCCTGTGCCCCGTGGAGCCAACCAGCAGCGGGTAAGGGCAGGTTTTACCGTCAAACGCTATCAGGACAGGGCCTTCGGCCAGAGGGGCTGCCAGCTTCAGCAATTCACTTCTCTCTGCTGCCATTTCCAGCCCCCACACGCCCCCGCCCCCATCAGGAAAACCATTTACAAAGCTCTTCCTCTGCCTAGAGCTCCGAGTGAGGCCCGGGACAGGGTGAGTTAAGCAGACCAAAGGTCCCCATCACAGCTGGCAGCGTCCAGCGGGAGTGACCACCGATACGGCCGTTAAAGCATTAAAGCCAAAAGGCAAAGTTACAAAGCGCTCGCATTAAATGCAGGCAGAAGGGTCGGAAGACTGTAGGGGGCAGAAGCACCGGAAGAGGAGCCTGCGTGGAGACAAGCCTTCCGTTTGGGCCCCACAATGGACAGGCACCCCCGCTGGATTAAACGACAAGAGTCCGTCCTTCCGTTATTTAATTTCGGTGTTTGAAATGTTGACGAAGAAGCCAAGAATATACAGCGGGGGAAAGGGCGGTCTCTTCAACAAGCGCAGCTGGGAAAGCGGGACAGCCACGTGCAAGATAGCAGCACTGGGCCACGCTGCGACACCGCCTGCCAAACCACCTCGACACCAGTTACAGATGCGAGCGTGAGGCCCGAGGCCACGGAACTCCGGGACCAAGACACAGGCGTGAGCTCCTTGATGTTGGTCATGGGGATGAGCATTCAGATCTGACACCAAAAGCAAAGTCAAAGAAAACAAAACAGATAAGTGGGACCACGTCCGGCTAAAAAGCTTCTGCACAGCAAAGGAAGCCATCGCGAGAGGAAAGGTACCCTCCCTGCCAAACGAGAGAAAACAACTGCCAATCATGATGCAGGACCAACGTGCCAAGCGCACAGAGAACACACACACCTCGGCAGCAGGGATAAAACCTTCAACCCCACTGACCTGCAGGGAAATGCAGGTCGGAACCACCATGAGTTGTCCACACCTGTTAGAATAGCTATTATTTTCAAAAATTATATACACACACACAATGAACTATTTTTGAAAACTGAAGGGAAAATAGGCCTTTCAGACTCGCACAAGCTGAAAAAAATTCACCACCAGCAAATCAGTCCTGTAACAAATGTTAAAGAAAATCCTTCGGAAATTAGCAAAATGATGCCAAATAGGAACCTTGATCAACACGAAGGAGTGAAGAAAGGAATGGTGAATACGGGGGCAAACACAAAATACATTCTTCTTAGTTTGTCATCTCTTCAAAATACAGTCGACTGGTTAGAACAAAGTAATAACATCTAGTGGTGTCTATAACACATGTAGGAATAAAGTGTGTCACACACTCGCGAGAAGGCCAAGAAAGGGCGACCCGGAAGTCGTTGGGGGGTCTTTGCCCCGTGAGGGGGGGTAACACCGCTGAAAGGGGCTGGCAGATACCTGAGCCCTCAAGCAGCCACTGCCGGGGCACAGCAAAGACTTGGGGCCCGTTCGCCGACACAGGAACTGACATGGGATCATAACGCATATTCGGTTTCTCTGGGTGGAGACAGAAAAGGCAAGAAAAGACAAGAAAGGACCGAGAGAACACAGGCATCGAGATGGCAAATCTGACCATGGCTCGCAAATTATTGCATTATTCACACACAGCCTGAACACCCCAGTTAGGAGATCGTTGGCCTAGACTTAAGAAATAAAACACCCGGCGCTCTCCTGCCTCTAAGAACCCTGCTCTAAACTTAAAGACACAAACGGGGTAGAAGTGGAACAGGCAAGGGGAACTGGAAAATATTTTGAACTGAAGGAAAATGAAAATACAGGACATTGAAATGCGCGGGGAAAAGCCAAAGCAGCGTTTAGAGGAACGGTTATAGCATCGAGTGTTTGCACAGAAAGTAAGAAATGCCTGAAATTAACGACCTATGCTTACACTTTAGGAAACTAGAAAATAGAACAAATTAAGCCCAAGAAAAGAAGTAATAAGTGCAGAAATCAATGAAATTGAAAATGGGGCAATAAGAAAGAAAATTAATGGACCCAAAGCTAGCTCTTTGCAAGTATCCATAAAACTGACAAACCTCTCAACAGATGTACTGAGAAACGGAGAGTGAGAGAGAGAGAGAGAGAGGGAGGGAGGGAGAGAGAAAGACGGAGGGAGGGAGGGAGAGAGAACCTGTATCAGGAGTCAGGCAGGCAGCCCTCCAGACCCTGTGGAAACTTAAAGGATAATAACCTGAAAATTCTCTGTTGACTCCACACGGACCTCGTTAATAATTTGGATTCCCAGGCCCCCTCCCATCCCAGTGAACCAGACTCTCAGATTTAAGAGGAACGGGAAAGGATTCTTGGGTTTTGTCTTTTTGCAAACAATTCAAATGACTGAAGCAGAGGGGAGCCCCAAGTGCGTTGTCCAGGAGTAGGGTCAGCTAGTCTCTCAGCTCCGTGACTGGGAGGAGAAGGCGCGGGGCCCCGCTGATGTACGTGAGAGCCGAGACCAGTGCTCTGGAGACCGCCTGCCAGGCATGTTGTGAAGGGGGAGTGCGTGAGAGGAGCAGAGACACACCCACAAACTCAAGATCCCCTCCATTTTTTCCTCATGTGACACATACGTTGAGGGTCAAGGTCAAATACGTGCACCTTCCCAAGGGCAGGTCCCCCAAAAGTAAAAGGCTAAAACCGCCTGCAGATGCCACAGCAGCTCACTCCGGGGCCAGCTGCCCCCGGGGCCTTTCCCGGGTTCCGCCCGACTTCCGGGCTTCCAGCCGCAGCGCCAACCCATTTCCCTCCTGCCTGGAATACAGGGAAAAGCAAGGACGTTAGAATAATATTGTGACAGGGGTGAGTATAAACTTGCTTGATATCTTTTAAGTAAATCACTCACAACCCTTTTGACTCCCACAAGAGACTGCTGAGTCTCAAAACTCGGAAAACAATGGTCCACGAGCCAGCAGGTTTCTGCAGCCGTGAGCTCACAGACCGGCCTGGCCTCCCTGCTGACCCGGAACGGCGGCCTCTGCTCCCAGCAACTCCCCGCCGCCGAGCATCCTGCCAGGCTACCGGCCGGCTGCGGCCTCTTATAGACTATGTAAGTGAAGATGTGCAAGAAAAATAAATTCCCAGCAACCTTCATTATTGATCATTCTCAAAACTGTCTGGAGAATCCCCCCAGAGGGCTTAGGGAAGAAATTAAACATTGTTCTCCTGAGTGGTTGCCTCTGTTCTCCAAGTCATCACTTTCGCTCCCGTAACTGTGTATGTTCCTGGAGCCACGTAACCTTCTAACATCACTGAATTATTTCATACGACTTCTGGGTCACACGTCAACAACTGGGACGTGAGTGACTATAAAAACAGGGTGACAGCCGTGATGGGGACATGGTCTTCGTGTCTCCTTCCCACCGAGATCTCTTAACTCTTTAGTTTAATATGACCTACATCTGCCCCATCAAAGTCTTCAAGTAACAACCCCAAAGCTGTGCCCACGCCTCCTCCTCCTCCTCCTCGGCCCCCTCCCAGTTTCTCTGACCTACCTCGCAGGCCCTGGTGGCCACTGCCATGAGTTCTGAAAGGGGAGTCATTTCTCAAAGTTCTGATCAGAGCTTTGTCTCACCCCAAATACCTCGCAGAGCCTCTCACCTTCTCTTGTGCTATAAAAGGCCACCGTCCGTCCACAGACCTAGAACGTAGGGCCCTGACACAGGGTTCGAGGTGCTGTGTCCCTGCCACAGTTTACTTTCCAGTGTCCTCCCCCCTCCTCTCTCACACTCCCTGTGCTCCAAACCCACCACCCCGCTCAAGGTCCAGCAAACAGTCCGGGGCTCCCTACACCCCTAGTCCTTTCGCTTAAAGCACTGCAACGGGTCACATCCAGCAGGATGTTAGGGACTTCAAATGACCCATTACCAAGTCTGTTCTACTCGAGGAAAGTAAGACTGGCCCAACGTAAGCAAATATAAGATTAATATAATTTGGGACATCAAATATGACCAAGGAGATGTAATATTACTCATAGGTGATGAAAATACATTTGATAAAACTCAATAGTCATTCCTGAGTTTTTAAATGCATAGAAACTAAAAATGGAATTCTAACTCTTTTCCACAGTTAAAAAAAAAAACCTATCTCAAACCAACTGCCACCATTTATTACTAGATCTAGTAAGAAAACATTCAAATCATCCTTTTAAAGGGAAAATCTTTACAAGAATACTCATTATCGTCACTATTACATAAATCTTTTCTGAAAGTTCTAGCCAAAGCAATAAGATAAGAAAAAGGCATAGGAAATGCAAATTTAGGAAAGGAGAAGGAAAAAAGGCCATTATTTACATATTTTGTGATTGTCTACCTAAAAAACTGTAAACTTATTAGAGCTAATAATAGATTTTAATAAGGTGGTCAAATAACAAATCTAAAAAACGAATTACATTCCCGAAGTAAAGCAATGATCAATTAGAAAATATAACCAATAATATACCCGAAATGACCAGAACTAGTGAGGGTTAAAAGAAAATTCCAGGCATATACATTGTATATATCTCCCATATACTCACATATAAAGATAACTTGTACCATACTTATTCCTCTATTTATTTAAGTCATTACTGTAATTTTTAAATTTAAAAATGCAAGAAATTGTCAGGGAGATTTATAAATACTTTTGCAATAACATGGTCTATTCTGGTAAAAATAATCATTAAGCAGTTAATTAAACCTAACTGCTTCAAGTTGGATGTCAGGCTTACAATAAATGAATTAATACATTTTAAAGTGTGAATTTATAATATATTAATTATATTTCAATTAAAATTTTAAAACTGAAGGAAAACGTAACTCCTTGAGAGGGGTGAGCACTCTGTCACGTGGGTTCACATTCACCCAGAAACGGGGTTCGTATGGCTGTTCAGAAACACTGACAGAGACACATAGCTACACACCCATGGGCCAAACACCACGGCTTCAAAGCTGACTGGAGAATAATGGATCCTTCAGCTTCCAGCCAGCTCCCTGTGGTGCCTGGCGACATTCCAGGCCTCCCACAGGCTTCTTGAGTATTCCCACGGGTCTGCGGGCCATGCCCGCCAGGGGAAAGGGCACACGCACACCCTAATCTCTATCCTGGGTAGTGCCTCTCTTGTCCCATTTTACAGACAAAGACTCTGAGAGGGTAGGGATGTCCCTATGCTCCGGAAACTTGAACCCAAGTCTCTAGATCACGTGCCGGGAGCGACGGCCCTGGAGCCAGGAGGGGGAGCCCTGCTCTTCGTCCCAGGGCAAGGCCCCCCCGGCTGGTCTCCCCTGTGTCCCAGGAGTGCCAGCTTCCACGGCGGAGTCAAGTAGGCAGGTGCAACACAGGCCAGCAGTGGTAACCCAAGACGCCTAGTGCTGGACTGACTGGGGAGCGCCCACCCCCCGCCCAGGGCCTGCTGAAGTGGGGCCTTGGAGCAGAGGGGCCTCGACTCTGAAAGTACTTGTGACGGGACACGTCTCAGTGACACTCGCCATCCCACGGGACGCTCCCAGCCACGTTCTCGGTATCTTCTCCGTGGAATCCACGATTTTAACACCGCATGGAAATCTGCGTAACAGAGAAATGTAGCCAAGTGATTCCGAACATGAGTCCAATCCTCAGTGGCTCCGCTAAGGAGGGCAGGGACCTCGGATGCCCCGGGAGGCTGGCAGCGAGCCATGTGAGACTCCCAAAAAATTGCAGACCTCACTCAAACGAAGACAAGCTGACGTCCACAGGGAAAACGTGGGGGGCATGCCTCATGTAAAAAGATATAAAATAAGAACCACTGTTGGCCAGGGCTTACAAAATGGCTGTTCTAAAGGGAGAAAACATTTCAAAGCAACTTTCTGCTGTGACTCAACAAAGCCCATCTACGAACGTGTGTGCTCAGGAACAACCACAGGTGCGCAGACACGAACGAACGTCCCCGCGCAACCGACCCTGCAGGGTGCGCACCACCGCAGAGGGCGGCGTGACTCACTGCGGAGGGGAGCAATAGAAGAAAACACTGTGTAGCTATTTTAAAAGTATAGATCCATGTCTATGGACTTGGAAAAGATGTACGTGAAGTAAAATTAAGTGAAAAGAAGGCTGCAAGCAACATATGCATGAGCCCTGCTGCAGTATAAATAATTATTACATACATAATATATAAGCACACGCATACACGGATGCACCAGTCTCTATATATATTCATGGAAACAAAGATTCCGGTGGGTGAATACCAAATTACTAGCGGCGATTATTTTAGGGTTCTTTCCTTCCTTCCTTCTTTCTCTTTCTTCTTCCTTTTCTTCACTTTTCTTTTTTGCCTGTCCCTACTCTCTAATGTTTCCAGGATTACTTCATAACATAAACGTGTACCCATCCTGTGAGCTGCCCAGGACCTCCTGCCACTCAGGGGCAAGGACACGCTGACCGGCAGATGGACGCGGTGGAAGCGAATGCGCAGAGCGTCCCTCCAAGGGCCAGCCCGGGGCGTCTCCGTCTACCCTCCAGCCACTGGCGCACTGAGAGGCGAGGCTGGCCCGGCCCCTGACGGCGATGCCGAGGACGGCGACGGGGAGGTGTGGGAGCCGGGCGCGGGCTGTGCCAGCTCTCGCTGATACTCTACAGTATGGTTCGCTGCTAATTTGTCACGGCACATATTCGCCTTATGTCTAATTAGCATCAAATTGCAAACTGCTATTTGCTAACAATTTGTTGCATCAATCTGCTTGAAAATCTATAGTTTAGAATTGGATTGCAACTTACCCTGTCTATCAAAATGCTAGTTCACACATACACAAAATAACTTCCCCTTCCCGCCAAAAGCGTCCCAATGTTTGCAATGGCACAAAAGGAGGGAGATGTGGTTTTTTTTCTTCTTTTTTTTTCCCCAAAGGAGGAAGAATAACTGCGGGTGTTTCGTTTGGAATGTCTTGGCTTCGATTTCCCGTGGCCTGGGGAGACGGCCAGGAGAGGCTCGCGCCCAGAGAGAGGGCTGGTCCAGGCCTTTCTTTGAGACTTTTCGAGAAAATGAGGACACATGAAAGGACGCGAGTCCTGGAAATAGGACCCTCGGGCAAACCTGTGCAGAGGAGAGCCAGAGCTCTCTCCGCCGGGGCCCACGGGGAGCCCTGCGGGGCGCCTGTGGGGTGCGGGGCATTTGCCCTTGTCACACGAGCCACCGCGCAAGGCCCCAGGCCTCAGGCCCCCCTCATTTTCAAATGGAGAGACTGAGGCTGAGAGGACAAACACCATGTGTGGAGCAAGCGGCCAAGCAGAAATCAACGCTGAGCAGTGAAATTTCAGGACCCAGGTGTCCCTCTAAATATCAAAATAGTTCATGGAAATAACAGTAATGATAAAAATCGTGAGATGAAATATGAATGAAAGAAAACAATGAAATAAAAAGGAAATAAGATTTAATCATTGCGCCACACTTGGCGGTTGGCCTGTGGTCAGGCTACACGCCCCAAGTGCAGGCTGAGGGCCCAGGTCCTCACACTCACGGCCGCCTCGGGGGGTCCTGGCCCTCCCTGTCACAGCCGCCTCCGGCGTCCGGCTATGACGAAGGACTCAGCCAGCCTCAGTGGCCAATGGGATGCTCCCTTTGAGTCGGAGTCAAAAGTGGCGCTGGGGCAGGACCCCCTTCCCCGTTTGCCAGTCACAGGGACGTGGGGACCCCGGCACAGGGCTCAGGTGCTGCGGCCGGAACCTCCTCAGCCCAGGGAACGATTCGCTAACAATGTTCCATCGTCACCTCACAAGTGGCTGAGGGGCAGGGGGCTCTACCTGTGTGTCCCTCCTGCTTCCTTAGCATCCCTGGGGACCACCGGGCTTTGAAAAATCCCCACACTACACGATACAAAGACTCCTCGAAAAATTAAAAATGGAACCACCCTACAACCCAGCAATCCCACTTCTGGGTCTTTATCCAAAGGGAATGAAAACCGGACCTCGGGGAGCACGGAGACGCCCGTGTTCACGGCGACTCCACCCGCAGAGGCCAAGAAGCGCAAGCGTTTGCCCAATGACGCGCGGACAGAAGAAGAGGCGGGCTGTGCATTCCGTTGGGTGCGCACACGTGTGCGTGTGCGTGTGTATGATGTACCTCACACACACACATGCAATGAAATATTACTAAGCCATGGGGAGGAAGGAATTCCCGTCCTTTGCAAAAACTTGGATGAATCGCGAGGGCCTTATGCTAAGTGACAGGAGTCAGAGAAAGACAGACAGCGTACGATCTCGCTTAAAGGTGGAATCTAAAAACACCAGGTGCAGAGAGGCCGAGGGCAGCATGGTCACGAGGGGTTGGGGGTACAGGCCTCCAGCTATGACAGGAACAGCCTCCGGGACCGCACGTGGGGCACAGTGATTACGGCTCATGACGCCGTATTACATGCTTGGGCGTCGCTAAGAGGAGATTACAAATGTTCTCATAAAAACGCGATGGTGGTTATGCAGCGTGAGGGAGGCAGGTGTTTGCTGTCACTGCGGGGGGGTCGCCATTCTGCCCTTTGTAAACGTGTCGGGTGAACACGTTTCACACCTTAAATGTATACCATGTTCTGTCAATTATAGTTCGATAAAGCGAGGAAAACCTCTACACTGACATTTTAAATAATAACAAAAATAGTTCCATTATAAATAATAGTTACAAATAGCCGAAGTCTCGACTTGGAATTCCTGGGGGCAGAGACAGAAGGGTTTCTAGCAGGACCTTCGCGGGCAGCCAGGGAAACCGCCAGGGCCCCTGGGCAGCGGACAAAGCAGTTCTCTCGCCACACTCGTGGCTGCGGTCAGGAGGGTTCGTCCGAGGTACGGACGGACATTCCTACAACAACGCCTGTGGACGGCCTCCCAGCTGCCCTGCCCTGTGGTAGGTGCTGGGACAGGAGTGGAGCGAGGTGACCACAGCCACGGTAGAGTGAAGGGGTGCAGAGGCACCAGAAAGTGGCGAGGTCTCGGCAAGGACACGCCAGTGGCATCCATCGGCCTGCGTCCGGCAAACAGAGAAGCCTTCCCGGACGAACGGATGCTGGAGGGGGGCGTGACAAGCGGGGCCCACGCCGAGAGCCCTCACACAGGGCGGGGGAGCTGCAGGTGCAGCGGCCCAGGGACGAGTGTGCACTGGGAGCATCTCAGGGGAGGGCAGCGCTGGGCCCCGGGCCACGGCAAGGCCAAGGGTGCGCCCAGCATGCTCCGGCTTCCTGCCACCTCTGACGAGGCTCCTTCCAAAAGCAGGGTCTTAGGAGGCCAGCAGAAGAAGTCCTTTCCTCTCTTCCTGGAGAATCTACCGGCAGCCGCTTCTCCACTGAGCTCCTAGGAGGAGGTGGGCAAAGGGAAGGAAGGTTCTGGGCCTGTCCCCCCAGACGCAGGACACGGGCTCTGAAACCTGCTTCCCATGGGCTCTTTCTTTCACTTTGTACGACAGGAAATGAGCGCTGGCCCCTTTCCAGGATCCGGAGAGAAGCGGCACCGGCCGCCACTGAGGGGGCTGTTCGTATTTGGCTGCCAGGGGCCCAGAGTCGCACAAAACCCAAGAGGCCCCGGTGCTCAGAGACGGAACCCGGCAGAGCCAGGGAACTGGTCACCTCCAACGACGGCCTTGGGCAGGAGAAGTGGCCCCACAGAAGACGGAGCCTAGGGACCGAGAGTGAGCCCAGGCAGGCGGGCACCCCGCACACGAGTCCAGGATCTAGAAGAACGGCAGGCAGATAAGGGTCACCCGGAGGCCGGAGGCAGCAGCCGCCCCAGCACGCAGTGGCCCCCTCGCCCTCGTGTGCCCTGCAGAAGTCCGTGCCTAAGCCACCCCTGGGGGCCCGGCAGGGGCGTGGCACCAGCCACCCACCCAGCCCAGGACACGGCCCCGCCCCACCAGGAAGGCCGGCCTCCCGCCATTGACGGTCTCCAGTCAAAGCGGGAATAGTCTCGGCACTTGGTTAAGTCAGGGGTGCAAACAGAGCGCTCCTGAGAAACCGGGGTGCTGCCGTGCCGACCCCAGGTCCTAGGTGGGTGGAGACGCTTCCTGTACCTGCTTCCAGGTGAGCAAACCCCAGGCTGCAACGGAGGAAAGGGGGCAAACAGACTTCCCCGTGTGGTGGAAGGCACTGTGCTGGCCCTGGGCAGCGGGCTGCCTTCTCATCCCCTGTGTGAGGGGCACCGGTGGGCTGGGTGGGCGTCAGGGGAGGGGCCTAGAGTCTAGAAGATGTGCCAACGGCTGCAGCAGAGCGCCCAGCTTAAGATCACCACTGTCCCAGGAGATGGGCACTGAAAGCCACTGGAAGGGACAAGCCCACCCCTGCACTGGTGCTCTGGTCAGGCTGAGCCATCCCCCCAGGCCCAGCTCTGGGGCACCCGTCCCCGGCGTGACCACAGTGGTCACTGGGCCACACGGCGGCCATCCTGCACAGACCGTGCAGACAGAGCGACACTCTCGGTACTGAAATCACGCAGAGAAGCCAGTCCCTTGGGAAGCTGGACACGCCTGGCGTCTTAAGGAGATCGCATGGCACCTAGGTGGGTGTTCCTCCCCGGCCGCAAGGCTGAGTCAAGAGAACAAGCTGGTGACTTCTGGAAAGAACCTCTCCACCAGCCCAGGCCCACACCTGCTCCATAACCGCAAGCCTGGGCCTTTTCACCCCCTGAAGCCCACCCGCCCCTCTCTGGTCACTCGCGGCGGCTGTGGGCCCTCCTGACGCCCTCCCCATGAGCTCCACGGGGCGCCCCCGGGGAAGGGTGATTCTGTATCGGAGACACAAACATCGCCCCCGACCTTTGGTTTTGTTTCCAAAACAAATGCATACGGTTGAGAACGCCGAACGCTGGGTTTCCGACCGCTGCCGAGGGGGAAGCTGCTCTCCGCTGCTGAACTTCATCGCCGGGCCTGCGGCCCAAGCTGTCTTCCACTCGGGAAAACCCAGTCGAACTGCGGAGGTCTGAGTCCTCACTAGAGAAACCATTTCTCCTGTCCTCTTCAGCTGTGCACCTGTGCGCCGACCCTGCCCGTGACCCATCACTCTGCTGCCCCCCAGCTCCCTGGGGGGCCATGCCACTGGCTGGGTGCTCGGCAGGTCTTAGGGTCCTCGAGCCCCTGGCCGCGTGGGACCCACTGCACTTCAGACCAGTGTGCCACTGTCCCCCATTTCAACTCCTCCCAAGCTTCCAGGTGAGTCTCAGCCGACCCCTTCTTCTTGCTGCCGATGCCTGTGTGGTGGCGGCCCAATGGCCTGCTCTCTCGGTCGCACTTGAACGGATCCCACGGGATAAGCAGGGAGAGGTGGAGGCGCCAGTAAGATGGAAGAGCTGGGCCCAAGATGGCGGGAAAGAGAGGAGACCGACAGGCAGAGAAGAACAAGGGAAAGGCATATTCAGACAGAGGGGGAAGCCGGCCGTTGCTTCTCCGCGGGTCCCAGACCCGGGCGTCCGTCACCAGGCATGACGGAGGAACTCTGTCCCCTTACCTATGACCAGCGGCGGTGTTTCCTCAGTGATTCCGCAAGAGTCAAAAACTCAACAAAGCGTACGGCGGGCATGGTGAGGGGGCGGCGGCTCAGGTCTGTGACCACGGTATGCAAAGCTTGGCATTAGTCACAGCCAGGCCGGCTGTGACAGGCCTGAAGTGAGGGAGATTAATGCGAGGCTGGGGCACTTTATTATTGTCATTCTGTTCTTTCAGACTCTGCCTCTGACTTTCAATTTTGCTCCAGAATTAATTGTCTGCTCCCTGCAGTATGACTGATGGAGAAGGATACGCGGAGCCCCGGCACCTGGCTCTGGCCTTGGCAGTCGCGGGATGTATTGTGTGCGGTCAGAGCAGGGGACAGACGGGCATCGCTCAAGGAGCGGCCGTGCCACACCTGCCCGCACTTGGGTGTGACTGAGGATCATCCTCGGCCAGGAGGCCCCTTTGCTTGGAGAGGCCCTCACGCCATGCCACGTCCCCAACGAGGGCTGTCCCTGGGGCCCAGAGCTCAGCTGGTTGGTGGCGTCTGTCCCGGCCCTCGGCTCTCCGATGGCCTTTGCTTCTCAGGGTCCAGGCAGCAAGTCGGGCACGCGGTCCCCCAGGCGTGAGCGTGTCACCCCACGCCCCAACCATCGGAACAGCAGCAGGTGCCTGTCCTTCGACTTGAATACGTGCCGCCTCCTCCTTGCCCACCGTGCCTCTTCTCCGTCTCCAAAGACCACTATATATACTTTTATAAACTAAGCGAGAAAGTCTTCCTCAACCTCAAATTCTCAAAGAAACCTCCAGAAAAACCCAGTCATGTTCTCTGCTCTACAAGGGCTGAGAGTCCAAGAACGGCTGTTGAATGGATCAGTGAACGTGTGAATAAGTGGGGTTTTTAGAAAGAAGGAGAGGTAGTGAGGCATACTTTGCTTTCAAAAATAAATAAAAATCCTCCCTTGCCATTTTCAAGCCAAGTTCAGAGGCCGCCCTCAGCCCACCACATATATCCCTTCAGTGCACGTGTTCACAAAAATGTGGGGATGACGCCTTTTTCTTTTTTAGGAAATGGAACCCCACTTTCGAAGTGTAAGAGCTTCTAGGGAAGGAAAGATGGTCTCCGTGGAGCCCCTTCCCAACGTTAACGCCCATGGCTCTGCTCCGGGGTGTGATTCCGATTTAACTTGCCCCATGAGGTTCAGATGTTGCAGATCCCCCAGCCCTCCCGAACGAGGTTTCATTAGAGGGGCTTCTTGTGTTTCCATCTTCCCCGATGGAAACTGAGCAAGGCCAAACCCTGAGCTGAGGAAAAAGCAACCGGTAACACCCAGGGCGAGTGGCTGGGCCGAGAACCGTCCGGAAGGCTGGTCTTGCACGGGGCTTGCGGGAGCTCCTTCCACACGCGCTGCCTGACGGGAACGCGCAATAAATCATCCTGGCTTTAGCTCATCTGGTACTTCCATACGATTACGGTATTATGTTAAAGGGTACAGAAATATATAATATGCTCAACTGTCTCCGCAGTTGATACCAGAGGGAAAATTACCACCACTCAGTGAAGAAGATCCAAGCTCATTACATTAATGATTTATCACAACGGAAAAATGTGAAAAGTAACTGGTCGCTTGTATGAAGAGAGGCAGCTTTTCCCACCAGCCTCTCCTGCGGGCTGTCAGGGGAGAAGAATTTGGAAGGGACTCCAGGGGGCCCCACGCGGCCACCCCCTCGGAGCTCCCTCTGCAACCCAAAGGGAAGGTGTGCCAGCCACCGTCGGAATATCCTTCAAACTTGACATTAAGTATTCAAATGTTACTTAAGCAAAGTGTGAGCAATTAAATTAATCAATCTTCCCAGCCATGTACAGAACAGATGTTCAATAAATCCTCTTTGCTTACAGTGAGGGGGGAGAGTCCACTTTAACTGTCCTTCAGCGATGACACCGTTCAGGCGTCCTCTGCCGGCCTCCTGGGCCACCAGCAGACGCGGCGGCTGCGCTCGCCGTTATTATAAATAACAACAGGCCACCTGGACTACCTGAGCTACCTGGGAGCCTCGGGTTTAATGATCCTTCCGACGCGGGCTCTGCTCTCTGCTGATCCTGGGTAATGGGGCTGCCGGGGACGGCGGTGGACTGACGGCTGGCAGTGACAGATGACGCCAGGCCAACCTGGGCTGCTGACGAGCGGTGAGTACGGGCCAGAGCAGCAGAAAGGTCAGGATAAAAGTATTTGCTTGACTTTCAAAGTTTCTCCGGAAAAAACAAGCAAACCAGCTGGAACCACCCAGGCTTCGGACAAGGGGGCAAACTCCAGCTGTGCCCTCGGAGGGCCGGCTGGTTCTCAGTCCTAGAACAGGAGCGGTGGCCATCGGGGAAGGCCAGACACTGGTATGGGAGCCTCGTCTCCTTGCACAAACAGTCCCCGGGAGTCCCCTCACCACTGGGCTGAGCGAACGGTGCCGGAGTCAGGAAGCCACGCTCCTCGCCCCTCCCCCAACGTGATCTTACAGAGCGGCCGTGTCTCCCGTCAGAAGCCCAGAACCCAACGCAGACCTCGGGGCCTCGGCTCTGCTGTGGGGGCCGCCGAACTCCAATTAAACAATTAAACCCACAGACGTGCCAGTTTGCCAACTAAAGCACGACTTGCTCTGCCCACTGGGCTTCTCTCACCAAATCTGTTGGTCCCCCAGGGGAGGGTGGGGAGGCCCAGCCCTGAGCGCCACCCGCAGGCCAGGACACCCCCGCCTGATGGCTGCACCCAGCACCCTGCCACCCATAAGGCCGCTGACATGCAGCAGCGGCGGTCACCTGCCCCACAGATATATAACTTCAACCTTTTGAAGGCTGCCTTTCCATACATGGACTTTACCCACATTTTAATGAGGCTTTAAAATCTCCGAGATTAAGCTGGTATTTTATGTAGAACTGCCTGCTTTTTATGATATCCTGACATGTTGTACAACATTTGGCGACTATATTGATCCTTATAAATTCAGCATCTATATATATTCATGAAAAGCACCTTTTCTCCCCATTCGGGCCACAAGATGATCAAACTCACATCTCCCAGAGCAGAGACAATAAAGCTGCCATTGTCACGGCTTTGAGCGTACACACTGTTTCAGTGTTTTCAAATTATACCCCTTTACCGTCTGCAGGAACTTGACGGGGACGCGGCTGCACCTTCCCCGTACCTGGCCGTACGCGTGCCCCCGTTTCTCCTTCAGGTGCGCTGTTATAAATCCTGGGGCCTGGGAGGGCTTCCGCCCGCCTGGGACGTTATACATCTTCATGCCCTCATGTTTGCCCGACCGCAGAGACCAACCTCCCCATGTTTCTTTGTGCCATTTCGTGCTTTTAATCTGAAACAAATGATTGCAGGGGGGAGAAAGAGGCATTATCACCTTGGCGAAGCATCAGGAGTATAAAAAAAAAAAAAGGAGAAGAAGAAGAAAGGGACCATGGGCAAATTCGTCTTCGGCTGCTACAATCAATCTCCCACCTAAAGAAATACACAATAACTAGGCGGGAAAGAGCCAAGATTTATGACTGCGAAGCATCTCCACTGACCAGAGCCTACCTAGTCTCCTTGGCTCCCTCCGCACCCGCACGGCTCTCTCTAACAGTTACAATGATAAACTGTCTCTCCCCACTGTTTTACAAGTACATTAGCTTTATTTAATGAGATCTCAGAGTAATTTAACAGATGTATATGGGACATAAGACTAGGAAAACTCTCTCTGCTCGGCACGTCCGCCCAGGTATTCCAGGACAGCTAATCTGAGGTGTAGCTTTATATTCTTTGAAAAAGTATTATTCAAATTTTCAGGAGGCTTTTAAAAGTGATTTTAATAGAAATATTATATTACAATCAACGAGGAGAGAGCCACTTTCACCTCCGCCTGCATTCAGCCCATCAGGAGGCAGGATGAATGGGCTTTCCGAAGTCACAGGGACTCAGTCACACATTGAATCGTTGGGTAGAGTGTCATTGTCAGGAATTAATAAATTCGTAAAAAGTCCTCCACTCACCCACCCCCCAAGAGGAGGAGGGAGATACCTGGGTAGGAGGGAGGGACAGGAAGCAGTGGGGGGGACAGGAAGCAGAGGGAGGGACAGGAAGCCCCTCCACGAGGGAGGGAGGCAGGCTCTGGCCATCCCCAGGGTCTCTCTCTGGGGAGTGGGGAGGTGGGGGAGGGGTGTCCCCATCCCCCTCTTGCCCAGCATGCTTGCGAGGCCCTCCTATCAGCCCGGACATTCGCCGCCACTCAGTTCTCTGGTGGCTGTAATGGAGGAATGATAATGGATTCAGTTTTTAAAAATTGCTTTAATAAGCCACCAATTAATAAGTGAGGAGAGGAAGCCATGGGGAACCCCCGGCTGTGCTCACAGCACAGCGGAAGAGTGGGGGCCACATTCCCTCCTCTTTTCTCTGGAGGGAACGCGCACCCACGGCCCGGGCTGCAGGGCCCCATGTGCTCCTTGGTGATGTGGTTTATAAGTTTCTAAGTGGATGTTATCCTAGCTTTGGCCCGGGACTGCACTTCCAAAAAAAACAGAACAGCAAAGCAACAACACCCGGCCCCCAAAGCTAACACCAGTTCTCACTGTGTGTGACTCTCAAACGAAACGTGGTCTCACTAAACCATGGGGTGCTCTTGGTTGAAATACTGGGTTGTCCAAAAAGTTCGTTTAATTTTTTTCCATGAAATAAGACACATTTTTCATTTTTACCAGTAACTTGATTGATTTGGATATTTTGAACATGCCGGCTATCTCCCACATGGTATAACGTTGATTGTTCTCAACTAATGTCTCAATTTGTTCGCTATAAGTTTCTGCTTCCCCAGCCACGGAGCACCGTCCAGCGAGAAATCTCCAGTATGAAACTGCACAAACACTTCTGACATGCTCGATCTGTGGCAGCACCTTCTCCATACAGTACACACATCTTTTTTGTGTGTTGCAGCTGCATTTTTATCTTTCTTAAAATAATAATGCATAATATGCCAAAAAAGTTGCATATTTTCTTCCATTGTCAATATTAAAACGGCTACACAAAAATTCACCAATTTTGATTTTTTTTATGCATGCTGGTATGACAGCTGTCACAATACAATCTAACAAAATTGTTTCAAATGACATTAAAGACAGCCAAGCTCTCCTAGAGCTATCTTACAGGAAAAACCAAACGAACTAGTTGGCCAACCTGATTTTTTTTTTTTTTTAGTCTTTGAAGTTATTTGTAACAGCCCCCAGCTCACATTTACAACCCCGCCCAAGTGTCCTGGGCCCTTGCCTCCCAGGTTGGTCCAACTCCTCACAGCCAGGGACGCTGGGACAGGGGTCGCCGCGATGGGGTCACTTCTGAAAGCACCAAGTGTAACTAAAGTACACGCTACGTGTGTGTCAGCTGAAGGCAAGCATATTTAATGTCATTCTACAAAATATATAATATTTTATATAGTGCTAATGGGTCCTTATGAATAATTTAGTAACTCCAATGAGGTCTTTCTAAAACACAACATTCGCACTGAACCTAACAATTCAGTCAAATGAAAGGTCGTGACATCAGTGGTGACCATAAGAGGGACTGCGAAAGGGGGGAAGGGAGGGACAAGGGACAGGCAGAGCTCACCAGTGGGGCAGGAACAAATTTGTGGCATAAAATTTCATTTCTTGAGAGGTCTGCATCAAGTTTTGTGTGTTTAATGAGGTCGGCACCAGAAAGATGGATAGAACACGTCGGACACCCAGGCCGACGGGCGGGGGCCGGGGGGTGGGGGCACCGCCAACGCTGACCACGCACTTCGTCTTCTGGCCGCCTCTCTGTCTTTGGTCCTTTGGGGAATAACAAATGAGAGGGCAAAAGGAACAGGAGCCAAATAATGAAAGAAAAACACAAGAAAGAAAAATTATAACACCGGAGACCAAAGTAGAGCCAGATTTACTGACCTCACAAATACATAATCAAGAGAAAGTTACCACTGAAGAAACTTTTGCAAAGCTGTATGATCTTAAATAACAAGGAGTCCTGCGAAATTTACAGCACTTTTAAGATATGCAAATTGAATGCAAGGTATAGACATAAGGGTAATTAATTGTAAATCTAAGAATAATGTTTCTTTGTCAGGCTGTCTCCATGTTGTGGAATACATTCTAATGTGCCTTAACTTGGAATATTTCTTAAAGACTGGTCTAATTATAAGATGTTCAGAATTTCAAGATACTAGTTATTCTTATCATTTAATTTAGCCGCTGTAACATTTAATAACGGAATTTACAGATTGCGCGAAAATATTTTAATCTTTCAAGGTCAAAGCACTCATTCCGGGGCCCAGGCAGCCAGGCCTGGGTGCAGGGAGGGGGTCGGGCGGAGGCTGCCGTCCACGGTCTGCCCGGCGCCGAGTGTGCGGGGCCCCAGCGGTCAGCCGCGGCCGCTCGGCTGCCCTAGCTCCTCACGCAGCTCATGGCCCCGCTCTGGCCGCGATGTCCTTAGGATGTTGGGAACTCATTTGCATGCTAGTGTTTAGCTCTCTCCTCTACCTACCTGCTTGTGAAACCCTCTCACATCTCGTTCATGAAAGTGGTGGGCAGATTCTGTATATAACGGATTCTTAGAAACGCTGAAGTGTGAAGATGGGGGCGATGTTTTCAGATCAAGGGGCTCCGACCCTCGGCCACCCCAAGAACGCTCCTTACCGAGAGGAACTTAGAGGGAACTGGGAAGGAAGCTGGGGAGGGGCTTCCACAAATCCGAGGGGCCGTGAGGGTCAGAGGGAGAGCAGCCTGGCCCTCTGTCCCCAGCAAGGGTCCGGCTCAGAAAGGTGACCACGTTGTCACCTCTTCTTCTGAGCCTGAAAACAAACGGATTCCCTGGGACCCTCTCTCATGTTCCTCAGAAGACACTTGACCAAGAGCGGATGAGGCAGCAGGAGAAGGTCTGGCTGGTGGGAAAGACGGTGAAGGAGGGGAGGGTGCATGAGAGGAAACCCCCACTCCTGGGCTGCAGACTCCCCTCTCGCTGTCGGGACGGGACGACGCCACTCCGGCCCCTCCGCCCACCTCTCTGCAGCCGGCACAGGCTCCTCGTCCGTCCGTTCAGCCCTAAGGAAGGGCTGACTCCCCAGGTCTCGTCCAGGGCCCGTCCCTTCTTTCTGCTCGGCACTCGCAGCCTGCTGTACCACTCCGTCCCACAGCACTAAACGCCATTTGACTCTGGGGACTCCCAAAGGGAAATCCCCAGCCGGACCTTCCGGAACACACAATGGCCCTATCCGTGCGTGGTGACCGGTGTTCAACCCCCACCACTCTTGCCACCTTGGGGAGGCTGGAAAACTGTTCCATTTTGCTACAACTTGGCTCAGTTCCCCTGGTGAGAGGATTTAGTGCAATGTTTGCCGAGCACCTAGCTCTCAAATTTAAAGAGAGAGGTTTAGGAAAATAAATACTTCCCAAGCCTTATATTGGTGGGAAACGGTGCGGTTCCACGGGATATCTCCACGGTTAACTGCTCACCAGTCGCTGCTGGAACCCTGTTCTCCTGCCCAGTTGAACCATCTCCCACCCTGCTTAGACACACCAGGGGCCCCCCGAGGGGCTGTCTCCCCATCCTGAAGAACCGCCAGCCAACCACTGCTGGCATTGGTCACTTTGCGTCCACTCAGCTCTCTGCCCCAATTCCAGTGAGTGAAAGTCACCCCGTTCCGGAGGTCCTCAATATTCATGCTGCGGGAGCAGCTCTGGCAAGTCTAGGAATCAGCTTCCCTCTCCAAAAACACCATTAAGAAAATGACAAGCAAACCAAAGCCTCGAGGAAAATGTGCCCAACGTGCCCGTGTGACGAAGGGCTTGGGTCCGTGATAACTAAAGAATCCCTACAGATCAATGACAAATGCTAACCACCTAAGGTACCCAATGGGCAAAACCTCGACTGGATACTTCACAGAGAAAGATACAGGATGTGACGGTACACACGTGAAAAGACGCTCAGCCTCATCGCTCACCCGTGGACCGGAAAGATGCGCTAGGACCACGGTGGGACGCCACCGCACACGTCGTATCAGGGCTCGAAGGGAAATGACTGGCACCCAAACGAAGCCAACCAGGCAGCCAGCAGTCCCATGCCCGCTGTTGGGGCTGAGAGGTAGATCCACCACTGCGGGAAACGACGTAAAGTTAAACAAACACAACTTGACCCACAAAATTTCCACTCCAAGCTACTTACCAAAAAAAAAAAAAAAAAAGTTTACAAAAGACTTGTGCACAAGTATTCATAGCGGTATTATTCCCACAGTAGCCAAAAACTGGAAGCAGCCCGACGTCCATCACCTGATACAGTGAGCTAGGACCACCGCCAGGCCGACCACCTGGGCACCTCCAGGACACCCCGGACGAGCTGCCAAAGGACGCGCACTGGCCGGGGCCCTTTCCGGGACGCGCTGGGGCAGGCCCGTTCCCCTGCGGTGCGAGCACCGGCCAGCGTGGCCGCGGGGCGAGCGAGCGGCTCCGCGACGCGTGGGAGGGGCGTCAGGGCTCGGCTGCGTGGAAGTGTGCGCCGGCGGAAGCTCCCCAAATTACACCCCTCAAATCTGCGCAGTTCTCTGCAAATCCATTCTAATAAAGCGGTTTATAAAAGGCAGCGGAGAAAAACAGTAATGTAATTACTGTTCAGATCGCGCTCAGCTGGGGAAGGGCAGGCCGGGCCCAGGGCGCTCGGCGCGGCGTCTCCGTGAGGCCGAGGCTGCGGCCCAGCGGTCGGCGCGGTAGCCCTGGGGGTGCCCCTGCTGCGGCCCTGTCTGCTCCTCAAGACCCAGGACCAGCGGTCGGTGTGAACGCAGCGCAGAGCTGGGAGAACTCGGCCGGCTCCCGGGGCAACAGGCGGGCTGCCAGCGCCCCCGCTCAGGGGAGGGGGCAGGCTCGGCCCCTGTTACCCCGTCACTCGCCTGGGGGGTTCAGGACATCTCTGCACCCTAAACATGTGCCTTCGCAATGTACCAACACTTTCGCCCGCCGCATGGGGGCTGCCTTGGAGGAAGCATGGGGAGCAGGAGGCTCTGCTCCCCGCTGGGTCGGGGCTGCTGTCCTCTTGCACGAAATCCCGGCCCACAGGCGCCGGGAGCACTGCTTCCGAGGCCCGCAGGCCTGGCGCCTGTGCTGGCTCCACCCACTTCTTCGCTCCGTCACCTTGAGGTAGTCGCGTAACCTCTCTGTGCCCCAGTTAACTCATCACGATGGGCGGCATCAAAGTGCCGACCTTGCAGGGGCGTCGTTGTGGGGTAAGTGACCAGGCCCATGGAAGGGGCTCTGACCTCTATCAGCTTTTCAAGCGTCCGGAGCGACTCACAGAAGTCAGCTGTCACCCCGCGGGGAGGAGGGCGCAGTCCGAGAGCCAGAGGGAGGGCGGGCAGCAGGGTGAGGATGGCTTAGCGAGACCCATCTCTCCAAGGTAGAGTGAAACGCAGGTGAGGGAGAGGTAGAAACAGAGTCATAAACCGACTTCCACTTGCAGCCCAGAGCTGCCCAGACGTCCCCGCCGCCTGCTGAGCATAATTTGGACTCGGTTATTTAAAGGGTTCCAGGACAATACAGTGGGAAGACAGGTCGGCGCTGTAACTCACACAATTTATCACGCAGAGAAGAGCCACTAATCTTTTTAGGAAATAAGGTATTCACAGTTATTTAAGGCTAATATTTATGCATCCCCACACGGCGCGAGCACGGCCCACTCCCCGTCCTCACCCGGCCAGGAGCGGGGAAGGTCTTCGGCAGCCACGCTCCATATTTTAAGCCCCTGGTGGAAGTCTCGCCCAGGCACCGAGTCGGCTGTTATTAACTGCCCCGCACTCCCGTCTGTTCACGCACAGGCGAATTGAAGAGCAGCTTCCCCCGAGCTGAGCTGCGCTGGGTGGAGACGGTCTCGCGTGGGTTTCTCACAGGCCGAAGCCACACTGTTGCCTTGCAAAGTGTAATCCGGTATTCAAGCTCAGACCTCAGCACACGTGCCGTGGGGGTCCTAGTACAGCCCACGGCAGAGATCTACCGATGCGCGGGGGCAGGGGGCAGGGGGTAGGGGGCAGGCAGCTCCCCGCCGTAACTACAAACCCCGGTCCCTGCCACCCCACAAGAACGATCTAATCTCTGTTCGGCCCCAGCATCAAGTGCGGGTGTCAGGCGCTCTGCCCCGTGGGCTCGCCTCCACGTCCCGGGCCCTTCAGAGACTTCCCGGGTTGGCTGGGCCTCACAATCCTGAGATGGTCAGTCGCTGGACACAGGCCACCAAGGGAAGGGGCGTGACCTGGGTTGCGCCACCTATCTGTCGCGGAGGCAACCCCGAAGGCGTGACGGCTGAGGTTCTGCTGCCCAGTGCTGTCCCAGGAGGCATGGGCACCCGCGGTCCATTGGAGGGCGTGTGGGGCACGCGTCGCCGGTTCCGGCTCCCCAACCCCCGCCAGCGCGGCCTCTCCCCCCTCGCCTGCTGGTCCTTTGGCAAAAGGAGCTACAAAGTGGAGGCGCTAGAGCTCAGAGGGGCCTTTCCCAAACCTCTGTCCTTATACATGATCCCGCTGTCCTCGCCACATGTGTGTCCCCGTCACAGCGCGGGGCAGAAGTAGGTCTACAGTTGTAAGTATGCAAAACACGGAGCTTACTGTTGCATTGTTATTAATTACTGTATTGCTTTCCACGCAAACAGCTGTAAGCCCCCTTTTGCCCCGCCCCGCATTGCCAGCTTCAGAGTTTCTTTAAATTTTTATATGGCACCGACTCCCACCCATGGCCTCGCCAGAGCAGGCGCATCTATCGACGCACGAGTTCCCTCCGACAGGTAACGAACGCCCTTGCCAACACACATACAGTTCCACGGGTGCTCATCAAACCTGTTCTTTCGTGTCCCACCTAAAAATCGGCTGTGTGCCTCCCCGGTAAATGCGTCCCACTGGGCAGGGGAGGCCACTGTGAGGGGCCCCAAGGGGAGAGGGGAGGCGACTAGAGCGGCCGCCTCTCCGGCAGACCACCGAAGACGCCAGCTAGGGAGCTGTTTCAATGTGCAGGCGTGCCCTCACCTGGGACAGGGGCGTGGGAGCGGGGATGAGAAGGGGGACTCCGTGATCAGCCCAGGAGGACACAGGGTTTTGAAGCCCAGAGGCTGAAACTCCTTGAAACTCAGGCAACTCCCTCTGAAAAGCCTAGTTTCACAGAAATGAATTCCTCACCTGAAATTAACAGACCTGCTAGGCCGTGTCCCTGGGAAGCAGACGTCAATTAATAGGGTTGTTTACATACAGGTTTCAAAATATGCAAGAGACACTGACTTTGAGACTCGTGTTTTCCTCATCAAAGACCCATTCGGGGACGTTGCCACGTCGGGAAATAAGCGGTGACGTGTTAAGACACCACGTATAAGCGGGTGAGAACAGCACAAACAAGTTACAAAAGAGAAGCTCCAAACAGCAACAAAACAGGAAGCAATACGAGGACTGGCCAAGAAAAACAAGGTCAGTAAAGCAACAATGTGTTACTATTTTCAGCTATGAAACGGGCAACTTTTGTGACTGGTCATCGGGGACTTCGCCACCTGTCCCCCGTCCTGTCTCCTTTCAGGACATGGGAAGGGCTGCTCTTGCTGGCCCCCGGGGGTGGGGCTATGTGACTAGTTTCCGCGTGAGCCGAAGGGACATTTGTCACTCCTGGGCCAGACCACTTAGCTGCCAGTGGAAGACCCCAGAGCTGTCTTTCCATCTGCAACAGTGACCATGCCCCCGTCCATCACCCAGAGTGGGGACACCTGGGGCAGGAAGAGCAGTGAGCTTGGCTGTCACCAGTGGCTGAGAACCGGGGGCTGTGAATAACCCACCACAGGGGCCTAGGCTGCTGCCCGGTGACAGCAGGAGGAGGACCCAACAGGGGCAGAGGGCCGGTTCCTGAAATTCACTAAAAACACGGTCATCCCCTTGGATTCAGGAATGCCCCGTGTGGCACTTCACCCAAACAAAAGAACAAACCGTAATATGGAACAAGCATTGCTGCCAAGTGTCATCCGGTGACCAAAAGCTCGTCCAGTGCCCACCGGACGCCAGTTTGAACCCTGGCATCCACGTGTGGGCTGCGGAGACCCGGGCGAGTTAGGGGGCGGGCGACGCCTCAGTCTCTCAAACCATTTGATGGGGGCGTCCTGTTTCCTTAGCGTGCGGGATCGCCTCAAGAATACAGCAGATTCTGTACGTGCAGATCCTCCCAAAAGCTAAGCACACAGTCAGTGACATGCACGCACACCCACTTCCCACGATGCCGCCTCATCGCTTACACCTGGGGAGCATTGGATTCAACCCAATGAGCAACAAAAAGGGGAAGGGAAAGATAGTACACTTGTGAGAGTGTTTACGTGGTAATATTAATTCTAACGATTCTAATTTAAGGCAAAGTGGATTATGCAATATAATCACAATTATGGAAAAGTGATGAATGAAAAAACCTTGAAAGGGACTATCGAGAAGGAGTTGTGTTTGAAGTGAAATTATTGGCGACCTTCTACTCTTTGGTTGTGCAAAGTCCCTAAAAGGCGGCAGACGTGTGGCTCTGGAAACAGGCTTCTCTGGCCTTGGGCCACAGCTCCAGCCCCTGGGCTGTGTGACAATGGACAAGTTAAACGACCTCTCTAGTCAGGGCTCCTCACCTGGAACCTGGGAACCAGACGTCTCTTCCATGGTGCCGATCATGTATGAACAGGATCCTTGTCAAGTGGCCAGCACAGCACCTGGAACCCAGCAAACGGTCCATAATGTTACCAATTTGAACTGCGATTCTTGTACATCCCTTTCGCGATGTGGGGAACCGTGCTGTTTTGAAAGCTGAGATAAAGCCTTCAGTGGCAGAACACCGCCCCCCACCCCCTCTGGGGAGGCGCACAGTGGCGGGCAGACACGGGCCACGAGCAAGGAGCTCCAGCCACAGCATAGGCACGACGGCCCAGCGGAACGGCATGGCCCGGCGCCGTCCGGAGAAGGGCACTTGGCTCAGAGCTGCCACCTTCCCAAGGTCGGGGCCAGCATGTCGGGAACACGCAGCGCCCGCCCCGACAGCTGCCCCGCAGCAGCTGGGCTGCCGTGATGGATGGGAATCACCGCCGTTTTCAAGAGACCGGCAGAAGGCCGGCCGTGTCCTGATAAGCTGGAACGGCGGCCGTAAACAGCAGTAAAGTTCTAAGGAGTCCAGAGGGTCCCCGCCAGCACACACTCCCCGGCGGTGGCCGCAGTAATTACGACAGTGACAGCTGGGCAGCCCGGGGATGTGACTGGAATGGGCTAAGGTGTTGGCATCTGGTGCTGCTGGCGGGCACGGCCAGCCCACCCCGCCCACCGCCCAGGCTCAGCCCGCGTCCTCGGGCCTAGGAGGCAGGAGGCCCTGAATTGGGTCGCCAGGGCGCCCAGGGCCTGACACGCAGGGGGACCCTGCCGGGGCCACTCAGCCCAACGTGACAGGAGTGCGTGCAGAGCTCACTCCGACCGTGCGTCTGAGCCCCATGCCCACTAGCAGGACACGCCTGTGTTCCTTTCAGGGGCCCGCTCGCCAGCCCCTCCTCCGAGGCCAACCCAGAACCGCCCACCCTCGACCAAATCTTCTCCCCCCTCCTGCGATTTGGCCCATGAAAGTTCTTTCCCAAGTCTGTCTGCTCTAAAGAGAGGCTGTATTTTCTTCAGTTTAAGTTCGAGTACTCATTCAATCATTTTTCATTCAATAACTTACGCACCGCACAGGTATGGGCCAGGATGGACAGGCCACCCCAGGGCCAGGCCGGCGACGACACAGAGGCAGCTGAAAGCACAAAGCAAACCCCCGGGTTGAGGCCGTGAGTGAAGTGCGGTCACATGTGGCAAGGAGAATGATCAAGCCCTAAGAGATTCGGGAAGGCTTCCCGGAGGAGGCATGAGTAGGTGCGAAAGGAGTTAAAATGAACCGCGGCCGTGGCGGGGGAGGTGGTGGAGGCAGAACTAGAGGACAAGCCTGAGAGATTTATGAGCAGCTCTGCCTGCCTTTTATCTCAGAAGCTACGCGGAGACGGAGAGGGGATCGGGCAGGCCTGGAGATGGCCTCAGGGCTGGGCGCGCCGGGGCTGGCACGGCACCTGCCTGTGACAACGGGCTGCTCTCTGTTCACCTGCACCAGCGATTTTCACTCCTCGGCCGCGAGTCTGTAAGACCCGTGATGCCTGGCTGCTCAGGCAGGAGCGCCAGCCACTTGTCCCGTAGTCTGTCAAATAAAAAAAATGACAACAGCCAACGCCACAGTAGCTGTCCGGTATGACTGCCCCGTCTTGAGCCATAAATATATAGGTCGTATAACAGAGCTGCATCTTATTGGTCATGTCGCATAATAAGGTGGCGTCTGATTGGTTAATTCTTGGTATCAGAAATCCTTATATACAAGTATAAGCATCTGGTTTTTTTAAAGTCACTGTGGACCAAAAAGGGTAGGTAATTACTTTTTTTTTTTTTAGTATATCAATCAAAATTATACTTTTTTTTGGTCAGGGAGGCAAAAAACCATTTTGTGGTATGCTGCAGAATTTAGTAATTAGTGTATGTGTGCCACGAGATGCAAACGGTTGAAAATCTCTGAGCTAGACTAAGAGAAGTTCAAAGAAAATGGGCCGATGCCCAGGGGGCCCTCCAGGGGTTCCCTCGCCCTGTCACCCAAAACACATGGATTCAACCCCTAGGCGACTGTCCTGGGCACCGCCTCCCTGGGCAGCCTTCAGGGGAGCCCTGTCTGTCCTCGTCCCGAGAGGCCGCAGCACCCCTGCGTGGGGCGGGCTGTGCTGGGCCCCTGCCTCCTCCAGGAGCCACCACCTGGGGGGCAGGCGGGGCAGGTCGGCCAGCCGTGGGGCCGCGGGCTCAGGCTCACAGTGGGGTATCCTGCCGACGAGGGAGCTGGACCAGAGACCCAGACAGCCTTCCAGCTCAGTCTGCGGGTCTGTGTTTAACTCTCGGTCTGTCGCCTAAGCCCGCCGTTGTTGCCTAAGACCATGGGTGCTGCCGTGCCCACCCTGTGTTTAAACAGCTGGAAGCCCCTGCTGCTGTGGACACAATGCCCGCAGGCGTGCAGCTCTGCCACGCAGGCCCCTGCATCCCGGGCTGATGACGCTCCCTGACCCTCTGTGGACCCGGCCACTGGGCCCCGAGCGGCTTCCCTCCACCTCGGCTAATGAAGGACTGCTGGGGGAGGTCACCCCACGAATCCGAAACGTGGCCCCAAATCTCAGCTCCCAAATCCCCAGGGGCCTTCCTCTGAAAATTGAAGGGGAATATTTACCAGTGGGGTTTTTAGTCTTTCCACTTCCAAAATTACTTCCCGCTCACAGTACATGTTGAAAAATCCTGAGACCGGGGGAGGGGAGAGGGAATCATCTCCCATGATCCCTCCATACAGACATGGAAAACACTGCAAAGTGTTTGCAGATTTCTTCTGGGTGAGTAATGAGAACACCCACTTTCACCTGATACCCTGGCACCGAGTTCACGTCAGTAAATTGTCTCCTGCGACATCTCTGTTAGCCCGACTTCTCTACCCAACTGTACGGTAACCCCTATAACCAACGTTGTAACGAACGTGGGAATAAACCCTGAAGAGGGTTTCATGAGATTTCATTAGAAAAAAGGCATGAACGGGAGTAACTTACCAAAAGAAATTTGCCTTGTCAACAGTTTGATTATGCATTGCAAAATCACACTTTACAAACGTGTTATCTTATTCCTCCACCAAAAAAACCACCCCACGCCACCTTCCGCATGCCTGTACTCGCTGATACCGTTTGAGGGAAGCGCTGTCCTCGCCTGCATCGTGACCATCTCCGCCGCGGCCACCACCACCCAGTCATCACATCACCATTTTACGAAGCATTAATAGTCACCTAGAGCTTTCTGTGTCCCTGGCACTGAACTAAATGCACGACGCCCGTCATTCCTTTCGATGGCAAGTCCTCAGCTTCCAGGTCCAACTCTTGTTTTCTTACATTCATTGGCCACTGTGATTCTACATTATAAAATTTCCTGCTAATTTTCTTTGCCTATTTTCTCTTGTATGTTTGCCGTTTAATTATTAATTTATAAGCACACATGTAAAAAGGACACGCAATGCTTTTTTTGCAAAAAATGTTTAGCCCTAGTTTGTGGTCTGACGCTTAGGTTTACGATCCTCTTGGCATAAAGAGCTCTGTCACGCCGTCGTCGTGACATCCGTCCCTCTCTCAGCAGGCGGGCTATGCCTTGACAGGCGCATTTAGAAAAAACTTGCACACCGTGACACCAGATAAATCTCAGGTGTTTCTCTTACAATATTTCTGTGGCTTCAAATTTCATATTTAAATATTTCACCAATCTGAAATTTTTTAGTACACGTGCTGTAAAAAAGTTTTCTCACATGGCCCACAGATTGGCCCAGTTCTGCCTACTGAATCCTCCTTTTCCCCACTGACTTGAAATGCCACATTTATCTTACGTGAAGCTGCTATTTGCACGGGCCTGCTTCTGCTCTCTTTGTGTTGTTTCATTGATTTATCTGTCTATGCCTGCAATTAAATCGGGCTGTTTGAATACACGCACACACTATGGGTGCGCCCTTGCACACAGCTCACTCCGGAGGAGAAGTCCCGCCTCAACCCCCTGTTTTTTCAAAATGTTCCTGGCAATTCTAAACTTCCAAATGAATTTCAGAATAATTTTATAAACCATCACGCCTTCCAAAGTTCCACTGGGAATGTTCATTCAGGTTGTATTAAATTTCTGGACACTATAGAGAGAAGTGACAACTTTATATTTATTTTTAGTGTTAATTCAATGACCTGGCACATTTTTTTCCATTTTCGGTCCTTATCCTTTTTCAGCACATGTCATGTGAACTTTATCCTAAATAATTTTACATTTTTGTTGCTATTGTGAATGATATTTTTTCATATCATAATGTTGCTGGTACGTAGAAGAGCTGTAACTTTTATTTGTGCTTATTTTGGCCAAACTATTTCTGGACTCACTGGGCGGGGCATACTTTCCCAGGGTATGCCCCCGGCTTCTCCAGGGGGACAATCCTATCACACGCAAATGACAGTAAGGGGTCATCTGCTTTCAATTAGCCACCCTCTTACTTTTTATTCTTGTTCTATTCCATTGGGCAGAATTTAAAGAACGGTATTGACTATGGCAGAGACTGTGAGAAGCCTGTCTTATTTAAATAGAAATGCCTCCGTTTTTTCATTCCAAAGTGTGATTCAGCTGTTGTTTTGGAAATAAAACTACCTTTTTAGATAAAGAAGTTTTCATTCCTATCATACTAACAGGCAATAGGTTTTGGATTTTTTTTCTTGAAAATGGGCAATGAATATTATAAGTCATTTCAACAGGAAGTACATGTAACTTTTATCTCTCAGTATATTAATATATTTAAATATATTAATTATCCTTATATCTCTTAATGGAAAAAATGTATTTAGTCAGAAAGTGTTATTCTTTTATCCCCCTGCCAGATTTTTTTATCATACTTCATTTAATATTTGTATATTATATTCATAAGCGAGTTACCTTTCTGAACTCCCCTCACCTACGGTTACCACATCGTCCTGAAGTGGACTGGGCTGTGTTTTAGGGGTTGCTGTGCTCTGAAACTATCAGTAAAAGAATACAGTTCTGATCAAAGCATCTTGTGTTTGCTCTGTTCTTGGAAGTAAAGTTTTGATAACTTGTAAACATTTCTATCTTGCTTAGCTGTGCAAGGGTATATTTCTTCTTAAAACCAACTTATTTATATATACATTCTCTAACTTATTTATTGTAAAAATAATATTGTAAAAGGATTTGACTACTTTCAGTTTTCTTATAACTTGTTTTATATGTTTGAGGGAGAATTTTTTTCCTCATTTTCTTACTAAATACTATATCGGAAATCTACCTCATTGAAAGAAGCAGAACTTAGGTTTACTTATTAACCCTGCTAATTATTTTTGCTCTTTGAAATAATTTATTTTACTTTGGTTAATTTAATGTTGAAAACAAAGAATCAGTAATATAGTAGTGCTGTCTTGGAGTATATTTACAGTCTTTGCTTATTTTTCTTTGCTTATTTAATATATAAGCTTTTATATGTAATATACAATCTTATACAATATGTATATGTGCATATGGCATGGCATATATGCAAAAGTTTTTTAAATTAAATATATTAAATCTTGCTTATATAGTTAATGTTTTATATACATTAAGACTTTTGCCTTTATTATATCTCTTCTCTTTCTTTTGTGCTCTAAATTTGTAGTTTCTTTTCTAATATCTTGCATTCACTACTTAGTTCCTTTACATTTACCCTTATAGAGTTAACAATAAAATTACTCAGACCCTAAGTTCCCTAAGTCTGGCTTTGGTGGCGTCCCGTGAGTGTTGCCTCTTTGTGGCCTTTTTCATTACTTTATATTCCGTTTCCTGTGTTTGCATTCCACGTTTACAAAAAAGTTTAAACCATTAAAAATTACCTCACCAACATTTCCTCCTATTTTAACTTTTTAATATTTTTCTGAATCAAAGTAATGAATGTATTTTATAAGTAAATACAATATAGAGAAATACAATTAAAATGAGTAGATCATAAACTAATGACAGTTTTAACCACATAAAAAATTAAAATTTTTCTCTACAGCAAATGACTCCGTGAACTAAGTTCTTAAATGGCAAGTTATGAAGATTTTGCAACGTCCCACCAAGAGCCTTCTCAGATATCACCCTCATATCCTTCCATCTTTTTTATTATATTACTGTAGGATCTTTAGATTGGATACCCTCAGACACCTAAATGTCCCGCTCCGTTTCCTACCTGGGCTCGCTCGCCCCTCCTTGGGCGACCTGGTGGTCCCCTGCTCCCGGGAGGTCACCCCGTACTGATGCCAAACTTAGTGTGGAGAGACGATGAGCATCACACGCCACAGCCCAGAGCTCCTGGGCTCGAGTGATCCCCGGTCTCAGCCCCCTGAGTAGCTGGGACTACAGGCCCGGCATGGGGGAGTGTGTGGAGGGATCGAGCAAAAAAGAAAAAAGACTCGTGGACATAGACAACAGTTCGGCGATCGCGAGTGGAGGTGGAAGAGGGTATAAGGTGGATGAATGGTGATGGGAAAAAATACAACAAAGAAATGGAATAAAAAAATAAATGATACACTAAGACTTCTGCTTCTGTTAGATTTCCATCCTGTTCATAACATTTTATGTAAACAGAACCGTGTTAAAAGCCATTGGTTCTCTTAAAATCAATCAATAGATTCAATGCCCTGCTTATCAAAATCCCAACGCAATTTTTGTAGAAACTGATGTCTTTTGTGTATGTGTATGTGTGTGCGTGTGTGTATACACACACATATGTATATACACATTTACTTACATGGAAATGCAAGTGACCTAGATTAGCTGAAACAGTTTTGAGAAGGAGACAGGCAGTGGGTAACGCGTGACCTGGCTGCCGAGCCTCAGCCCGCGGGGTGCGTGTGCTGGTGGGGCGCGGCCTCAGTGCCCCGCAGGGTTGGGGGGCAGAGTCCAGAAACACCCCACACGGCACGGCCAAAGAGCCAAGACCGGCCAATGGGGACAGGACTGTCTTTTAACCAGTGTGCTGGAAAATTGAACATCTATATGCAAAAGGAAAAAAAGAAAGAAAGAGAGTCTTGACCCCCCACCAGGCAGAGACATGAACTCAGAATGAATTATAGGCCTACCTGTAACTAGTTCCATATAGTTCTGGAAGAAAGTCATTGGGATGCTAGGTCAGACAAAGATTTCTTAGATAAGACACAGAAAAAGAAGACCTGGAAAAGAAAAGAATGATAAATTGGCTTTTGTTATAATTAAAAACTTTTATGCTTTTTTCAAGAGGTACCATTATGAAAATGAACAGGCAAAGCACAAAGATTTTTTCAAAACAGTATTTGAGAAAGGACTTATATGCAGAATATATAAAGAACCCATACACTGCAATAAAAAATTTAAATAAGCAAAAGAATTTAAAAGCCACATCACAAAGGAAGATACATGGACGGCAAATGAGCGTGTGCAAAGGTGCTCAGCGCCCCTCGCAGTCAGGGCAGCGCCAAATCAAACCGCAGCGACACCCCTCACACACCTGCCACGTGGCTTAAAGACCCCAAATGTGGCCACGAGAGGGAAGCGCCGGCACCTGTGATTTGCCGATGGGGAATCAAGGCGGTGCGGCCGCCCTGGGAAAGAGTGGCGCCATTTCCTATGAAGTTAAACACACACGTCTCACATGGTGTAGCTGTTCCCCTCCCAGGGGCTGACTTGAGAAAGAAAACTAACGTTCACCCTCACAGCAGGTAGAACACAAATGTTCAGAGAGGCGCTACTGCTAATATCCAAACGCTGGGACCCCACCCCAGCTGGTGAGCAGGTAAACGCCGTGTGCACCCTCGCCCAGCGGAACACGACGTGGGCAGAAAAACAAAGGGACTGGTGGCACGGACACCGCGAGGACTCTAGAACACAGAAGCGCGACAGGAGACGACGTGCGAGCCTGTGTCCATAATATTCAAGAGCAGAAAAGGAGTTGGGGGGAGCGGGAGGGAAGGGTCGGCAGAGCTTTCATGGGTGACAAAAATGTTCTGTGTCGTGAACAAGCATGTGTCAAACTCATCAAATGATAAGAGCAAATGTGGAAATTGGATTAGATATAAACCTTACTCCAATACAGTTAATTTTCTGAAAGGGTGCCTGGCAGCACTGCTCTCTCAGGCCCCAGACCGACCTCCACGGTGAAGCGCACGGGGGCTTTTCTTCTCTGAATATCGCGAGCCTGGGCACCTAGAGGCCGGTGCGGTTTACGAGGAAGCAAATGACGGTCCGATTCTTTCTCCTGGGAGGTAACTTTCTCCTCTTCCTTTAATTTTTTATGATAATGATATTAACAAACGCTGACTGGGAGCCTGCAAAGCCCTGAGCCCGATTCGACGCACAGCGTTCCCAGCGGTAGGTCCGGGGCGACGTCTTTGTCCTCACTGCTCTGAGGGCTCAGAGGACTGTCCCAGGGTGAAGACCACCGCCCTTGGGGGACCGTCTGCTGCTCAACACTCACTCTCCCAGGGACAGGGACTAGACCCCCTGGGGATTCGTCCCCACTCCTCCTCACGCTTTACCATTTCTCCTCTTTCCAGACCTTTTATTGCTTCTTGTTTTATTTGGGTAATTGTGTTTTTAATCTCTGAATCATTTCTTGTTTACTGAGTGGCCTTTTCCCTGGGCTACTGTTCTAGTTTTTTTCATGCAACATCTTGAATGTCACTAAATGTGGTTTTAGAATATACTTTTTGTCCTGATTTTTAGCATGGTCTTTCTCTTTTACCTGCTACACAAACGGTGAGACACAAACACTCGCGTGCACATGTGCCCGGTGAACCTGGGCTGTCTGTCCACGTTTAAGAAGGGTGCGGTAGTGGGTGGGTTTCCTCCTATTAACAATTCCCCGCCGCCGGAAACGCGGGGGCTACGTGAGTGACAGGCTTCGGGAGGTGAGGAGGGCGTTGGAGGGGAGACCCTAACACTGACTGAAATGAGAAGAGCATCGTCGGTCCCCGGTGTTAACATCCAAAGGTGACTTAGCATTTTCCAGATACTATTCAGATGATTTCCAGCTTGATCTAAAATCTTATTTAAATGTAAATGGTTCATTCCATGGGTCAAATTTGTTTGTTTTTGATGGAAACTGACCTGTGGGCTACCAGTTCACACCCTCTGATGTTCGGGGAACCAGGGACAAGATGCCACGATGGACAGAAGGACGCCGGTCCCCACGAGTAACTAATGCAAAGCAGGAAGAGTGTCCAAAGACAGGAGGAGAGCACTGTCACTCAGAAGGTGGCAGTCAGGCTCCCCACGTAGCCACGGCCCCACTGTGTCCCGGCCTGGAAACACGACACGTGACACTTTGTGATGTCAGCAAGGGTGGCATCCCTAGGGGACAGCCACATTCTTTTCCCAGAGCCAAAAATAAAGGCCTCGGAAGAAAGGACAGAAGAAAATCACAGTTCACTTATGCCCCACTCTTCTTAATTTCTGGTATTTTCCAGACCACTGCCCCACCCAAGTGAGAGCCGTTGTTCCGGGGCCGGAGCTCCAGACCCGAGTCTGACACTCCGCAAAGCCCCTCTGAGCCAGGTTGGCGCAGAGCCACGTGAGTAACAAGTCACACAGTGGACGTGAGCCTTGACTTTTTCGAAAACCGTCACCACGAGTTTGGTCTCAGGAGTCACGATGAGCTTGCCGCAGAGGTAGCACTTGTCACAAGCACTCCGCGTGGCCTGTCCTGTGCCCTCCCCGTTTTCCTTAGCACGCGTGCGGGCTTCGCGCCTGGGAGCACATGCCTCAGTGTGGCTGCCCTCTGCGCGGCTCCCTGAGGCGGCCCCAGGGCACCGCAGTGCCTGGGGACAAACACCTTCCTGCCATGGCTCCCGGTTGTATTTTCCGGAGGCCTTCTGAGTCACCTGCGGCAACACCTGAACTGCCTGCTGCCCTACACTCCTTGTTGGCCTGGGGGGACTATGGTATTTATCCCATCAACTGGGCCACCTTGCAGACTAATGGGGGGTTGTTACCCCAGGAAAAACAAGCACCAACCTGGGCCAGTCCAGGTGTGCAGCCGCCCTGCCTGGAAAAAAAGGTGGAAGTAGCAACACTGCATCCTTCCGCCAAAGCGGAGTAGGCCACTTCACAGAGGGTCAGCCTGCAGGAGAAGCAGCAGGCCATGACCAGTCGCAGGTGGGCCGGCGGTGGCCGCAGCCCCCACCCCCCGCCCCGCGGAGAGCAGGGTAACTGGAGGCGCATGTGCACTGTGACTGGGACGCGGGCGGGCAGGGGACCCTCTTCATACTACCTGACACTTCCTTTCTCTCTCTTCCCTCCCTCCCTCTCTCTTTATCTCTCTTGCTTTCGACATCAATTAGATGAAGCATAGACTGTATGTAGTTTTTTCCAGAAGCTTCCATGTTAACTAATGACCTGGGCAAAGAGACGGCTGGAGAAACCTCACCAGCTGGAGACCAACAGCTTGCACGGGGCCCCGCTGCTGGGGCCTCAGGGGCGTGCCTGGCTCCTCCTTGCTGCCTCCCATCGGCTCTCAGCATCGACAAAGCTCAGGTACCCATGCAACAGCGTCGCCGTTACTCATGTCACGGTCGGGGTGCTGGCGGTGGCAACCCTCGTACGTGACGCACCCACTCTGGACTGAGGATGATTACACCAGGCGCTTATGACACTGTCTAACCCACATAATCTTATGAAGAAGATATATTGATCTCTGTCCCACGGGTAATGACACTGAGGCTCAGAGAGGTCAACTGTCTCGCTCAAGGTCACACAGCCAGACCACACAGCACGGGTGTCCCCAAGAGGCTGCCAAAAGGGGCTAAATGCGTAGCCACATTTTGCCTTAAAAAAATAAGTTTTTGTCTCAGGTCATCTTGCCAATCACCACCGATGCTGGTTAAAGTGAACGGAGAAGACTCTTCAAGAATGTTACATCGTTCTGTCCCCGAATGTTGGGGAACAAGGCGGCAGACATGAGTGAGACCCAAAGACCACAGCGTTTTTATTCTGCCGTCACGAGCGAGGTCTTTGAAATGGCCCATTTCTTTCCCGACACGCTGTTGGATGCAGGATCATTGCAAAAACAGGAAGCAGCGCCCAGGAAACGAGAGTTTAGAATATTTGCGTGGGGATGAGAAGGGGAGTCACGCCCCCTCTACACGTCCGCATGGCTGCAAGGTGCGGGAGCCCTGTCAGGACTCTCCAGGCGCCGGGTACCTGCCCGGCACACGTGGGGCTCACAGCTGCTGAGCCCCGGAAAGGAACGGGCCCTGGGGATCCAGAGCTGGAAAGGGTCGGCCCCGCGAGGGCGGCCCAGAACCACTGTAGCAGGTTCTCTGCTCCCTCTCCCTCCGCTTCGGACCCAGGGACGACGGGCTGGGTGTTCGTGCCAACACTGTCCGCCCAGTGTGCGCCCACAGCTCAGACAGGGACACGTTGGCCAAGAGGTCACAGCCATGCCCGGGGACGGAGAGACCCCCGGCGCGCGTCCACCTGGATGTGCTATCCCCCCGTTCTGAATGCAAAGAGTGCTTAAAACTTTAATGCATTGAACCCTATGAGTAAGGGGTGTTCGTCATTTTAATTACCCGGCAGCTTGAAATCAGATAGAACAGTCCAATAATGTATCTTTAAACGAACACAGCCCTGCCCTATAAAAAAGCCCCTCCCAAACCCATTCTAATCATTTCTATTTATCTTCTCTGATGTTAACTGTGACCCAGCCCCGCCGGCCGACAGACAGCCTTCCCCTCGCGTGGGCTCTGAACGCAGCGACGTCTAGTTTTTCACAGTCATTAGTGCCCCCCCGCCCCCGCAGTGGGCAGAGAGCAAGGCGCCGGCTCAGTCACAGTTCACGGCTCGTCTCCTGCGACAGAGAGCAATGACGCACGCCGGCCCAGGACACCCAGCGGAGGGAGGCGGCCGCCCGCCCTGCGCCTGCCGCCGGGACCCAGGGCCGCTCCGTGGGACTGGCGAGCAGCGTGAAGGGGCAGACAAATAGATTTTCCTCGATATTTATAACCAGCATTATTCTTCCTTCCAGAGCGTTCAGTGCAGGTAGCTGTTTTATATGAAATGAACAATCTTTATAGACGTACCAGGGCCGTAACAAGCCTGATTTCCAGCGAAGCTGAGGTATATAACTCTCAGCGATTGTCAGGTTACTTGCTCAACAAATCAAGCCTAACTTATGATGTTTGCGGTGTAATTTTTATTCCTGTTTGACTAGCCAACTACCCGGTGGTAATAGGATGTTAGGAGAGGCCAGTGGTGACGTTTGTGCGGGCCGTGATGGATAGGCCGGGCCGGCGCTGTTCATTTATATCTCCCGATTCCAAATCAGTTAAGTTTAGGAAAAATGAAACAAAGTGGCAAGAAAAATGTTTGCAGATTGCAGCCCCGCGCTCCCGCAGATCTGAGTTCAGCCCGCATCTGCCGGGATTGTCTGGAGACATTAAGATATCTAAATGAAAATCAATACTGTGTGTGCCAGGCATTTACTACCAGGGACAAGCATCAGGAGACCTGAGCTAATCAGACTTCCAGCTTGTGCCTCAGCCGTCGACGCGACCCCAGGGGCATCCTAATTGCTCGGACTAATCACAGAAGAGTTAAATTTATAACCACGAACGACATCTTGCTTTTCTTAGCCGTCATCCTCGAGCAGGAGGAAGGTTCACCTGTGAGGTGGGAGCAGGATGTACAGCAGGGACCCCCGCCAGGGAGGAGAGCTCCTCACCCGTCAGCGGGGAGGGGACATGGATCTCCGGCCAGCCGCACACCCAGAGGCCTGCTCTCAGCGCTGCGTGGGAGAGACCCCGCTGGCTCGCCTGAGACAGCACAGCGTCGCCGTGTCTGTGCCACAGCCTGCCACAGACTATAAGAGGCTGCGTCCGCCACCCCGCATGCCAGGGTCCCCACCCCGGTTCTCATTCCAAGGAAAGCCTCAGAAAAGCAACGAGCATCAGTGACGTTTAAAAAAATCCGTGTTTTCCTGAGCTGCTCCCTGGGAACCTCCAGAGGAGCTAACGTCGCGTAGCGACAGGTACTTCCCTGATACATTGTGCAAACAAGTCGCCAACATTGTTCGCACCCCAGCGAACCACAGAGTTCACACAATAGCTCTTGGACAAACCGGCTGTTCTGCTGAGAACCATCATGCACCAGGGGACTGCATTCCTAATATTTGCATTCGAGATGCCAACTGTGAGCATATTTTGTACTATTTTCAACAAATTACACCAAAATATGCAAAATGTTTATAAGGCTCCATCTTCTATTTTTGGCTCTGGTATATTTGCAACTTAATAGTCCTTCAGAGATTTGTCTCCTCAGGAGAAATAGGAAAATGCAAAAAAGAGAGAAAGGGAGAGAGGAGAAAACGGGAATGAAAATGCTTTGTTCACGCAACAAGTTGAGCCCCGCACATGTTCCGTGAGAGCGCGGAGCCCGCTGTCCCCTGGGACTTTCTTCGACAAGACGTTTAATGACATTATTTGGATTCTTTGTGCCCTGGGTTTCAGATGTATTTTTAATGCACATGTCTTAAAACAAAACAACCGTTGTCAAACGCTATATTCTCTCCTCACCAGTTTAAATGGTTCCCCAGACAGCGCAGCTCTGGGGGCCGGCAAGGGTGGGGACCAGGCGGAGTGGGCCTCGGTCCCCGGCTCACAGGCAGGCTCGTCGGTTCCCTTCCCAGGCGCCGCATCTCTGGTCTTTGTGCTGTGAGCAGCGACAGCCCCTCACCCCGTGCCATTGTCTCGCACCCTGTGACAGGCCCCCCGACCGCCTACATCCGTGTGGAGGTAGGGGCTCTGCTGGGCAGAGTCCGGGACGCAGGGGCTGAACGTGAGTCTGGGTTTCGGGGGGACAACCGTGTCCAGCAGCTGGGCTACAACACCACGTCAACGACCTTCCAACCCAACCTCCCCACTGGGAAAAACATCATTTCTAACATTGCTCCTAACGAACCTAGCCCTCCCACGCGCCATCCTCTCTCCCTAGACCAACCCTCCCTAACAAGGTGGGAGCCCCCGCTGCATTTGTGACTCACGCAAAAGAAGCGACATGAAAAGAAACAAACCCGTGTCCACGGCAGCCCCCACCCAAGACAACAGGAAGAAAGTACAAGGTCCCCCGAGTCTTGGCACACGCAGTAGGTCCTCAGGTGCATCCACAGGTGGGCTGGGTAAGCTGGGGAGACCGTCAGCGTCAGACGTGGACTCAAGAAGACGTAAAGCAGCATCACTCACATGAAGAGGTCGGCGAGGAAATGCGTCTCCGGACACGCCAGGCGCCGGCCAGCAGCCCTGGGTCACAGGGGCCAGGCCTCCGCCCGCCTCCAGGAGAAAGGCCAGCCGCTGCCCACCGCAGACGCCTTTGTTGGTCAGGTGGCGCCCAGCAGGAGCATGGGCTCGCTGGGGCCCGAGTCACGGTCAGGGCCCACAGAGACACCCCCACCCCCAGGGCCCACCTCCACATCCTCCGTCCTCACCGGACCTGCCAAGATGCCAGGGGGCCAACCTGGGCCCCCAGGACGAAGGAGCCGACGGGGCCGTGGGGCCAGGAAACCAGGACAACGACAAGGTCCGTGCTCACTGGGTCACCACGTGCCAAGCACCGACCTCGGGCCTGCAAGCGTGTCAACTCAGTTCACCTTCGCCACTCCTGTGAGGGGCCACCATCGTCCCACGGGGAGGGCATGTCCGCGGGCCCAGGGACAGAGGCCACGACAAGGAGTGAGGTGACAGGGACCCAAGGAAGGACTCGGACTACATTTGTACTCTTCATAGGATAATAATAGTGGTAACATAGTGAGTCTGTACTAAACAAAGAGCTCTAGAATGGGGTGTCCCGCCAGAGCGCACCCTCATCAAGGAAGGGGGAGACTCGGGCAGAACAGCACTTGAAAGAGGCAGGAGGTAGACCTCGGGGCCGGCCCCCAGCAGTGGGTCAGGGGGTGTGGCCCCCGTGCAATGGCATTCAGGTTCCAGCCACTGTGGCTGCTTACCTCCCACCAGCACGCCAAGCCGCACGCCCCCGCCCTCACGTGGGAAAACCAGCCACTCACAGAGCCTGCTGCCCCCGCCTGGCCCTCCCTGCAGGCCAGCCGCACCCCAGCAGGGAGAACCCCCCGGCACGCCCTCCTGCCAGACTCGGGGCCATTTGTAAAGTGACCTCGCCCTCGTTTTTAGCTGCAGAACAAGGGGGAGTGTGTGTCCTGCGGGTTGAGTCAGGAGGAGGACATGGCTTGTTTAATCCCTAATAAATCAGAGTGTCCCCAGGAGGGGGACGCGCCAGGGGACGGTGGGGAAGCCAGGCTGCACGCTGGCCCAGGGCGGAGCTCGTGGAGGAAGGATGTTCTCTCCAGCGGACTCCTGGAGAGATGGTCTGCGTTTCTTCTGACAAATTAGAAGTGCCCTGAATGCAGCCATTCCTCAGGAAACCGGCGTGGCTTTAGCAGAGTGCAAGCGGCCATTATCTTGCTGCATAAAAAGGCCATTTCGGCAGGGCGGCTGGGAGAACCGCGGCCCGCTGGCGGTGGCGTTCCTGAAAAATCACCCCGCAGCTGCCACCTGAGCCCGTCGCCGCCCAAGGGAGTAGCCCCAGCTACAGCCTGGAAGACAGAGCCTCTCCAGTGTCTTTGGTCACTGCGTGAGCTTCCCTGTGCCCCACTGTCGCCCGGCCTCCCCTCCCCTCCAATGGCCAAGCCGAGTGCCAAGTGACCTGGTAGGGACCGCCAGCCCCATCCCATCCAATGCATCTTGCCTGTCAGGGCAGCCGGAGCCCCAACCATCCCCATCGAACACCAGAGCAATGACACAGCAGACGTGGTGACAAGACCCGAAAGTGAGACCACCCGTGTGCACGGGGTCCCTGTTTGGAAACCTGGCCTGCAGAGATTACACACTGTCACCCTGCTCCCCGGAGACACACTGCCTTTTAAAAAGTATCTCTAATGAGAGCTGCAAATCTCTGCTGAAGACAGCTTACTTTATTGTGTTTGTGAAGACGAAATGTTTTAAATAGGTTACGGCTCCTGGGACGGACAGCCTCGCCGTGGGGGTAAGGTCATTTTGAAATGTTAATCAAAGTTTTCATAAAATATGACGGCGCTCAAAGAGTAATGTTTGGATGTAAAAATAACCATAAAGTCTCATTTCTACCCACGTGCACACATAGGTTTCCCGCGTCGAGATATTTGTGCAACGGCTCGTCTACCAGAGGCTGTAGCTTTCCAGCTGTCCGACGGCCACGCTGGGACTCAGTCCCCCTGGGTCTGGGCTGTGGCAGTCTTGCCAGTTCTAGGAATTCCCCTCAAAGCGAAGTCTTGCACGGCCCTGACCACGATGCCCACGTACTCACACTCAGCCTGGGGCTGACCCACCCTCTGTGGGCAAAGCTGACCTCACACCGGGGCAGAGGGCGCGGGGCAGCAGGGTGAGCAGGGCTGGGCACCCCGGGGTCAGCCTCATGCCTCAGCTCCTGGGCTGGCCCGGGGGAAAGAGGCCCGACGGGAAATACTCAGGTGTCTCCTATTCCACACGCCCCCTTCCTGTTTGAAGTTAAGTGGCCACAGGAAACCCTCAGAAGCATTTTCCAGGTGATGGGGTAGGTAATGAGGGCAACCAGCCCTCCCGTCTGCCAGATCCCATCAGCTTGAACCAGTCTTGATGTTCCCGTTGGGGCACGGGTGACACGTGGGGTCCTAGGGATGCACGCTGGGAAGACGCCCCCGCAGGCCCTCCAGGGGGAAATCAGGGGAAAGCTCAGAATCTGGGGCCCAGGACGGGGGCCCTGAACACGGAGCGGGCGGCACCGGACCTACGGCCCCGACACGCCGGCTACCCCACGTCCAGAAGAGATCACCCTCCTTAGCCCGTCCACTGTCAGGGAGGAGGAGGCCACAGCTCGGAGCCTCGGGGAAGGCCAGCGGGGCCGGGGGTTGCCCGTGAGGAAGTGAGGGGTGAAGTCTGAGCTGGACTGACAGTCCTCCCAAGTCCCGGTGGGGACGTCGTTCACAGCTTGATCCGAAGGCCCCCACCCCCACCCCGCAGACGGGGCCTCCCCGCTGTCTCACGCGGAGCAGCCCCTCCATCTCCGCGCCCCCCCCCACCGCCCCCAGCTGTAGTTTTCCTCCTAGCAGGCGGCTTCCTGAGATGCTGTCACGTGCATTTATCGGTTCATTGCGCCTTGCCCCTCCCCGGCGTTAGAGGGGGAGCTCCCGGCCGTGCTCACTGCTGGTGCTCATGGCCTCCACCCGCACCTGGCACCTGGCCGCGGCTTGGTGAGCATCCATGAATGAGTAAATGCGTGAGCAGCCGTACGAGCAGGGCACTGGCAGCCCCCGACCCTCTCGAGGCAAAGAGGCCCACACCCATCACCACAAGTGCCCGCCTGCCTCTCGCGTCTGCTGGGAAGGACCCAAATTCACACTCGGAAGCCACCTGCAAACGCAGCACCCTCGTGACCGGCCTGGCAGGGCTGCTGGGGTCCTGGGGAGGCAGCTCTCCCCGTGCTCGTACTACAAAATCCCAGATTCAAGCCCAACTAAAAACAGACGGACGAACCCACGTAAGGAGGCGCTAGAGGGCGTAGAGAGCAGCTGGCTGCGTCCAGGTGCTCAGCCAGGGGAAGACGCGCACCTGTCGGCCGCTGCAGAGAAGTCCAAACCCGGTGGGAGGGCAGAGACCGCCAGCCAGGGGGCCTGCAGGATGTAACTGTTACGGCCCGGCAGGTGGAATAACAGCCCCAAAATGTGCACAACCCCCACCCGGAACCCGGGAGTGGGCTACCTTTCCTAGCAAAGGAGAATCCTTTAGACGGGAGAGCACCCTGGATTACCGACGTGGTGTGAACTCATGGCCTGAGTTCTTGAAAAACAAGGAGAGGCCCTTCCCTGGCTTTGGTCGGGGGAAGGGCACACGAGCCGCTGGCTTTGAAGGCCAGGCCACGAGCCAGGTGTGCGGGCAGCTGCTGGAAGCTGGAAGACGGTCGGACCGCATTCCCTGCTAAAGGCCCCAAAAGGAGCACCTGGATTCCAGCCCAGTGAGGCCTGTGTTGGACTTTTGACCCACAGAACTGCGAGATAATATATTCGTACTGTTTAAGTCCCTGAGTTTGTGGTCGTTTGCGACAGCAGCCATACAATCTCAAACGTGGTCTTACGCTCCCTCGCCCCAAATAAAGAAAAAGTGTTGGCCAGGAAACGCTGAGTCCCCCACTTGTTCCCGTTGGACCTCCAGCAGGAGGCAGTAGAGAGGTGGCCCCGAGCTGAGCAAAACCACCCCAGGCCCAGGGGACACGCGAGCGCAGAAAAGCGCTCTGACCCAAGGGAGCGCCACGTTTAGTCTGTTTAAATCCTAGAAAGTATTTTCTACTATACGTCAATTAAAATTTTCAGACGAGAGGTGACCCGGGGCCCCCGTGAGATTGGGGAGCGTAGACTCTCGGCTCACAGTCACATGCTCATGACGGCCCAGAGATGGACACGTCGTGTCCAAGGTGGGGACTCAGTTGGGGACGTAACACGCGCAGGAAGCTGTTCTAAGGCTTCCCCTCTCGGGGTCAGGGAGCAGGAACAGAGCTAGAAGACAACCCTACCAAACGCGGGCAGGTGAATTTATTTCTTGTCCCAACTCCCAGCCAAGAGGCCGCAACCTCTCCGTTTGGCAGCACGGCAAACGTTCAAACACGTCGAAGTGAAAAGGGGTGACTGACCCGCCTTTTGAGACCCTCTGGTTTAATGCCTCTGCCTCACACTCTTTAATACCAGCCGCCTGCCCCTCCCATTGGGGAACCCAGGGCACCCCATCAAACGCCCTCCGTCTGGGCCCACACCAGGCTCAGCCTCTCCCTGTCTTCTCACCCTCTCTGTGCCCCGCAGGCCGGCCTGAGGGTGCCCTTGGGGCCAGGGCCCGCTCTAAGCAGGGACACCTGCCGGCAGCCCCCCAGGCCCCACGATGTGTGAGTGGAATGGACATCCTGATGAGTGGGTCAATCCCTAAATGGGTCCCTTGGGCCTTTGGGTGACAACTGTCACAGTGCAGAAGGCCAACTTCAAGTCTCTGGAACTGAGAAAACAAGCCTGTATGACGAAAGCATGGGGGCTCCTGGGGCCTCAGGGAACCCACCGGGCTGCACCCCACAGACCCAGGCAGGCCCTGAGGCATGAGGATGGCCGTTTCGGTTAACACCCCTCCGGAGGACAGGAAATAAGCCCTAGGAGGGTTTAGAGACCCATGAAATCAATGCGGTTTTTAGGGGTCCAGAGGCCAAAGACACACCCGGACCCCCCTCTAAAGTAAAGGAGAAGCTACCGCATCTCCCATTTCTCACTGATGAAAGGCAAAGACTCAGCCGGTTTAGGCCCCCCTGGCTCTCGAGGTGGGTTTCCCCTTGGCAGAACTTTGCTCCTACCTATTTGCTGAGTGGCAGGAAGGTCTCCCAGCTTCGAGAGGAGCCCAAGTCAGGACCCAGGACCCAGCAATCCCTCGGGACCAGGAGGGCTGGGCGCATGTGCGGACTTGGTGCGGGAAGGAGCTGTACGCCGTACAGGAAACGGCAACTCCAGTGCAGGCTGCAGCCCTGGCAGAGACAGGCCTGTAGAGCATCGCGCACTGCTCAGGCGGACCCCCTCCGTGAACGGGCTGCGCCAGGCCTGCCCAGTCGTAACACCAGGCGGATGCAGCGTGATCTGTTGCAGGGTGGGAGGCTTTCATCCGGAGCTGGCACAGGTGGGGCTGGGGCCCAGATGAGCCCCACTGCTACTGCACCAGCCCCCCTCCCCACAGCTAACACCTGTGTCACCGGCTGACGGAGACGGGGAGAGGTGCGGCTTGGCCCTCAGCTCAGGACGTGGACAGAAGCATCAAACAGATGCCGCTGCACAGTGGAGCCACACACAGACGTCCTTGAGCGGTAACGGAAATGTTCCCGACAGCCGGGCCTCGGGCGGCGGTCTCGGCTGTTTGGCTCTGCGGGAAAACAGGCCTGACATGCGATCACGTACAGACGCCCGGACAGCGGCAAGTGGCTCGGCCGGGCAGTCAAGAGGCCGAGAGGGAGAGTCCCTGGGAGGCTGCAGACAAGGGGCCTGGGAAGGACGCAGGTGGACGCACACTGGGCGACAGGAGGTGCGTGTGGCATGAGGATGCCCGCCAGCGAGCAGGGGGCCGTGAACAGCCAGGGGATGAAAGGCTCGCCAGGGGGCATCAGCCAGCCGGTGACTGGCCGTCATGCTGGCACGCGGCCTTGTGAACGGAGCACGGACACTGCAGCACGAAGATCGTGTGTGGGTCCAGGGTCATGGGACACTATTCTCCAAGGCCCATCTTGCCGTGACCTTTGCCAAATGCCCGGCTTGCTGCCACAGATCATGGCAGAGTCCCTGATCGTGGCGTCGTACTGCAGGAAGGCTGGGGACAGCCTGATTAGGGGTGGAACCCCGGCCCTCGTAAAGGTACTGGCTCCGCCTGCCCCAGATGTGGGCTGGCCTCTCCCGCCCGCAGGGCCTCGGCCGGCGCCACTACAGAAGGGTTCACACCAAAGCTGGTGTCACACTGCGGACGTGACTGTGGGACCGGGACCACGCGGTCCTCTGGTCCGCCCCTCACCACGAGGAGCTGCCGCCTCAGTAGAGCAATACGGGGGCCCTGCAGGGTCAGCCGGGGCAGCAACTCAGCGGTGACACCCTGAAGAGCCGGGTGGACACTCCGGGGCTGTGGGAACCACATGCCCCTGGGGCCGGACAGGCACAGTGCGTGGGGTGCAACCGCGAGGGGAAGCAACGGTGGCCTCGGCAGCCATCGCACCTGGAGACCCGCTCAGGGGCGGGGCACCGCTGGCCGTCCCCAGGGGCCAGGAGCTCTTCCACCAGGGGCCTGGGCTAGAGTCCCATCACGCCTTCAGCTGCAGGGGTCACCTGCTCACGTGAGGGGCTGCGCCTGGAGTCCAGCAAGGGAGGAAGGGGGATGGGGCTGCTGCACGGCAGGGGCAGGCGGCTGGCCCCCGGCCGTCTCTCTTCACCAGGGCCACCTCGTGCCCACGGATGAGCGAGCGAGCAGCCGTGGAGGGAGTGACTGGGGACCATTCCCTCCCAAGACAAGGGTCCGGCCACGGCTGCAAGGGAGTCACTCGGGCCAGCACATGTGCTGGCCAAGGGCAGGAAACAGGGAGCACAGGTCGGCGTCAGGAGACGTGGCCCGGAGACCAGCTTCAGTGCCGGGCACCGCCGTGCGTACCACTGACCCTGCCCTCACTCGCGCCCCCTGGGAAAGGCCCGCGGGGTCCGGGCCGAGCTGTTCCCCACTGTCCTGTGAAGCAGGTAGGGCCACCCCCTGCAGGGGGCCACGTGCCACCGGCCCCACGCCCTGGTGCGGCGGCCGGCAGCGCCCAGCTGGGCTCTCCAGGTGGATAGAGGGGCCTGATGACACATCGCGCCTCCCAGGGGTGACCCGCACCCCAGGACTGCTTGATGTGACTGGTTCAGAGCTGGCCCACCTCTGGGTGCGCGGAGGGGTCACCGAGGCCTCTGCCAGACCTCGCTCTCCTGACTGTCCACAGGTGGGGTTCCTAGGAGAGCCCCAGGGGCCACCCTGCGCACCCGTCTGTGACCCTCAGAGCCTATTTCCTGGGGAACCTGATGGGGGATAAATGCCCCCTTCACGAAGCAGACCTGCGTGGGTCGCCACGTGCACCCACCATGCCAACCTCTGCGTCCCTGTGCCTCTGAGGACGGCAAGCGGGGGTCTCGCCTGGACCGTGGCACCAGCCCGTCCCCGCAGGTGCTCTCCCCCGTACCCCCTCCCTTCCTGCCTCACTGTCCCCCTTGAGCCCCTCGGTCTGACACGTCTCCCCCTCTCGCCCCAGAGCCTGGAGCACGTGGTCCCCTACACGGAGCTGTCTTCTCCCGTGCCGGCCCCTCCAGCCTCGGACCGATGCCTTGTTCAGGGAAGCCCTTTCCCCCTCTAGTCTCGATCAGATCGCCGCGCAGGCTCAGAGCCTGCGCTCACACCTGTGGTCACCCATCGTGTTGGCACCAGGTCAATGTCGCCGTGCCCCCCTTGGAGCTCCAGCGCCCAGCACGGCACCTGCGTCACAGCCACAATGAACGGCCCGTAAATTAAGCTGCTAATTCCTCCTTAAACTAGACTCAGACCCTTCAACACCTCCATGTACTTGGGTTGTGGTTGGTCGGTTGGGCAGTTGTTTCGTTTTTGCAGTAGTTTGTCTTTTGTGCTTGTTTTCCTTGTCTGGTGACGCAAAAGATAGTCCCAGGGCCCAGTACACAGTAGGCGCTCACTGAACAACACCAGAAGTTGCATCTTGGGTACTTAGCACGTGAGCTCTGTTGTGGTGGTCTCCTTGTTTTTTCCCGTTAGGCTGTGGGCTCCTTGAGAGGGCCCCCGTGGTCTCTTCCAGCGAGGAGCTTGGGGAGTGTTCGCTGAGTTAAATCCTCTGGCAGTGAGAACACGAACATCTGGCTGTTTTGAAATGTGTAAATGAGTCGACTTTCATTGCCTCTGGGAGGTTTGTGTCGCACGGGCACACGTACCGCCCGTGCAGCACACTGGCACTCCAGGTGCCGATCGGTTCACAGGTACTAACCCCGCTCTGGGAGGAGCGGACCTGGGAGAGCCCGGCTCCGAGGGCATGTGCCCGGGTGTCTGCCACTCTGCCCAGTCACAAGGGCCTCAGTGAGCCTCCGGACCCACAGATGCCGCACCCACACAGCCAGGCCGCCGCCCCCAAGGGCCCCCCAGAAGAAGCTGCAGGGGCCGCCCAACCAGACGTAGGCCCCATATTGCTACATATTTGGATTTTTCAACAGAATCCAGAATTGGATTTTTATGGAACCCTCCGCATGTTATATTTGTCCTCGATTTTAAAAAAAGGACAAAAAGAAAGAAAAAGAACACACACACACACACAAAAAACTCATCATGATATCCATGCAAAACCTGCCCACACGGGAGCTGGAAGTCAGAACACGCAGCCTCTTCGAAGGCCCTGGAAGACCGGGCGAGGCTCTGGGAAGGTGTGTGCCTCGGTTTCCCCATCTGTCAAAGGCATCCCCTGGGCCAGACGCTCCGGTTCTCCAGATCCTGTTCTCACGCAACAGCTCTCTCACCCTACACAAACACGTTTGCTCGCAACTTGAAGCCAACGGCCAGAAAGGTATTTTGACGGCATTTCCATTTCTCTCGAGAACTGATCACAGAGCTTTGCGAGGGGTCGGGGGCACTCCGGGAGGCGTGCCCGTGCTCACATCTCATTGCGTTTATTTAGCCTTGTCACTAAGCCTTCGTTCATACCACTCTCACTCTGGGTCTACAATTTTGTCTGGTTACCCCAAGTCCGGAAACCAGCTGGACACTGAGGCCTTGGCCAGCTCCTCCAGTGCCCGCGGACTTGAGACGGACAGTGGTCACGTCAGACCAGCTCCCTGAGCGGAGTGTCCCCGCAGAGCACCTTGTCCCAGGGCAAGGCTGCCGCCTCATCATTTGAGGGGGACGTGCTGCCATGTATCCACAGCCGTCCCTGCTGCGTCTGGGACACACCCACCCCGGGAGGAGCTGCAGGGAATGCAGGTGCCAACGGGGCCGCCCGCCCCTGCTCTGCGTGGGAGGCTGATATTTTCGTGAGGACATGTCCAGCTCCTTCTGTGGGTCTCAGCAGCCGCTCCCCGCACACCTGGACACGCGGCTCTGCTCCCTCCCCCTGGTCGCCAGCAGAGCCCAGCCCCGGATTGGGGCCTCTCACCTCCAGTTACTCCACACGCATTCCGGAAGCAGGTCCCCAAAGATGCAGAAGAGGAAAACTACAGGAAATGCACACACGTTGGCCACGGAACACCGACCCAAAGGACACCCTCGGTGATCCCGCCAATGACGGTCCCGGTCGTGCTGCTCGCAGCCAGCAGGCCCCACAGCCCTCGATCCATTTTTATTGTATTCGGGCTGCAGTGCTGTGTTTCCTGCCTCCTCTTAGCACCGCACATACAGTGCACTTGAAAACAAAAATCTATACTATTGATCCCACAATGTCACCACAATTATTCTTTTGAAACAGCCATTGAAAACGAATTACATCTGCACAGCCTTCTCATCCGCCCGCCAGTGAGCAACGCTCACCGTGGCCGGCAGCGCTGCGGCGGTGGCCCTGTGTCACCGCGAGGGCGGGGGCGCCGGCGGGAACCAGATCGAAGGGCCATTTTAGGAGGCCACTGGGTCTGCCTGGCAGTGCGGGAGGGGTCTGGACGCAGCAGATCAGAAATGCTAGGTCCGCCCACGGGCAGCTGTGGGGCCCGGGACGCCTCCCAGTCCCGCACACCAAAGGCAGTGGTCGGGCTGATTAAATCGACAGAGACTTAACTAAAGCCTCGCTTTTGGAGACTCAGTTTAAAATCTGATGACAGGTGTTATTGGAAGAAGCGTAGTCTTCACCTCACAGCCCATAATTCTGTGGGCAGATTAGAGCATCCTTCCCAGTAAGGGGCGGTTTAAAACAAGAGTGGCGCCCCCAGGCCCAGCTCCCCACAGGTCAACGTCCAGCAGACGCCAGCGTGACAGTCCCGAAGAGGCCCTGTCCTCCTTCCCAGCTGCCTCCAGGGCTGCAGAGCCCCGTGGGCCACCCTGCCTCAGGGCCGAGGCCTGCTCCTGCGCGGGGTCCCAGGGCCAGCCTCCTCTGCAAGGCACTCGCCCGTTGCCCTGGGGACACCTGCCTCATGGGGTGAGGGGGCGGGGGTGCCTGCTTGTTTTCGATTGTCATACTTGGAAAATTTCTCCCTGCGCAGTAATTAAACTGCACACCACTGAATGGTGGGCAAAGGGAAGTCCTTTTGTTAAGGTTTGACCACACAAGTCACCGTGGTGGCTCTCGCAGGCGGGAAGTGATAACTTTGGAGCATTAGAAAAACCAATAGCCTTGTTGACATGGACATGGGAAGCTAACCCCTGAAGCCTCCTGGTATGACGCATTGATTTTCCTGTCCGCGTGCCGCTCCAAAGCCATCCATTCCGCGTGGTCAGGACTCAGAGGGCCAGAGAGAGGGGAAAAATCTGTTCTCTCTGCTGTTCCTCCAGGCAAAGTTGAGAAATAAATTCTGTGTTCTGAGAGATGATTTGTTCAAGAGAATATGATTGCATTAAAACGGGGGGTGGAATACTTTGTTTCCCTGACCCCCTGCAACCTGTCACCACTGACCGACATGCAGAATCTCCACACCGCGGACACAGCCTAGAAGGCGTGAGCGGCGAGGGTGGGGGAAGGGGACCTCAGAGCTGCGGGGCTTATTTTTCTCCAAATCATATCACGGAACTGCCCGAGAACAGCTCAGAGAATCCTGTCAGTCCCCCTGCTCTTCCTCAGGCCCTCTGCACGGGTGCGTTGTCACCGTTCCTCGGCCGGAGGCTCCTGGCGGACCTGCCACGGCTCCTGCTTGCGTTCTGATCGCTGCCTCGCCACAGAAGGAACAGGCCAGCTGGCTCACTCACTCTTCAGAGTCTGTCCAAGAGCCACCCTCGGGGACGCTTCCCCCGTCCCGTGTGCGCCGTGGGGCAGCCTCACCAGCCTCCGGCCCCTCCTCCCATTCTCCTGGGCAGCCTCCCGGTTCCTGCCGTGACAGGCAGGGCCGCTGGGCGACAGAGAGAGGGGCCAGGCTGTGGGGGAATTTGCTAAGACGCCACAGGGGGTGTCGTGCAGCGCAGCTCACGTGCTCGGTACTTTCTGAGTGTTTAGCTATTTTTGTTCCAAATGAAGAAGGGCTGGGAGCCGGTCAGGAGGCAGAGCCGGCGGGCGGGGAAGGCGGTGTGCACGCTGCAGGCCTGCCGGCCACGCCGCAGAGGACCGCATACATCCCTCCTGGGGCAGAGGACCAGGGAGCCCTTCACTGAGCCGAAGCAGAGAGACCGAAGCCCAGCACATCCCCACCCGGCGGGACTCCGGGCCACACTCAGAAGCAGAAAGGCCAAAGCGAAGCCTCTCACAAGGTCCCTCTGCGTAACCCCCGGGTCACACGTCCGAGTGCCTGCCGTGTGGGTTCGCGTCAGCTCGTGGGGTCGGGCGCCGGTCCCGTCACAACGCTGCTGCCAACGACTCTGTCTTGCTAGACCTATAGACATGTCCTTAAATTAGGTTGGTGCGGATGTGTTTGTATATTTATTATTAAAATACTTACTGTTCTGCCTTTTGAAGTAGATGGACAAATGATTTAGGGGTGGAAACAGACTAGAAACAAAATTAATGCAAATAATGTGTTGATTTTTTTTTTAGCTTGATTGGCCAAGCCAATGGAAAATTCTAGAAAACGTATACAATTATTTTAACTGTCACAGGCTGGCAATTGTAATTGACATGATTTGTACGAGATGCAGTGTAATAACTGAATATATTAAAAAAAAATCTCATGCCTTGATTACCAGGAGAACATTACCAATGCCACAATATTATTAACAACACAATTATCGTGGCATCCCTAGGATACGCTCTTAGCACTTCAATGCATTAGTGAACCTTTGCTAACGAAGAAAAAATTAAAGTACAGCAAATTTCAAAGCACCAGTTGTACCCAATATCATTAAAAATTTATAAAACTTCCCCCGAACATGACAAGTGTTTGGTTTAAATGAAGATCAGCCACAAGGAGAAAGCGGAGCGCGCCGCTCTTTGTCTCCATCCTCACCCCGTCTCCCTCGCCCAGACCCCCCCGCCGGCACCACCTCAGCCCAGCTGAGATGTGTAACCATTACAGAGTGACAGCCTGACACACAATGACCCGTCAGAACATTCATCTCGCAATGTTTTATTTTAGTGAGAAGCCAAACTGCAGAAAAAATAAGCAAGTTGTTTCAAGGCTTGGAAGGAGATCAAACATTTCTGGCATCCCCACTTACCAGGCCTTTGATTTACAATGGGCTCGTCAGGCCCCGAGGAGACAGCGTGGGCTGAAAACCCCAGAGGCCCCTGCTCTGCCCCCGCCCGCGCCACAGCCCCTGCCTCAGCGTCCCTTTGTCCCCACGCCGGCAGGCCAGGCTGAAGCACAGGACCTGCACCCTCGCAAGAGGCCGGGCCACGCGGGAAAGCCGGTAGGGCCCCAGAGAACCCCCGTTGGCCGGGGTGAAAACAGAGAGGGAGAGAAAGCAGGCTGCCCCTTCCAAAAAACTTATCATCTTCCCACAGAAAAACCTCCCCAGCCATTGCTACCACCAGGGAGCCTCTCAACCTTATTCAAACGGTAACGCTCAGCTTAAGGAAAACGTGAGCGGGATCACAGCGCAGGTGTTTAAAATACGTTCACCACATTACAATTTTTGCTAGTAATTACAACTCCGAAAATGGCTGGAAATATATTGTTTCGATTTGTATGGAGAACGGCTGCGGAGGGAATGGCGGCGCGGTCTGTGCCCGGCTCCGGACGGTAATTCCTTAACCCTACGTGGCGGCCAGGGCCCGCTGGAGCGAATTATGAATACATGTGTTTGCAGAGCCTTGAGTGGTAAATTTGGGTTCTGTGTCTCCATAACAATGCAATCTGACACGTGTGATTTATGGAATATTACGTTAATACAGTATTATGAAATTAGCTTAATGTACTAAAGCTGTAATTTTACAGTGAAAAACAATGCGACCAGACGTAAACAGTATCAACGGCAGCATTTCGTGAAAGCTGAACCGGTTCGCTCCCGGTGTGGCCCGAGAGCCACGGGTTTGCCTGCTGGGATGGGCTCCGGTCTCGGGAGCGTGCCAGACCCAAGCTGTCTGACAGCCGCAGCTGCTCTCTCTCTGGATGCAAAGCAGGATGTGGCCGTCGCGGGCGCCGGCCGGGGAGCCCACCCCACCCTGCCCCCCGGGGGAGTCGCCAGGCTCCTCAGGCTGGAGGAGGTGCAGGCCCCACCTGTGACGCCCCTGGGGTAACTCTGCAGAGAGCTGGTCGGGCGCCAGGGCTGGGTGTCGGCGTGGGTGCCAAGCACCCGCCTGGAGACCTGAATCGGAGCCTGGACTGTGGGACCCTCCGAAGCTGAGCACCTTTGCTGAGTCACAGGAACAAATTTAGGTGTTTCATGTTCAGCTCCGCAACAGGGCTGGCCTCAAGAGACTGCGACATGGAAAGGAACCAGAGACCTTGGGCTCCAACAGGACAGCCACCCCCAGATCAGCCCAAGAGCCACGGCGGTGGGAACGGAGAGGGGGGCTCGCCTGGAGGCTTCTGTCCATGATGGCTGGCTGAGAGGACAGACATGAATGTTCCCGCTGACCCTGGACCGTCCCCCAGCCTTCCCAAGGTGAGGCCCGCCGGGCTGAGCAGTGGGAATGGGGAGGGAGGGACAGTGACCCCCAAGCAGGCCCCGGATGCAGGGCAGAAGGAGACCCGTTGGAAAAGGAGGCCGTGGGTTCTCCGCTTCCAGTCGGGATTGCTGGAAACATCATGAGCAAAGGGGACAGACTTGCCTGGAACCCAGACGTGGCCCTTTGGGGCACTCTGCTCCCCTGCTCCAAGCCCGCGACCCCCTCGGGTGGTAACCGCAACACGAGTCTCCCCAGGACTTCAGGAGCTGGAACAAAAGCCAGGGCCTGCTCCCCTGGGACCGAGAGGCCTGCTCCCCACGGCTTCCTCAGAGCCCCTGGGTTTAGGATGAAACGCGGTCTAAGCAGGTCTCCAGGCCAGAGAGGAACAGCCTCGCGTGGAGGGGCCTCCTGCATTTCGCTGACTATTAAACCTACTTGAGAAAGGACAGGACCCAGGGGACCACGCCTAGCGCAGTCCTGGGCGGCCGTCCCACATCACCTCTTGCGTGCACACCATGGGCAGGCCTGATGCCAAGTCCCCGCAGCGGCACAAGGAGCAGCTGCCGTGTGCACACGCCTGTGACATGGGGCGGAGCGCTCCGTGCACACGGTGGGTCTTCACGGCACTTCTTTTTCACGATTCCCTTTGGCTTAACGTGGCGACTGGAATATTTCATTCGCCTAACATGCCACAGGTTCTCCCTTCTTAAAATAAATGAAAAGTGTACATCGACGTTGGAGATGACACAGTGGCCCAAGTCCAGGCAGGAGAGTCGGTCGGTGGACCCTGAGGGGCCCTGTGTTCTGGTGGCTTCCAGGCCCTAATTTTTCAGACGCCCTGCCCTCATGGCAGGGGCCAGAGCACCAGAAGCGGAAGCCAATGCAGACGCCTCCGTCCCCTCTCGGCTTTGCTTCAGGCTCCCGGGCTCAGGCGCATGGCGCCGAGTTGGCCATCGGGCACGGGGGCCTCGCCTGCGCTGACGACGCCACTCCTCCCAGCACGAGAGCGGGCGGCGTTCGGGGTTGGGGAGCTGCTCCCGCAGGTCCTGCTGCCGAGGGCAACCGAGTCCATTCCAACAAGTTTCCATAGGGACCACCAGGCATGCTGCTCCTGGTGGGAGTGACATTCCAGGAAGTCACCCCCTTTTCCCCGAAGGGGTGAATCTCCAGAAATAGCACCACCCTCCACGAGGAAACAAGCTGACTCCATATGCTCGGGGCCATGCAAACCAGACGAGGACGCATGCGGCCCCCCCGGTCTGTGTGTCCTCATCCGCTCCACGGGACTGGCCGCTCCCCACCTCGGAAAGCAGTGACAGGTGGCCACTTGTTCTCAAAGGTAAACAAGGGGTTACAGATGCAAAAAATATTAGATAAGTACACGTCTGCTCCAAGTTCAAATTATTTTGGGTCGCCTCCTTAAAACAGGAAATGTCCATTATCTTAACTTTTATATTCTTTCTGCTTTACAAATAAAAATATTTTAACCGGAAAAAAAGGGAGAATATTAACAAACCCTGACAAAAATGGTCATAGTTACAGGTTTTGTAAACTCAACGTCATGCAACTTAACCAAAGAAAATTACACAATGACAACTATACACAATACACAGAAGTGCAAAAAGATGGGCTTTCTGAATTTTCTATGCCAATAAAACTTTCAAAATAAAATAAGATTATGTGCCTTGATCTCTAAAGAGCAGTTTTTTAATGGGCTTTTGCAGAGCCAGTCCCCGCCTTGGCCACATGGCGCCGGGGCCGCCTCGTTAACCCACAGTGGCAGTTCCGCAGAAGAGAGGCCCCTCGACACCTGCCCCTCCACTGAGCTAACGGGTCTCCCTGGTCGAACACCTGCACAGCAGCACCTGTGACTCAGGCGGGAGAAGCAATGGGAAGAAATGCCCGAAGACAGGCCGGGGTCCCCAGACCCCGGTGCCCCTTTGCGGCCACGCTCGGCCCAGGTAGCACATTATGTATAAACAAATGAACCTCCCGGGCCCGTTCCCTCTGAGTTCCTCCTTGGGCTCCCAGTGGTTTTCCATCAGGACGAACCTTTCCCTTTCCCTATGCACCAGCAAACATACTGATACAATTTAAAGGTCATGTTCTTTTCAAACTGACAGAGCCTCCAAAGTTGTGACGAGCGGCCCTCCCAGCCTCACACCCCACAGGCGGAGAGGAATTAAGTTAGGCCTCACTTGGTGGGAGCTCAGTCATGTGAGCTGATTAGAAAATGCTCTGGGGGAGGGGCCTTGGCCAGAGGATGGCAGCTCATCGCGGAAGGAGGCGTCACACTGCGAGGCAGGGCCCCCCCTCCCCCGCCCCCGGTTAGGGACCTCGAGGGGTCAATGAAGATGTAATTACCCTCCCACAGGAAGCTTCATCCAAACCCCTGGGGAATGCCACGTAATTAGCCTCCCTCTTGTATTCACAGCCTAACTGCACCCCAGACCCAAGAAGGAATTAACAGCGTCCTCCCCGGGGCATCCTCCCCCGGGCCGCGCGGATGATGCGCTCGGTGGCCGAGGCCGGCCGCGGGGACGGCTGCTGCGCACACGGGCTCCACGCAGACACGGACGGGTTTGTGTGCGGCCGTGTCTACGTCATCGGGACAGCGGCTTATGACTCTTGTCTTTTACATCTGTCTCTGGGACAAAAGCGGGACGCGCGGGGACGCGAGGCCTGCAGCAGGTGCTGTCCTCTGGGGACCAGCGTGGCGCTGAGCCTTCTCTGGTATCATCGCTGCTGCTGTTATTATTATTATGACGGCATTTTCTTGCTGTGATCCCTTTGTTCTTTGTCCAGAACCTGTCCCGGTTCACTGAGTCACGGCAGTGCCTGGTGGACGAGGGTCCAAGGGCCTCTGTCCCGGGCGTGCAGGGACGATATCACCGGTCACAGGGAAGGGGACAGGGTGCCTTGCAGCCTCCCCCCCAGGGCTCTTCCTACTGGGCCATCTGAGGGTCTTTCCCTTCAAGGGGGCGCCCTGTGACTCTAAGCTTTATCTTCAGGGGAAAAGGTCCCACCCGCAAACACACACGCACCAAGAATGACACAGGCACCCGCAGAGTCAGCCGGGGGGACGGGGGTGGGGGAATCACCGGAATGACCACTCTGCAAGGGCTCCCTCCTGGTTTCATTACTGACGCACGTAATCTTCACAGTGGGAGGCCAGGGCTTCATCCGGGAACCCAGTCATCAAGGTTTGCCTTGTCACCGTTCCTCCCTCGACTTCAGGCCTTCGCAGGTGGACGGGCTCGTCCCTCTCTGTCCCACAGGCGAGCTGCCCAGCCCCGCCCGCCCCTCCCTGCAGCCACTCACCTGTCCTTCCCCCCGATGCCATCGGCCACTCGCCCTGACACGTGTGTGCGCAGTGGGTGTGTCACCCACCCCACCCCCCGCCCCGGCCCCCCTCCGTGGGACACAGCAGGTGGTTGTTAAACTCCAGCCCCAGGTGCACACAGCAGCGCCGCCCTGGGGGGAGACCGTTCAGAGAACAGGGAACAGGCCGCGAGCTCTCGTGGAGACAGCACTCCCGTTCTCAAAACCTCACTCTCAGAACACGTCCCGTGGGAGCCCCACAGAGGCATCTTAGGGCAGGGGACACAGTGAGGCGACAACACGGAAATCAGACGTCCCCCCGCGCCCATTGCTCTGCGCAGTTGCCAGCGCCCTAGCCATCGGCCGCAGATGCCGAGCCGAGGTGCCACCCGCCGTCCCAGAGCCTCGGGACAGCCAGGAGCCACGAGCTGCGTGTCCTTCTGGAAGTTCTGCGGCGACAGAGACCGCTGAGCAGCACCTAGGACCCGGGGTGGAGGTCGGATCCCTCCCAGGCGCCCACGCCCGGTGGCCGCCCAGTCGCTGAGCCGGCGCTAGCGGGCCGGCACCGCCGCATCCCCGCCCCGCGGAGACGGGCTTCAGCTCCGCGCCGCGCCCCCGGCTCGCTGCCCCAGCCCCCGCCGCCGGACCGGACCCCAGGGCCTTGGAGGGGCAGGGCTCTCTCCTCCTCGAACACCTCTGTTCCTGGAAGAAGTTTAAGGCGTTTTATAAATGTTTTAACCAAGTCGTTCGGTAGGGAAACCAGCCCCGCCCCTGGGGAGGCAGTGCTCCCTTCCCGCCGCAAGCGTCGGGCCCGGGCCTCGGCCCATCCGCACAGCGGGCAGGTGACAGTCCCCACACTCTGTGCCCGGGGAGGACCCTCTGTCCACGGCGGGTGGGGACATGGGTCAGGGCGCCCCAGAGGGGCCTTGCAGACCACAAACCCAGGTTAGAGGACTTCCACGTTTTCCACTTTTTACCCCCTGTTTACTTATGGTCGACGCCTGCCATTGAGAACATTCTCACGGAATATGTATTTAGCTGTTTCCATGACAAGAAACCCAGTGCATCTCGGCTGAGCCCAAACTGAGTATCCGAGGGGTATGGCCTCCGTGGGGTCCACGAGAAATGGGAGATGAGCGCCAGACCCTTCCAGCTCAGCCTGGTTGTCCCACGAGCCAACGGCAGCGGCCCCACCCCCAAACGCCCACCCTGTGTGAGGCCTGTTTCAGCCAGGGAGAGAGAGCTTGTGGGGACACCTGGCCTTGAAAGTGCCCGCACTGAGTGGGCTGAACTGGGGTGGCGTCTGCACCTCGGAAGGCTCCCGCCACGGGTCAGACATCTGGTGCATCACCTCACACCAGAGCAGCCTCCCGAACCAGGCACGCCCGGGGTCCGCGGGCCTGACCGCCAGAAACACCGCTTTTGCTCCAGGTCTGGCCCCGGCTGTGTCTTCAAGGGGCCGGCGCCGCCGAGCCGCAGCCATCCTCACATACGCAAACGCGACCGCGCCGCCCGCTGGGCTGTGTGTCCTGCCTGGGCCGCAGCCAAGCGCGCGCCTGTGTTCATGGCGAGGGGTGACGTTTCTGTCTCCTGTCACCGTTCCTGGCAAGCGCTCCAGCTCACACCCAGTATCTTGGTGTGAGAATAAAGACCGTCACTTAAAAAGGTGAAACTCCCAAGGATCCCGGGTAGGACACAGCACTAGAAGGCCAGCCCCTCCCGCGACCGTCCGCAAATCACGGCTCACAGGCACCGCTCTCCCTGAACACCAGGGTCAAAGGGCCGCTTGGCCCATGCCTCTCGGGCCAGGGCCACAGGTGTCTGGCTTCTGGGAAGTCCCGACCCAGTACAGTCTTGTCCCTTTTCCTACTTTCCATAACTTTTAAAACTCTGTTTAGCTTCTGGACTCCGAAAGAGACGGGATCTCCGTCCAGGATGTCCCTTCCCCATGTGCCACACGGAAGGTTGATGCCTTGGGAGCACCTTTCAGAGAAGAGCCTTTGTGGCGAAGCCACACAGAGGTTTTGCATGTCATTCCATGACCAATTCCTTCTTAACATACAACGCAGTTCAGTTTAATAAAACATGGCATCTGTGAGTGCACACACCTGGAAGCGGCAGTGTCAGAGTCAGGTTATCTGCACACAATGGCTCACACACGCCTTTTGGGGGGCGCTGGCGACTTCCAAGTCTCCTGCCAACGAGCAGCTATTCTGCCTGCATGACCTTCAGAGCACAGGTGAAACCAGCGGCCCTGACCCAGGCCCGGCCGCCCTGGAACTGGGCCGGGTGAGCACGAGAGTCACAGGACCGCCTGAGACCCACACGCCTCGCTGCCGCCTCCCTCAGCCTCGGTGCCTACAAGGTGAACGTTAATTTGAAAGTCAAAGTCCTTTTTGCAAAAGAACTGACATTCTGAGATAAAGTTCAGACTTAATACACTGAGCCTTGGTGATACTGTGTGTTGACAGGATAAGCTGTCTTTAATATTTCTGCTTTAAAAATTACCAACAACTGTTAAAGTTCAGATCAGAACACGTTAGATAAAACTCGTCTCCACTTCAGAGAGTCGTGACTTGCAGGCGGCCCCAGCCGCCTCCTCATTCCACTGGGACATCTGACTCTGGGCCCAGAGCCTACGCCACCAGCCGACCGCAGGTGCACAGCTGCGTCCCCAGGCCACTCACGCCCGGAGCCAGACAGAGACGGGGCCTGCAGCTGGACGCGTCGTCACCCTGTAGTCTGGAGGCCCGGGCATCTCCAGGGAAATGTGTCCCTGCTGTCCTGCTCGCATCCCGGGCCATGCCGGGTGACACATTCCCACCAGGACACACAGGGACGGTATGAGCTCCTGGGGGGTGCAGTGTGCCCCCCATTCTGTTGCCCCAGGGAGCACAGCACAGCCCCTGTGGCCGGCAGAGCCCACTTCCAGCCAGCTGGGGTTCCGGGCTTTCCATAGAATAAAAGTGAGGCTCCTGAGGTTAGGGGTGCAGAGGTTGGGGGAGGAGAGGTCAGGGGAGCAGAGGTCAGGGCCCAGCTGTCCCTTCCCCAAGGAGCTTGAGCTGGTGGCCTGCAGGGCCGTCCAGACACTCGGCCCCTTCCCTCGAGAGGATGTGGCAGGAAAACCCCCTGCGTGAGTCTCCCCAGGAATGTGAAGAGGGCGGGGGGAGACCACCCAGGAAGAACATTCCTGAAGGCTACAGACAGGGGGACCAGGGAGACGCTCAGGGTGCTCTGTCTCTCAGCCTCGGGCTACTTCACCCGACAAGTGAAGCCGAACTGCCAAGAGCTGTGTGTTTGCAGACTAATGACAGGAGACGCTGCTGCTTTGCTCACACCCACTGCTGTTCCAAAGACCAAAGGTAACCATCCTGGGACTGTCCGCGACTTGGCGTGACACAGGTAGGCCACCCAGCACTTGGCCTCGCAGCCCTGTCCACCAGGGCACCGCCTCAAGGTTAACGTCACGACGTCACCTCCTTTAGCAAAGGCGGCTACTCACAGAAAATTTCCAACCAAGAGCCACAGGTTCGTGCGTCCTTCCAGGGGGGACCCAGTGCCAGGCCCCGTGTGGGACCCCGGGACCTGGAGCTCAGGCTGAACCTCTTACTAGCTTTCTCGTGCGGCTGGGCACGCTGCGCGACCTCTCAGTGGCCCGCTGCCCTGGCCTGGGGCGCTGTGGCTGTGGGCAGTGCAGAGAACTAAGCCCGTCCGTGCGCACCCCCACAGGTGCTCAGCCGTCCAGCCTGTGCCTGTGCTCTGTCTACCTTGTCCCTTCTCCCTAACCCGGTGTGCCCTGTCCCGTGAAGTGCAGGGAGTCCTGGGTCTGAAGGCGGAGCCCCGCTGGACACACCCGGCGCCATGAAGGTCGGGACGCCTCTGCCCTGCATCCTAGCCCCCTGACCCCTCGGCCCTGTGCTCCTGCTGGCTCTGCATTTTCTCCCGGGGTGCGGGCCGTCTCTGCCCGTTCCTTCCGCCCTCCAGAGAGTGGGTGTTGGAGCCTCACAGAGTTTGAATCACACGACGCTGCCATTCAGGGCCACAGAGCCTCAGCGACGTGGACCACCCAGGACAGAGGGAGCTCCCACTCAGCAGGCTTTGAGGGGTGGCTCCCCTCCTGAAAGAAACTGGAAAAAAGACATGGACTATAGAAAGAACATTCCAGAACCACACTTGTCTCAGCCTCTGAGGCACACCCAGGCGGCTCCCAGCACCCCCGGCCTGGGAGGGGCCGGCTCCCGAGGCTGGTCGGGAGCGTCCCCAGGTCCCCACGAAGCAGAAGAAGAAGTGACTGTGTTTTGTTTGAATTGATAACGATGTCAGTTTCAGTTATGGGCTCATTACAACAACCCTGGGACGTGTTAACGGCTCTTTGATTCAATTTGGAAACAGGAGGGAGAGTTTTGAACGCCCTTGTAAACAGGGGATCCACGGGCCTGCACTGAGACCGCCCTCAACACCAAACGCAGAGAGGTGGGACGCAGTGCCCCCGCCCCAGCTCCCTCTTTCTGCCACCGGACCCCGGTGTGTGCCGGGAGCTCACGGGTCCGAGGAGAAAGGTCAGGGCAGTGGGAATTCCCAGCGAGTGACAGGGCCCCGGATGAAAGGCAATCTTTTATGTTTTATTCCAAGCCGGCAACACAAGAGGAGCTGCTGACTGTCCAGCCCCGAGCTGCGACCGCTCCTGGTTGCCCCGACCAGCGCGATGCACACAGACAGCCGTCCCCTGTCTGCGACCCCACCGGAAGGGGAGTCCCCAGACGACACCTGCTCAGGATGGTAGGTGTGTCCGGCCCAGGCCCTGACTCGGGAAGTCCAGGTAGCACTTCTGTTCCGTGGCCCTCGCCCTCTCCTTCTCCGCCGACCGGTTTCCCTCGCTGCGCACTCCCAGAGAGTCCTCGCTCTTACCCCTCTTCTCTGTGCATGCGGGGCCGCGTGCAAACCCCACACGCACACACGGGACGTACGTCGTGTACGTGCACACCCCACGTCTGGGGAGGCAGGAGCGAGCGGCCAGATTTAGCAAATAGCAGTCCGGTTATTCGAATTTCAGATAAACGACAAATCACGTTAGAACTCCTTTTAAAGTATTTATTGCTTGTCTGAAATTCCAGTGCGCTGAGCATCTGGCAGGATGTTCTGTGAGAGCTAACTGGGAGTCGAACACTCCTGTCTCCCAGCGACCCCTGGGTGCCTCTCTCAGGCACCGGGAAAGCCTCCTGCTTGTTACCAGATGTATAATATTCCCGGAGCGGATGCTCCTCTCCATGTTTGGGGGGCTGGTCCCCGCAGCATGGCTTAGTCAACGCCCGCCTCCAGCAAAAGGAACAGACAGAGGACAGCGTGGCTGGCTGGGTCCTGCCTCCGTGGCAAAGGCGGGCGGAAGTCCCCCGCAGGAGACCACGTCACTCCGCACACCGTCCCGGGAGACCCTGCGGTCACAGCAGGTGTCCCGGGTCAGGTGGAGAGATGGCAGAAAGAGCCGCGGTGGCATCCCCGATTCCTGCAGGGCACACGACAGCCAAGACCCGGGCTGCCTCGGACCGGACGCCCTGAGCCTGCCCACGTGTGCAAACCCAGACCCACGCCCCCGTAATTACTTTGCACCCCCTTCATCAGTCATATCTTTAACTCCGCCCTGCGTGCTGAAAAGACAAAAATAAAAGCTACGTAGGAGCCCGGCTGACATTACAGGAGCCGCAACCTGCTCTCAGCAGCCATTTAGCTCCCTCCAAGGACCCCGTGCAGAGGCCCGGGCACATTGATGGGGGCTGTACAAAGGTCAGTGATTTGGAGGCGCTTTCCGACAATTTGCCAGGATTTTGGCATTTGTAAGCATCCATAGGACAGCTCTCTAGCAAGCTGACCTTGACAGCGAACGGGATAAATAAACCTTCCATTTACCCCCTCCAGCTCTCCGCAAGCCGCGCCGGTCCCCACGGAGCCTTCACCTGTCCACACCGTTCAACTGCCTGCAGCTTCCAGCTGACGAGCATCCACAGCTCAGCAGCCCAGTGACAAACACCGTCTAACAGACACGGCTTCTGAAAAGTCAAAGCCAATCCCGGCTCCCTTGAAAATTTAATGCCGGCCCCATCTTTGCCCATCATTCTTCCGACTGTTGCGCGTGTCCCGAGAGGCCCTCGGAGCTAAGGCCCTGCTCCCTAACAGGTAATGACGTGGCATTTAATGATACTGTCCAAAGTGATCGGGTCTTTGGGAAGTAATGTGCTCTCGTGTACCAGATAAGCACCGCCAAACGCACTGAGCCGCCGTATCTTTCACGGGCCTGTCACCAGATACAATGTGACACATCCCGGGCCATCGTACCTGCCGCTCTTCCGACCCCGCACCAGACAGACACGCATCTGCGGGACGGAGCTCCAAAGCGCTGGGGCAGCTCAGGCAAAAGGCAGGAGGCGACACGCCCATAATTAAGCGTTCTCAGCCCCTTCAATGCTCCAGTGCTCTTGGATTCGCTACTAAAATCTGTGAATTATACCTCATTGAAAAATGTCCTTAATCGACTCTGACATGTTTTATTGGAGGCAGAAAAAATGTTTCAGTGTGATAGATAAGGTTAAAAATGTTACCGCTCCGATCACTCACTCCGGCGCCTGGTAAAACCCTCCAAAGCCAGACCCTTTCCATCATTCATCGGACGCAACGGGGGAGGAAAAAAACCTTATCTGACAGCCTATTTTAGCTGATGGGACAACGTTCACATTTTCAATTTTCTGACAAAGTTATGTTGTTTATGTAGATAAGGGAGAAACAACTGTAACATTTCTGCCGCTAAGGCCTGGAAATGGGGCTTCGACGGCGGCGTCCGTAACCGCGGACGCGCACAGCGCCCCTCCGGCTTCAGAGCAGACCGAGCATCGCCACGCTCCCCCGAGCAGCTGGGGGTCCTCGCGCAGCCCCTGAGCCCCATGGGATGCGTTCGTGACAACAGACAGGTGTGTCTGCCCCAGAAGCTGTAAGGAAACCCGCCAAGTTTGCAGAAGCTGGTACTGCCCTTCCCTGCACTTGGCTGGCGCAGGACACCCCGCTGGGGCGGACAGCAGACTCCCGGGCCCCACGTCCCTCAGGGGACAGGTCTCCTCTGACTGAGCCTGGGTGCATCCTGGGGGAACCACCCAAGAATCCTGCAAGCCCTCCCCCAGCCATCCCTCTGCACACTGGCTCCTTCTGGACCCACACGCCTGTTTCCCCAGGGCGGCAGCGGGGCCCCCGGCACCACGAGGAGGCGGTGCGTCCGAGTCCCGACCTGTGTGGACAGAGGGAAGCCCGGGTCTGCGGCTAATCCGCTACAGGGCCTGCGGCCGGGACTCACTCACCAGCCCTCAGCCTCAGTCCCTCACCTGCAAAGGGGACGGGGTGATGCTGTCACCACGCCCCGGTGACAAGCGCTGGCTACGGCTGCTGTGGAGGGAATTCTCCTTCCTGCTCCGACTTGCAGGGGCAAATGCACCCTGGCCGCCCGGCAATTCGGAAACTTGTCACTAACATTCCGTGGTATTTTCTGAAATAAGTCTGTTAGGCCCATCACAGACAGGACGGTTTTCCAGACCAACTCCTGCCCTGAGGGGCAAAGGTCATCCCAGGCCTGGTTGACCGAACCTGCCCAGACGGGCTGGAAAGGAGCCACGGCCTCAGGCCTCCTGACCCACGCCCCGTCGGACAAAGCCAGGAGTTCCCGAAAATGGTTTCAGGCCAAACAACGCGATTACGTCGTAAACGGTAGCGAGCGTAAGCAGTAAAGGGGCTACACATGCTGCTTCTCCCCGCGCCGTGGTCCCAGGCTACCCACGAACGTCCTTTGTCCTGACCCCATGGCCCAGGCCGCGCAGGGGGTCAGCTTGCAGACACGCTCCCATCTGCGTTTTTTTAAGTGTGCTATTCGTGACGTCACAGGGGCTCCGCAGACAGCAGCAGCTCTCAGCGTTCGCCGCCACGCCTGGCCCACGTGACGCCTCCCAAGGGCAGACAAGTAACTAGTCGTAACTAGCACTTACAAACTAGTCCCATTAGAAGTTACAAAATGGTACGTGAAAATACACCGTCTTTGGGAAATACAGCCTGTTTTTCTGCCAACCTGGCCAGACTCGTGGCGACAGTGAACTTACGGAAGCCAACGAACTGTCACAGCCCAGAGGAGACCGAGGGGCTGGGTGAGTGGGCGTCACGCGGGTCCTGGGCTGGTCCCGGAGCAGGAAAGGGGGGCTCGGGCACACACCGTGGCCGACTGTTGTTGGCATCGTGGTTCTGAGACCTGCGCCCGGGTTGGCTCGTGCTGGGGACACGTGGTGAGGCCACAGGTGAGGCCACAGGGCAGCACTCCATACCTTTGCCACTTTTCTGTACATCTAAAGGTGTTCAAGAAAAAGACTCGAAAAAGGAGAAAGGCAGAAGGAAACAGAGACGATGGTGTGCTTCTGAAGCCTGACCCACATCGCTCCCTGGTGTCGGTGCCCGGAGGCCAGAACCTTTGACCGTGGGACAGCTGCCCGAGCACCTGTGCCGGGTGCTCGGCCAGGGCCTCGCCCTCCGCTCTGCAGACGGGGCTCTACTGGTCTTCGCATCTCCCAGGGCCTGGGCCCGGGCTCGGGCTCAGCACAGGCCCCCGGGCCGGCACCAGCGCTCACCTGCCGTCAGCTAGTCAGAACCCGGGTGTGCAAGGCCCTTTGCCGAGCTCTCTGGGGAGCACGAACCATCTCCCCATCACCAGGGGGTGACAGCCCCACAGCAGTGGTCATCTCCTGTCCCACGGCACCATGACACTGGGGTGGCAGCCTGGGAGAGCTTCGCCAGACACTGATGGTCACAGAGGGAGAGAAACAGGATACGGGTGGGGAGAGGGATCCGTGTGGGACAATGTGAGGACAGGGGCGGGGGTGCTGTGCCTGGGTGGACAGGGTCCTGCGGGGCTGCCACTGAGGCACACCGGTTGCTGGGCCAGTGGTGACGGGGCCAGGGAATGTCCCTGCTGCCGCTAGAGGAGGCGTCCAGTCTCAGGGGTACGCACGCAGCTCTGCGGGGCGGAGTGTTCGCCCAGCAACCTCTCTCATGGGGACATCCCTGGACCACAGCCCTGGGCATGCATGAAGCGCTGTCAACCACTCCCGTGAGTCCCACTGTCATCCTGACTCGCGTCCGAGCCCCGCGTTTTGAACGCCCCGTGTGCATTCAAAGGGCCCGTGTTTTCAAAGGCAAGCTTAGGGCTCTCTGTCCTTGCCCGTGGAGACAATAACACCAGCATCCACCCCGCATGGTCACCCTGAGGTTGAAGTGGGCAGTGTGTGAACTGCGGCTGCAGATCCTGGTATGCGGACAGCAGCCTGAGTGTCACCGATGCGCCCTGGAGGGACAGGGGTCTGGGGAGGAAGCCAGAGCGAGGTGCTGGGTGGAGGTGACTGGACAGGCAGGAGACGGAGCCTAGGGAGCGGCCTCACGGCAGCGCCTTTTCAGAAGAAAATAGTCCGGGGGAGGGATGAGGGCACTGTGGTCTCAGGTCCGCAGGGCCAGCTCTGCGGGGAGGCCAGACCCATGTCCCAGACAGACTGGAGCCCCGCCCTGGTTGGCAAAGGTGGGGCCCTGGTGACAGGCAATGAGGAGGGTCCCCTCCCACTCCCACCCCACCCCCTGCCGGACTTCCCACGTTTCTGCCACACAGACTGGCCGTTTATGATGCCTGTCTGTGCTCTGTTTCAGAAACGGAATAATAAAATGAGTGTGTCTTTCTGGTTATTAATTTTCTGACTTTTTTATTTTTGCTTATTTATCTAAATGGAAGATGTTTTATTTCCCGACCAGCTGCTACACGAAGGGTGAGGAGCCACTGAAATCCCAGTTCTGTGTGCAGCTGAGGTGGCCGGGGGGCTACCGAGAAGAAGAGAGGAGACAGAACTGGTGCCTACGCTCAGTGCCACGTCCTCAGGCCTTTGCCCACTGAGTCCGACTGCCAGCTGCCCCCTGGCCCCCCTGCCGGCAGGGCCAAGCCCAGCGGCTACAACCTGGTCTTGGCCCCCAGAGCCGCTGTGGGTGTGGAGCAGGTGTGGGCGAGACCCCAGGACGGGCCGGGCTAACTAAGCCATGGTGGGCACACCTGTTGGAGCCAAGACCCGGTGCCCTCAGGCCGGTACTGTGACCCCCAACTCAGACCAAAGTGCCAGCCAGGCCTGACGCACCTGCCCGGAGAAGAAACCAGGAGGTATTTCTGTTTCATCTCTAAGTTCCCACCCTCACTGCCCAGTCAGGCGGGCACGCCTCACAGCCTGTCTGCTTTAATGGATCTCACCGCTCTCCCTACAGACGCCAGGGCCGGGCCCTTGCCCAGGAGAAAAAAGAAAGAAAGAAAGAAAGAAAGAAAACCAGTGGCCACCCTGAGAAAATGCTTGATTTTTCTAACTTCTGCCTCAAACCCTGCCTGGCTGGCTACTCCTGCGTGTCACCCTGCCTGGGCTGAGGCGTTGGGTCACACATTATTCTGGTACGTCTGGTGCTGAATGAAATGGACACTTAGATCACTGGACTCAGTAGGCAGATGGCCCTCCCGCGTGGGGGCGGGCCTCCTACCTGAGGTGAACGTGAGCCTCGAGCCAGCCCGGTGCCCCCATCCCAGCCGATCTCAAACCGCAGCCGGCCCGCCCCGGCCCCGGCAGAAGAGGTGGCCCTTCCTCACCCTGGCCCTACGAAAACACAGCCTCTGCCATCGGTGTCTGTCGGGAACCCCATCGGGGAACCCCTCGCCCAGGCAGCTGGAGCCCGGTGTTAAACAGGCGTCATTGACTAAACATCAGCTACGGGCCCAGCCTTGTGCCTGGTCCTGGGACGGGACGATGACGAGGCAGGCAAGGTGGCCCTGCCGCTGCTGGGCAAACTTCCCAACTTAGCAGAGCACACAAGACCCACGTACCAGCTCATGGGCTCTGCGGCTCAGAGCCTGGGCACGGCGCGGGGCCGCTGCTCGGGGTCTCACTGGCTGCAGTGAGGCCTGCGGCCAGATCTGTGACCCCCCACCGCGGCCCACGTCCCGAGTCCCCTCCAAGGCTCCCCGGGCCTCGACGAAGGCACTCTACCGCCCGGCCGCCGCTCCCCGCACGGCTGTTTGTTCTGCAACAGTGACGGCAGGGCGGACCTGCTTCCAGGCTGGCATTCTGGGCCCGTTTGACGAGGTCGGGCCTACCCAGGGTAGTCTCTATTTCGACTAACTCAAAATCAACTGCTTTGAGACCTTAATTACGTCCGCAAAATCCTGTCCTCTTGGCCATGCTGCCCACATCATAGTCACAGGCCTTGCCCACACTCAAGGGGCAGGTCCCAGTAGGGGCACGCACCGGCACATGGGAGTCTCAGGGCAAATGACATCACTGCCCTGCAGGGCGTCCACTCCGCGCCGGGAAGGTGAGCTCAACACGAGGTTGCAACGCAGGGCACGGACGCGAGTCAGAATGACGGTGGGACTCACGGGAGTGGCTGGTGGTGCTTCACGCACGCCCGGGGCTGTGGTCCAGGGATGTCCCCGTGAGAGAGGTTGCTGGGTTCAGTGGCGCCTGGTGCTGTGGGAGCGTCCGGCCTCATCCCCAGCTTTAGGCAGGACTGTTTGAGGGCCAAGCCACCGCTGCCGCCACCAGGAGCCACTGAGCTGGTCCCCCACTCACACGCGTGCCTCCCACATCCCGTGATGACTGTCAGGGCCTCAGTCACCACTTCAGGTGGCGGCTCTCCGTCTTCTCAGATGCTTAACACCCGATGTTGCTGTTCAGCCCAGGACACACTGTCAACAGTTCCTGTTTGCCTCTCACTCCCATCGGCTTTCTGCCACGTTCGGGGTCCTCCCCAATCTTCCCCACGCCCCAGTCACCAGCGTCCACAGCCCAGCTTCACCCCCAAGTCCATGCTCTCCTGGGGCACTCGCAGCCCCGCTCCAGCCCCGGGGAGCAGCTGCCTGGGAACAACGGGGTCCGAGCACAGCCCCCGCCTTTCCCCAGTTCAGCACCAAAGGCCGTGCCAAGAGCCTGCGGAAGAGCAGCACTGCCCCTACACTTCCACCCTCCGTGCCATCGGCCCCACACCTGGCTCACCAGCAGGGCCTGCCACCCACCACCTGTCCCCAACCACACGAGCACTGACCTACCTGGATCCCAACTTCCCTCCCTCCGCTCCTCCACCCTTTCCCCCCCACGACAGGGGCGCCTTCTGAAAGCAGATGCATCACTGTCGTGCGGACGCCCCCGGCCCCGGGCTCCCAGCGCGCCGAGCTAAGAACACAATCCAACTTCCCTCGCGGCCTCCTGGCCGCCCGCGTCCCCGGCTCAGGCCACACGGGTTTCCTCTCAGGTCCTGGGGTTCTTTTCACGGAAAGATGTATGTTCTCTCTGCATGGACTGTTTCCTCCCACCCTGTGGGGAAAGGATGCATTTCAGAATAGATGGTATTGGGACAAATGGACGTGCGTTTGCAAACAGAAACAATTTTTAGCCCCTGCTCGACTCTACCTCCCCTGCAGGCTCCAGCTTGAACATCGGTCTCGCACGCGGGGCTCCGCAGCCACCAACGACACGGGCCCCGCCGTGAGGCTCCACCGGCCCTGACTGTCGGCTCCATCGTACGTGTGACACCGCTCAGGTGTCTCATCAGCGCGCCTACTCCCCGTTCCTCCCGTTCCCGCCTGGAATGCAAACTCCAGGGAGGCAGGAGCCCTGTCGCCCGAGGGGGCTCCCCAGTCACGACCCTGCCCCGCACAGGGTGCGGGCTCCCGGCCCCCCGACGTGAGAGGGTGGGGACGCTGCTGCAGGCGTACAGAACGCACACCCACCATGCGGCGTGGGGGGCGGGGGACAATCTCGTCGCACTGTGTACTAGGGTCTGTTCTGAAGGGATAATAATTTAAAACTGCGCCGTTTCCAATAAAAAGTGAAAACATAAATCAATGGAATAGAATAAAAAGTCAAGTCAGCAAACATATCACTCAAATACGCAAACACCTGCTTTCCAAATCAGCAGGAACAGAGAAGATTGTTTTAAAAATCGGTGTGGGACAATTAGCTAACAATGCGGAGAAAAAATAAGCTACACTCCTACATCATTACAATGAAATAAATACATCCGAAATAACTAAAAATTGGAGTGGAAAATTAAACCATAATACTATAGAATAAAATCTCTGTTAATTACAGCATAATCTTGGAATGAATAAATCCTAAATATGACACTAGAGGAAACACAGATACATTTGACCACGTGAAAATGAAAAAAAAAATCAGAAACAGTTATTGTAGCAGCAGATTCCCAGCCGCGGAGGAGAAAACAGATTGGCGACCCTTCACCCGTAAGACAAGTGTACAACTTGGGCAACAGTGCCCACCACAGACATCCTGGGACCCTGGAAATGCCCCGGGGCAAACGGCCGATGGGAGGTCTGCGTTTGTGAAGATCTGCTGGGACTTGCGGTCAGAGCAGTGGGGGTCTGTGGCCCTTTCTTCCCAGCGCCCCCCGACCCGCCGCCCAGCTCAGCCGGCACCTTAGTTTAGTCAGGGCAAAGCTCGCTGTGGAAGGCGCCACACCCAGGGGGCTGACCTGTTTTGGCGTGGACGGGAACCTACACCTGGCCGAGTTGTCCGTAAAAGTCACAAACTCAGAAGAAAAGGAACAAGGGACCCGCAGGGGTGCTAACGTGAAGTGGCAGTCGCAGGTGAGGGAAGTGGTGGCAGAGTCAGAAATTCAACGGGGACACCCTGGAAGAGCTAAGTGAGTTCATCGCGCATCCCCGGCCACCTGGAACCACTTGGCATGTGCGGGTCGGGCTCGGGAGCGCCCGAGGAGCTAGCACTGAGCCTCGAGGCAGATTTGAAAACTGCCTGAACCTGGATGCTGTGCTCGACCCACGTCCCAGGCAAGGCGCTTGAGCAGGACGTGGCGCAGCGGCGGCCGACGAGGCGTCTATGCAAACATGGGGCAAGCCTGGGGAAGGCGGGCAGAAAAAGGATTTTTAAAAGCAAGTAGACATATCAACAGCCACACATGCTTACGAGACAGATTCTGCAGATTAAGTTCAGGCAAGTTCCTGAAGAAAAAAGGAGCCTCAGGGAAAAACTGCAGTCTAGAGATGCTCCAATATATTATTTTAAATGTGTCCGGTTTTCAAAAAAGAAAAAAAAATTACAAGACACACAAAGAAACAGGGAAGTGTGAACCACACTGGGGAAAAAAAGGAGTCAATATAAACGGTTGCTGAGTGGGCCAGATGTTGGATTTAGATCTAGCAGACAGAGACTTCAAAGCAGCAATTATAATAAATATGTTCCAAGAATTAAAGAACATTATATTTTAAAAATAAAAAAAAAGCTCCACTTCTCGCCATATGCAAATATTAACTCAAAACGGACCAGCAGCCTAAAATTAAGAGCCCAAAACATGTAACTCTTAGAAGAAAACATGGGTGTAAATCTTCATGCTCTCTCATTGGGCAATGAATTCTTAGGGAGTACATCAAAAGCAAGAGCATCACAAGAAAAAATAGATAAATCGGGCGTCATCAAAATGAAAAATGTTTATTTCTCAAAGAATGACATCCAAACGTCAAATAAACACGGGACGAGGCGTGCAACCCCTAGTTACCCCAGAGAACCACAGCGAGATGGCACAGCGCACACTCCTGACGGCTGCAATTTCAACTTTAAAATTAAAACCTAGCAATGCTACATTTTGGTGAGGACGCGGGGCGACAAGAACACCCAAACGCTCGGGCCGCCGTGGGTGCCATACGCCCGCTTTGGGAAAACGGTCGGCAGGATGCGCCGGAGCGGAGCTTCCAGGCGCTGCAGCTCCCTGCTAGGCCCGCGCCCGACCGCGGCGCCCAGGCACCGAGAGCGCCAGGCCGGAACACCCACGGCCACGGTCCCCGTGGCACCGAAACCTGGGAATCACCTCGGCGCCCATCAAGAGAACGACGGAAATACGCTCCGCGGCGCAGTGGCGGCACTCCGCGGAGCGACGGCCGAACACGGTGGGCGTCCACGTGGCGCAAAGTGCGGAAAGTCACAAAACTGGGCTGCGGGCCCCGAGGGCGTCTCGGGGTAAACTAGTAAGCGGGCCAGCAAGGGGCCGTCGGCCCTCACAGGCAGCGACGCGCCTCGCTCGTCCCGCGCCCGGCGTCGTTTGCGCCCCGCCGGGGAGGACGGGGCGCCGCCAGGGGGCGCACCGGCAGGCCTGGGTGCGGGGGAGCCCGCGGGGCGGTCACGGGGCGCACCTGTGTGTGCTGTGCACGCCGCTACGAGTGGGTCGCGTTTCACAGTAAAAGTTTCGATCGCCTTAGATACAAATGTATAGCAATGTATGTGATAAAATATTATACCTTTAACATATAATCAACCTCCACAAATCAAACGGACAAACGGTTGCCCAGCAGAAAACAGAAAATTCGAGACGTCAAGTACAGCTGTTCAGTGAACACTTTTAAATGGCCAATCTCAGAAACCAAAGAAAGTAGTTCAATTACACGTCAGACGCGTCCGAAGTACAGGAACTTCCATTCCACAGGCAACTCTCAACCATTGAAATGATGTTATAAATAACACGTATGACCCGGAATCGTGACATAGAAAGTAATACAGGTTGTAAAACTGTTTGGCTGCTGGGGGGAAGCCCTTGATACAGCAAAGGAAAAGTCCGTGTGACAAAACTGAATAGAAGCGGTGACGCATTTGAAAAGAAACCTGTGTGTGGGTACGCACGTGTGTGTGCAGGAGGCAACGCGCGGGTTTCAAAGCACCGAGTTTTTACCTCCGAGTGCTGGGATCGAAGATGATTCCAACTTCACCATTCTCTTTCTGTGAGCGTCCCGAATGGTTCACAGTGTGCGTGTATTCACTACAAATACGGAAAAAGAATGTCGTATTTTAATGAGCGGCCAGGAAGCAGGAGGCCTGCGTGGCGATGCTGTGAAGAGACGGCGGGGGGGGGAAGGTGACACTGTCCCCGTCCCTCTCCACTCACCAGCATTCAGCTCATGTCAGCAGGGCAATTTTTTAAAAATAAATAAAATAGATCAACACCTGAATTAATTCATTAATTAATTAGATGACTCTCCCCCCAACCCCCAGTGCCGGGGTCGCCACGGCCAGCGGGAGCCTGTGACAGATCCCGGAGCCCACGTGTCAGGAAGCCATCAGAGGGCACATGGGCGCAGATGGAAATGTGCCTTTGGGTGGGGCTGGTCAATGCAGCGGCTAAAAACCCCGAGCAAAGATGGCTCGGAGGCGCCTCATTTAAAATACGTAAAATCTCCAGCTATTTTTGTTGTTGTCATTACTTTTTGGCCACTGATCTGATCTATTTTTTTATTTTAGCTGTATGTCACTATTCACGCCAGGACGTGGACAGAAGGCTGCCCGAGACACTGGAAAGGCGTAGGGACACCCCTGTCAGGGGAGGGTGCTGACCACCGGCCACCGACGCTCCCAGGTAAGGGCAGCGGGACCCTGCCTCGTCCTCTCTGAGCACCCTGGGCAATGGCTGTGCCCGTGAGGGGAGCCAGAGCTCCCGGCTTCTCCGCGTCTCATACCCACCCGTTGGCAACTGCCTCTCCCCTCCTCCGTCTCTTCCTGACGAGCGAGAGACACCGCCAGCCGTTCCCGGGAACACGCGTGAAGTTCAGTAAGTCCCCAGAAGTCCTGATTTCGTTCCCGGGATGTCCATTCCGATCTCTAAAGTGGCAAGTTTGGTCTTCCTCGTCGGTGCCCTGCTCTGTGAGGTGTCCCGGGCCCCTCGTTAGTGACACTGGGTGGTCTTATCTCCCAGCCCTGTGAGAAAAGCTCTGGGCGAGGCTTCCCTTCAGCGCAATGACCTGCATCCTGCTGGACACACGTGGGAGCGAGCAGCTGATTTCTGCAACCTTGCAGGGCCGGCGGGCAGCCAGGTGCCAGGGCGTGGCTTCATATCACTATCTCCCCAGCGGGTCACCTGTGGGAGGAACCAAGGACCAGACGGCAAGCCACTCTCATTTGTCACAGTTTCTTTTTGTTCTGGCCCTGGGACTCCCGTGGCCTTCACGGAAAACCGTCTCCGATGGCTGCACTTTTCCCAGCTGCGGGGCAGAGGTGGTGGTGGGTGTCCCTGGGCCGCAGCGCGGGCCAGCACAGAGAGGGGCTGGGACTCAGAGCCGCTCAGCCACCCACAGAGGGAGAAGACCCGGGACGGTCACCCAGCCGCTGATGGGCACTGCCCACGCGGTACACACCAGCACACACCTCTCCCCTTCGACAGCCCCTGTGAGCCCGTGGCGCGCGTGTGGGCCCCCCCCCCCGGGTCTGACGGTCACCCTAACTCAGCTGCGGGGACGTGCCCCTGCTGCCCTGACCATGTTTTCTTTGCACCAAAGGACGTGAATAATAATTAAAAGCCCCTCTGGACGACACCTTTCTGTCTGAGGAACCCTAAACGCAAATAATCTTATTTGCAAAACCTTCCCACCCCCTTGCTTTCTGGGCTCCGCCATGTTTTGCGTGCATTACACCACTCACCTGCGGGCGGCTAACACCTGTCTGACTGCACCTCACAAAGGCACATGGACGCCCCTCACATCAGGGCATCTGCTTTCTTTCCAGACCTTAGAACGTACTGTGTTCTCTGGAAACACGGGCTAGACACACATTGGTTTTAAAGGCTGCATTCGGCACAGCCTGGCAAAAAGGGGCCCCGTCCCAGGCCAGAGGTAACGCCCAGCAGGGATCCTAACCACGTAAGAGATTAAAGGGACTGGCATCAGGCTGATGCCTCCAAACTGCCTGGACTTGCTCCCTCTGCCCGCAGGGCGGAGCTAAACGGGAAGGTGGCGGTCGGTGGCGCCCATGACGGCGTGACGTCCTGGCAGCGGCACTCTGCCGTACCCACTCCGGCTCGTGCCGCAGACGTGGACAGATGAACGCAATGATGACGGACTCTCGGCATAGCTTGTGTGGCCTCTGGAAGCAAAGGAGAAACGATCCTGTTGGGGACAAGTGACATTTCCTAAGTCAACCAGCCAGCCTCACGTCCGGCGTCAGGCCTGCAGGACCGAGGGCAGCAGGGCGGTGTAGGGACAGCTGGGACAGCGCCCGTGGAGCAGGAGACGCTGGTCGCTCATGGTGGGCTCTACAGAAGACCTCCTGGGACCAAATCCTGGCGCTACCCCGACCTGGCCACACAGCCTGGGCAAGTCGTTGACCTGTCTAAGTCCCACTTCCCTCACTGTGACAAGGGACTCATTTGCAGCCCCTGCCTCCTGGGGTTTGGGGAGGACCCGAGTAGCTGGCCCATGCATGTCAGCACGTGGCCCCCTGAGAAGCCACTGACTAAGAGACATGAACCCTCATTATTAGAGCAAAGACGCAGGGGACACCCTTCCCTTCTGGGGTATCCTGGTGACTTCTCTATGCCACCCCCAGATTCACTGAAGTCAGAGTTGCAAGTGCCTGGGACAGGGTTGCAGGTCCGCACCTCACACTCCACAAAGCCACAAGGGTGAAACCACCCCACGTCCCAGCTGGGAAGGGCAGGGCCTGAGGACACCCCAGCGTCCGGCGTCTCCCCAGGTGAAGCCAGCGAGACCCCGGGGAGGTCGGTTCTTCACAAAGAGGCTCGTGGGCTGGGGAGGAGCCGTGCTGCCAATGAAGACATTTCCCGAGCGTCTGCTCACCTGCCCGCAGACATCATCGCTCCCCAGGGTCCCGGGACCCCTCCGCCTTCCCGAACGGAGCCGCCGAATAGGTAAATGGGCTCTATCAGGCCAGGAAATCAATGTGTATACTGTGTTCTCAGCCACAGACGGGCAAGTCGAAGCCGTTTTATTATAGCTCCAGGAGCCGTATTGATCAGCTGTAAGTGCCGGGCGGGCGGCAGCCCGATGAGGACGCGTCTCTCTGTCCATCCAGCCACCTCTTCCCCGGCAGCGCTCAGAGACTGAGTGTTTGCAGATCGGATTAATTTAACGTTTGCCTAATCAAAACTGACTGCCCTAGCACTCCCGCGCTATTAATTACTAAGAGAACCCAGGACGAATCCCCGAACACGGGGCACCCAGGGAGAAGCAGCCGCTCTGGGGCCGCTCAGCGACGGTCTGCCTGTCACACCGCCCAGATGGCCACCGGCTTCCCTGCCCACTTGCACCACCATGTACGCTGCCGCCCCGGCAAACCCCGGCGGCCCCCACTGCCCCTCCCTGCGGTGCAGGCGGCACCTTTCAGGACCAGCCGGATGCGGAGGCCGGGCTCCAGCCCTGCATGCCCGTTACTTCCTTCTTGGGGTTGTGGGGGGCCCTGGTCAAGGCAGCCCTGCACCCGGTTGTTGGTCCAGTTAGTGACCGGGACACCCACTCCTGGGGAGCTCCCCACAGACAGGGGATGGCCGCACCCAGCGGGGAGAGCCCCAGCACCGCCCACTGAGCCCTGCACGTGGCGGCATCGAGGTCTTTGCTGACTCAAGTCTAGGAGGTGACTGTGTGCCCCCTGCCCAGGGGGTGATGTCGCAAAGCCCTGTGCTTTGTGGCCTCCCGTCCAGGCGTCCAGCGCCTCCCATGCTTCAGTTTAATGGTGCCTCCACCCAATCCTCACTTGCCTTGTCCCTGGAAAGACAGGAACGTGCCCTTGAAGCCCAGATGCGATAAGCCAGGGGCGGACAGAGGGTCTGTCTGTCCCCCTCTCCCTCCCCCTGCTCCCCTGCCACAGAACTGCCTGTGGCTCTGCCGCAGGCCACACAAACCGGGGTGGGGTGGGGGAGGAGTCGTGGTGCTGGAACACATGCTTTCCTTCCAGCAATGGGGCAAGTTTTTATCAAAAATGTATCTGCCCCTCACATGCAAGGCCATGCCAGTCTCATGGCCGCACCATCAGCAGCAAGGGGTCCCACCACCTAGACCCTCCCCGCCCTGCACCCCACACGCCCAGGGACTGGCAGCCAGGGTGACAGGACACCGTGGGAAAGGTCCCTGGGCAGTTGGACCAAACGTCATTAAACAGTGGTGAGAGCCTGCTCCCTGGTGAGGTCCCTGTGGGCTCTCCCCCCAGCCCCCGCGGATCAGGCGTCAGCGAAGGGCCCCGCTGCTGCGTGATGTCACCCGAGTGCAGACCGCCAGCAACCAATTCAATTTGAAAAACCCACAACACTGTTCCAACAAGGCCCGTAGTTGCTGGTATCAGCTGTGTCAGGTCCTGACTTTGGTGGCCTGTGGCTCCGTGAGACGTTGACGTGGGGGAAGCTGCAGGGAAGACCACGGGGTTACTTACGCAGCTCCTCGTCGGTCTTCAGTCATTTCAAAATAAAAAGTTACCTTGGAGGACAGGCTAAAGGACAGCCCTCAAGCGGCCACAGGTTCTCCCCTGTAAGTTCGCTGACAACCCTGAACAAGTCCCCACAGCCCGGTGGCCACCAGGCCTCCCAGGCAGTGGGATAAGGACCGAAAGACCTGGTTTCTGAGCCGGGTTGACCCCATGATGGACACTGTCCCCAGGAGGCGGCACCTCACTGAGCTCCCACCAGGAACACTTTCCCGATTTCTGAAATCTGATCGCCAGGGCCCCCCACGACACCCACCCGTCGCGTGGGTTTTGCACAAGCCTCTGATTTGGTGAGCTGGGCCCAGCGTGGTCCACTGCACTGGCCAGGTTAGCCGCGCAGAGAACACATCTCAGCACGATGGCTTCGGTTCAAGCTGTGGAGGAACAAGGACCGTTTCTTTCGTTTCTAACTCTCGTCTCCAATCATCGGTGTTGAAAATTAGGTTCCCAGTCGCCACCGCCACCCCACGAGGGTTGCCGCGAGAGCCCCGCACACGCACAAGCTTTCACAGAGGAAAGAGGCGCCGCCGGCCGGCCGGGCCGCTCTGAGTTGTAACGGGCTCGTTCCCAGGTCCAGGACTGTGAGACCCGGCCCCCACGGAGCTCGCGGAGGTGGGACTGGCGGCCCTGTTTGCTCGCTGGCTGTCATCCGACGCGTGAAGTGATCACCGTGGCTCCACTTCACCTGGTCCCGGGGGCTCTTCAGGACCCTGCCGTAGGCCTGGTACGGCCACGACCCCAGAGACACAGGCAGGCAAGCAGCCCACCTACTATGTGGTCAGCCCTCAGACACGTGAGCTATAAGCAAAGGAATTTTTTCAATACCAAATGTGGGCTCATCTCCCTTTCAAGTCAGAACACTGGCTGAGGCTCTGGGGATGGAGCGAGCCTTCAGAGGAAGAAGAAATGATGGCTGAGCTGGGAAGCAGCGGGAGGGGTCAGAGCCGCCCCGGGTTGGCGGGGGCGGGGTTGGGGGGGCAGTCGCGGTGGGGAAACAGAGTCAGGTGGGGGCTGAGCCCATTCCATTGCAGGCGTCCGGAAACCAGCAGGAAGGCAGAATATGCCTACAGAGAAGCAAGCGCCCGCCTCACCCAGTGAATTCCATCCTTCGAGACATGTCCCAGCGCCTCTGGGGACAGCCCACGCCAGACGTCACTCTTCACTGGATCCTCATCCCCGTGAGGCACGTGGCAGAGCCACCCATACAGCTGTCCCTCTGTCTGCCCACTCGCAGCATCCAGGCTATACTGACGCCCCGCCTTGTGCCGATGTCCCCAAGCCCGCACAGAGCTGCGGCAAAGCCACACGGGCAGCGTGTTCTTTGTAACCCTGCGTCACAAACCCCTCCCGCCACCCGGGTGTATTCCTACCATATTGTGGGACAAGGCTCTAGAGCCCCAAACATGGCAGTCTTTTGACGCAGTGCCCAATGCCCCCCCCCCCATGACCCTTGGCTGTCACGGTTCTAGTGCATGTACCAAGCGTGTTCTGACGAGGGCACATGCCAGGGAGTGAGGCCACTGGCAGGTGGGAGCTGGTGGGTGGGTCTGCAGCCGTCCCCCTCAGCTGGGGCAATTCTCACACTTGTTGCAACTCACCCCCAGAGTTCCCAGCCGAGTGAGCCCCACTGCGCCCCAGCTGCCCGGAGCAGAAACCTGCTCATTAACACCCTGGGCTGCCTTCTTCACTCCCCTCACCCCCAGACCAGGGGTCTGAAGGCCTCTATAGTGAGGGTTCCCCAGACAGACAGACAGAAGCGATGGGCCGGAGACTTGTGCACAGGAAGATTTGCCTTCAGCGACTGGCTCACACAATGATGGAGCCCGCAGACTGAGCCCCCAGGGAAGAACCAGCGTTGCAGTTCAAGGTCAAAGGCGGTAGGATTCCCTCTTGCTTGTGGGACGTCGGTCGTTATTCCATCCGGGCCTTCACCTGATTGGACGAGGCCCACCCACAAAGGGAGGGCAATCTGCTTTCCTCAGAGCCCTCCTCTTTACATTTTAACCTCATCCAAAACTGCCTTCACAGAAGCAACCAGAATAATGTTTCACCAAATATCCGGGTACCGTGGCCCAGCCAAGAGACACATGAAATGAGCCATCACACCCCATGCCCACCCCTGCCCACCAGTGTGCCCCGGGACCACACTCGGAGACACGGAATGCACACCAGCTCTTGTAGCAGGCTGGGTCTCTGGAGGAACGCAGCTTGAAGACACTGTATATTTCTATAGAAAAGAAACGCAAGTTTATAAATTTCCAGTCCTCTTTCAGAAGTTTGGGAGCCCCTGTGTCACGGCGCTGGAGTTCAATGACCAGAAGGGCCCTTGCCATTGATCTCTGAGGCCCCTAAGCACACACGTTCCCGAAGTCCACAGTCGTGGCTCCAGACGGACCGCAGCGCTCCTCAGAGTGCCGCTGGCCCAAGGGCCGCGCCGTCCAGAAGTCCTTCCCCCGCCAGGCGTCAGCGGCTCTGGGCGGGTTAGCCCCTCGTCCAAGTGCATCCCAGCACGTGGGCAGGAAGAGCCTGTGTTCAAACACCACCTTTCTCCAAGGGCTTAGAACATATTCACAAAAGAAAATACGTTTTTGACAATCCTAAAAATATGGGAGTGCATGCTACATAGCAAGACAGGGGCAGGGAGCTCACTGCGGCCACCGTCACGGCCAACAGCAGAGCAGTTGTCTCCAAGAACTGCCAGGAGACCCCTGTCTGCTGGACCAGGAACCCCAGGCAACCGCTGCTGCGTCACGAGACCCAGGCCAAGTGACCGAGCATCACCTCCTCCGTGTGTCCATCATTAGCAGAGATCCGGTTAATAAAAAGTTTAAAAGTTGACGTCCCTCCCCTGAGATTTGTGGCGACCTCTGGGGGGATGAACCAGGAACAGTAGCGACACTCATCCCTCCAGCTCCCTCTGTCATCCCCCTCTGCGGTCCCTGACGCCTGCCAATTAGAGACCCCGCAGTGACATTCATCTGCTGAAGCTACGCACAGAAGCCTCTGCCCCGCGAGATGGTTATGCTAACCTCTGTCAGGCAACCCTCTCCCTTTTGTGAGGAATACGAAAAACGCCCCTTCGTCTGGCACAAACGGTGCTGTTCCCAGTGGGGGCCTGGGACACCCGCCTGCAGGCCACCCCCTCTCAGTTCCGCAGGCGGTGATTCGAGCACCAGCGGCAGCTCTGACGCATAGCCGGGCCGTGGCAGCCCCGGCCAGGGACTGGGCGCTCAGAGCACATGGGGCTGGTCTGTGCACAGGAGCGTGTGTCCACGTTTAACGGAGCAAAACGGGAGACCGCACCCAGCTCATGGTCTCAAGGGCGGTGCTGGGGAGGCCCGCTCTGGAGCGGGGTCGGGCCTGGGTGGCTGTGGCAGGGCCCCCGGGGGCCGGCACTTAGCCGTCAGAATGAGGAGCTGGCGAATCCACAGGGACGGGGGAGGCGACACCCGTGCTGAGATCCCGCCGCGGCCGAGGCCGTGAGGCCCAAGGCGGCCGTCCCCGCTCGGTCCCCTAGCCTGCGCTACAAAGCGCTGTGGCCCGGGCGTGGAACTACCCAGCGTCAGCTTGAAAAACAAAAACCAAAAAGAAAAGCCTTTATCGACAACAGAATAATCGTTAATCGTGTATTTGTTACTTATCTCTACGTGTTAACTTTAGAAGCTGATGTTCATGGAAAGATTTGGAAAGTAAAAGTGTGAACCGGGCTGACACCCCCTTATTAGCCCCCTGAGGTGGCAGCGCCCCCTCTGGGAGCCTCGGACGGCCGCGTAGGGGCGCCAGCCTGGTCAGAAGTCCCCCGCCCTGTCCTGGGTCTCATGTTCTGAGCCGCTGCCCGGCAGATCCGCCTTGGGGGGCGAGTCCACCTCCCAAACTTCCTGGTTCTTTCCTCTCAAATCATGTTTCTCTAAAGAAATTAAATTTTCCTAGAAATGAAATAAGACTGTGCATTAAAGAGGTTGATGGGGGAGGGAGAGAACACGTTTCCCTCATTACTTATTGCACAGTCAGGATAAATCCCACCCCGGCAGCACTGCCCCAAGTAGCCAATTACCCGATGGATCCCGTCGGCCGCGGGGGCCCTGGCCTGTTGTTACCTCGGTGTTTTATCTCCTGTTACCGTTCCCCTTCAAGGTGTACGGGCCTGGGGAAGCCCACCCTCCGGGGTCACTTGGGATGAGGGGTTTCCAGGGCGTGGGGGAGTCGGTCGCCTCCATTAAGGCGACATTTACGTTGCAGTTCAAGGCCACCGAACGCGGTGGGTTCGGCACAGTCACAGGCAGGTGGTGGCAGATGTCACAAAACGTTCACCCGGCTGTAAAAACAGGTCCCACTGGGCTTCTGAGCCAAGGAGGAACCCCCCTCGCCCTGGACGGAGAGGGCTGCCCGACTCCATGGCACGAAGCCCCAGGGCTCGGGAGAGAGGGTGAGGGACGACGGGCCCAGGGCAGGGCCTCCCCTGCCCCGAGGCGTGGAAAAACGTCCACCCAGCAAGCTCCACCGTTTCCACCAGGCAGCCCAGCGCTGGCGGCGACAAGACTCGCCAGGGCCTCCAACGGTGTGACACCCTCTCCCCAGCATTCACTGTCAGCACTGTCTCGCTGCCACCATTTTATTTTTAATTAAAAGCTGCAGGAACAAGTCAAAGTACAGACCAGTATACCTCGACCTTAACAAGCCAAAAAAAAAAAAATCAGTTTCAGTCTCTGTCGCCTCGATGGCCCTGAGGGACACCACGCGCTCACGACCTCTTGAATCCCAGGCGACCACAAGCGCCGTCACACTGACCCCGTGGGCCTGCGGCATGGACACTGGTCACGGGACGGACCACACTCCCCACCCATCACCTGAACCCCGTGGGATGTCACACGTGCGAATTGGACCTAAACCACTGTTGGGCTTTTTTTTTTTTTTTTTAATGTTTAGAGCTCGTATTAGCCGGACACCTGAATCCGGTCACTAATCCCAGGTTCCAGTCAGACTTTTCACACCTCGAAGTACTGGACATGGGAGGAGGAAGAACCCCTCACAGCGCTGCCTGCGCACCAGGTGTGGGGACGGCTCTCGCATCACGGCCCTACGACACCACGTGGTCGTGGGTCCAGCGGTCAAGTCCCCCTCCCTCACCCATCCGTGTCCTCACAACCAGCCACCAGCGCATCCTCAGCCTCTCTCACACGAGCCCGCAAGGGGCCAGAGAGTGCGTGTAAGTGAGCAGCAGAGCCAGTTCGTCCCAGCTGGTCCCAGTCGAGCCAGAGGCTGCCCCAACCACCACCCCACTCTTTGGCCCTGTCCCTGCCTGTCCCCAAACTGCAAGCCACTGACAAGAGGCTGAGTGATCAAGATTGAGAGTCACATGCAGGTTGACACGCAGGCGAAGGGACAGCATAGACTGACCGCAGGCCTGGGCGGCTCAAGGTTATAAACGTGGGCGCCTGCCACCGAGGCAGCCCCGGCTCCTCAGGGGCCACACCCGGAAGGGCCACCGAGTGGGCCTGGGGGGATGGATGGAGCTTGGCCACCTTGCTCAGCTCCAGGTCACTGTGGCTGATGCCCGAAGCCTGGAAGCTTCCAGGGCTCTCGCCAGGGCGCCTGCCACCGTCAGCATCTTGCCCTGCACGCTGGGGACTTCTCGAAATTCGGTTTATCTCAGTTTGGAACTTGCCTCTTCCATCTTGAAAATATCTCCGCTATGTATATACTGTGTTCTGACACTATTTATAGTCACTTTGATCTCATTCATCACACACAAAAATCTCAAACAAGTACCCAGCGTGCTCTTGGCGGGGGGCGGGGCGGGGGGGCACACGGAGGCAACGAAAGTTCACTGAAGCCCCGGTTCCCATGGCTCGGGCCGCTGGTGCCACAGGTTCAAAATGTAATTAAAAGAAGACTGTCCGTTTCACCGCTGTCAAAACGCACGTCGGCCCCTGAAGGAGAGGCGTGCTGCGGCCCGTTTTCCCACCCGTGCCAAAGTTTCGGAGAGACCCTTCACTTTATAAATCAACTCACAGCTCCGGACGTCCTGGCAGCCCCTTCAAGGATCCGAGGGGAATGACAGGGGAAGGGATAACCATCATGGCTTGACTGGGGACAGGTGTTTGCGTTTACAGAGGAGCTGCAAACGCCCGGATCTTTGACAGGCGGCGATGCTATCAGCAAATCCTGGCTATTACTGGCTCCGGTCGCCAAGGCTGGGGGGCCTTTCCCTCAGCAACATCGCGGAGGCTGATAACATTTGGCTGAACTTTTCAGATCTTAACCCCCCTTCTGACTCTCTGCAGTCAGACCCCCCTAAACCGATCAGAAGAAGAGACGCGCGGCGGGAAGACGAGTAAAATATTATTGACTGGACTGTTTCATGTCTATTAGGGAGAAAGAGCAGAGGGGGGAGAGCTTTGCGGCCTGACAGGCTTCAAGATAATCAGGGGAGGAACTGGGCTGCAGGGTCGCCCTCGGGGAGGCTGGAGAGGGGGGCTGAGGCGGGGTCGCTGTTCTGTGCCGGAAACAAACAGGGTGCTGTGTGAACCAGGGCAGGGCTGCGCCCCTCCGCGGGCCCAGCCCCACGGCCCTGCGCCTACAGCAAAGCACAGGGCGCGAGACAAAATCAGGGTGCACGTGGTGGCAGGGGAGGCGATCGTCCGGGGCCCGAGGCTCCGGTTTCCGGGTGCTGGCCCCTGTGCACCTCCAGCTCCTTTGCCTAAAGCCAGGGCGGGACCCCGGGCACGGGGACCAGGCCCACGCAGCATTGGGCCCTGGCGATGGGTGTTTTCAGTCTGCACCTCACTCCCCGGCTCCTTGCCCAGTGGATCCAGGACTGGCCTCCTTGCCCGCAGGCTCAGGTCTCGGGCACCTTGAGTGCCCTGCAGGGATGGGGACTGGAAGGCTTTGCGTGCTCTGAGTGGCCCTGAGGTCAGCGGCCGAGGCCTTCATAGGCTCGCATTCACTCAATGGGAGACTGTTACCTGTTCAACACCCTGGGAGTCTCCCACTTGTCCGGCAGATGGAAGGAAACCATCTTGTGCCCACCACCCAGCCCCCACCCCGCCGTGGCCTCCTGAGGAACAGACAGCCTCGTGCCTCCTCCGGGGGGATGAGGGAGGACAGACATCAGGGCTATCAGAGCCCCCCCGACATGGCTCAGAAAGCTGAGGTACAGTCCAGTGACAGTAGAACGGGGCTCCCAGGGTCCCCCGCCATCTCTGTGGGCTACACGAGAGTTCGAGTCCAGGCCAACAGCTAGAGGTCTCCGGAAGGCCCCCCCGGGCACCCCCTTGACCCTGTTCTGCATGTTTTCAAAGGGCTTCCGCAAACACAGGCGCCTCCCTCAGCCCCTTGGAACGTGTAAACAGTTCGTCCCATTCGGGAAGGCGGAGACGAGCAGTTTCACATAAAAGTTACATCTCCATTTAAGAAAGAATATATAATTCCACATTCCACTACCCCTCGAACTTGATTCCCGTTTATGTAGACCCTAACACAGTTATACGGTCGCGGGGCTGGCGGCCCCTCTGGACGGGAATGAGGTCCTTGCGCGGCCTTTGCTGCTATAAAGTACGCGGAAGTTAAATGCACAGATGGAAAAAAATTTGTCTCAATTTTATACTTCTGCAAAATGGTAATTTTGTACTTAAAATGTACAAGATGGATGTTCAGAAATATAGGCTGATAGCCTAAATTATATTTGGTCATAATTTATGTAGTGCAGTCCCAAAGAGATACAAAAAGGCAGAGCGTAATTTATCTGCTGGAATCGGCGCGAGCTTTGCTGAAACTCCCATTTACTCCATCCCGCGTGGCTTTAAGCGGCCCTGGTCCTTAGGGCACACTCTGTTTAAGCTCCCCACACCGCTGTTTGATCACATATTGTAGTCTATAATTTGCCTATCAGCTGAAGCAAATTTAGGTCCCAGAAGTTATGATCTCTACATAGCAACCACTTTATTTGGTAAATGCAAAAATATTTATAGCAATATAAAAACCAGATGAAAATAAAATTCCTATAATCATTGGAGCATACACGCTTTATCACGGGGGCGCGTAAAGACCATTAGAAAGACTAGCATGTCGCCCTAATACAATTACCTCTGGACACAGACGCGAATTTGCTGACGCTGAAGGGCCAGAGACGCATCCCCTCCAGCCCGCCTCCAGTCTCGCCGGTGGCGGGAAACCTTGGGCTTGGGCTGCAGATGCAACCGCCCTGAGCAAACCAGGTGGAAGGCGGGGTTCAGCGGGGCCACCACAGTGCCCCTGACGTGGAAGGAACTTCCAAGTAGAAACAAAGCGCTTGACGAGGGCACTGCTCTGTGCAGGACCGCCCTCACCGTCCAGGGATGTCGACCGGACCGAGCAATGGTGGTCATCACCCTGCCCTTGAGCCAGACCAGTGAACCCCTCTTTTCACGCTGGTCTCACACCATTCACTCCTTCCCTCCACGTTTCTAAACATTAGAGGCGTTTGGGTTGGAACCCACCATATAATAAAACACAGTCCGACGATAGCTCTTTGAAAAGCACCTAGATTTTAAAAATTTAAAAAAAAAACAAAAACATAGGGACAGGCAGAGACAGGACAGGGGCAGAGGCAGGATGCCCTCCAAGTGGAACAGGCGCCTGAAAACCAGAGGAGACAAGATCACAACAGTTAAGGACAATTCCCTAACTGAGCGTGTCTGTGCACAGCCTCTCTGGTCCTCACACAACCCTGCAAGGGGCAGCTCAGCGTCACCATTGCCCAAGTTCAGGCCCAGGGGGCCCCCCAGTGGAGCAAGAGGCAGAGGCGGGACCAGTGCCAGGCCTGACGCCCCTCGAGCGGACTCCCCTGAGGTGTTTTTCCGCAAGCGCACACAGGACCCCAAGTTTTCCAAGGCACTTCGGCAAGGCTATGGCTTCCCCATCCTCAGACCTCTCTCCGCCCACCTCGACCCCCTTCCTTCCAGCCCTCAAGGTCACCTTCAGCCCAGTGAACGTGAAATAGAGCCCCAGGTGCGTCTCTCAATGAAAACTGCAGCGGGAACCTCGTATATTTTGCAGACACTAAAGATCGCTGGGCTCTTTGAAGACGACTATTCGAATTAATCACTGTGGCTGCTCAGGTCACTTCCTCGTTTGTAACATCGCCCAAGCTCTCCCACCAACGAGCCGCCACTTCTGTGTCCTGGGTGGCCAGGCCCCGGCCGACACACCGCGTTTCCCTGGATCTGCCTTCCCCTCTTCTCGCCCTTCACGTCCAGCTCCAGGCACCTGCGACTCAGCGAATACGCCCTCTTCCAACCCACTTCGCCCCAAGCATGCTTGAGCATATATTTGAATAGAATTCTGTTCAAATCCAAATATCGTTCTACAAGGTCTGTTTTAAACACTGGTTTTTCATACATCATAGTGAAGACAGAGAGAGACAGAAAGAGAGAGAAAACGACCCAAAATAAATGGGTCACCAAAAATTAAAGAAGACGTAGCAGGACCAAGGAAATACCTTGGTCTAACTTGTCCCCTGGTTCTGTGATTTTTCTCAAGACCCAGCGTAGTCTCACAAAGCACCAGAGGAGGCAGAAGCCCTCGTGCTCGACCTACAGCGGCGGGCACTGAGGCTCGGCGCAGAGAACGCACCGGTAAGGAGAAAGCCAGGACTGTTATTTGGGTCTTCCCTGGTAGCGATCAGATGAGATGTCAAAAACACCTGACTGATGCTCTAGAACAATCCATGACACACGAGCAAGGCCTCCTCCATCCAGGGAGAGAAGACGCTGGGACCACCACCCTGGGGTCCCCTGATCTCTCCTCCCACACAGCGGTGGAGGGAGCCCGGAGCCCTCTGCTTTGTCAGGGGCATGTGTGCTGAGCACTAAGTTGGTGCTCTGTCTACTCAGCAATCCTGTGAGTGGCTCCAGTGGACAAGAGCTGGACAGGTGCCGGGCAGGTACAGGACTACACACACCAGGCTCTTTCCCAAGGACCCGCACACAGGGTCACGACCACACAGAGACGCTGCCGTGGAGGTTGGTTCAGGGGGAGAGATCACTGATGGTGCCTGGGGAGTCGGGCCGGCAGCCAAGTCGAATCTCGCAGGACGGGATGGTACCCGTGGGCCGCGCCCCTGAGACCTCAGGAGATGCTTATCACGATCACAGTCCCAGGAGGGGACGGTCGTGCAAAGGGCAGAGGAGAGCGGCCATGAAGCCCACAGGAGTCGCTGTCCGTCCCCTTCCGCGAAGCTGCCGGCCCCCGCCCCCACCCCGAGCCCGCAGTCTGCAGGTGCAATATCAGGGAGTGTGCGCGGGCTCCATAAAATCCAATCTGCCTCTGTTTTAAGTTGAGTGCTGTACCGGCGCAGCTGTAAAACCTAATTTCTTAAAAGTTTCAGAGGGAAAAAAAATGTCCCTTTGCTACTGGAACCAAGTCCACATAAATTAGCAGGCCAGCCCCTCCCATCCATCTCCCAGAACTTTCCCTGATTGTTCATTTTAATCAAGCGGCCGCATTCTTTGACTTTTCATCCTTCACTGCCCAGAGTGACGCAGTGCGGTTGCTGGTGACACACGCACGGTAATTCTGCTCAAGCTCAGACATCACCCAAAAGGGACCGAACGCGGGGGTAGCTCTGCAAACAGCAGCTGGAAATGAGGACGGGCTGCGCCCGACCCACCCAGGAATGCAGAATGAAGCTGTGGTCTTTGGGAAACTCAAAGTTTCACCTCTAAACCCTCGGTCTCTTCGAGGTCAAGGGCAGGAGGCGTTGATTTCTGGGGCCCTGCCCCAGGTCCCTCACCCAGTGCTGGAGGCGTCCCCAGGTGCAGGAGCGTTTTGTGAGCAGTTCGACTCCTTCTGTCATCAAGCAGGTTTCAGAATCAGCAAGGCGTGCGGGAGCACACGCTCCGCTGACGGCTGATGGAGGCACCAGGTCCACCCCTTCGTCAGCTGCCTGCTACCTCTGCCTCGGCTGTCACCGTCACCTCGGGAAGGACACGAGAGTGACAGCTGCTCAGAGCGGCCACATGCTCCAGTGAGGCGAAGTCACCCACATTCTTCTCTAGGACTTGTCAAAATGTACCGATGTGCAGGGGCCTGTGGCCGAGCAAGACTCAGGCCACACCCTGCACGTCGTCACTCGCTGAGCACCTGCCTCTCCCAGAGGCCCCTGCTGGGCGCTCACACACACGCCACGTCACTGACGCCCCCACATGCATCAGTCCGCGTGCCCAACGGTCACGGCGCTTTCCCATTAAAATAGAGCACACTGAGCCTTCGAGGCCGGGGGGCCCCTTAAGCCCCTCTCCACACGCCAGCCACTCGTCGTCGGGGGATGGTATTTTGTCGCCTTCACATTTCTTCATCGCTGAAATTAGCTGACACAGATGATGTTTGTCTGTCTCTGAACGAAGCTCCCCCCTAAAAGCACCCCATCTAAGGGGCAGTTGCCACGGCCCCCCAGAGCACACGATGAGTGGATGCATGAGTGAATGAACAGATGAGTAGTTCTGGTCTCCCAAGCAGCGGGTTTCCAACACAGTCATGCTCAGGGAACCCCTGGCAGAGAGACTTGGAGGACCAGCTCTCAGCCGCATGGCCCGACAGCATCGGCCACCGAGTGCCGTGGCCTCGGCCCGAGCACCAGCATCAACACGCCGTCCGCGTGGTGGCAGCGTTTCTGCAGCCATCCACTGAGCTGCTCACGGCGGCAGCCTGCCTGCTGAACGAACAGGAGACACCTCCACGGTGACATCAGACACAACGGCAGCTCCTCCCCGGCGCTAACAGCTCATCTTGAAATCGGGATGTTTCTTCGGGTTTATACTAATTGTGTTCCATCTTTTAACCCTCGAAGTGTTAAGTGCCATCCTTTGCCCTGGGGACGAAGAGATCTGGGGTTAACAACTTTCTCTTTTAAAAATTCATAAAGGTGGGGACCGACCGCAGCACCTCCCGTGGCCACACGTGGGAAGAAGCCAAGGGAGAGGAGGGGGGGAAAAATGCAGTGTTCCCCGCACAGGACACTTGGCAATTACCTCCAGCAATGTCAGCGATTTTTTGAAAAATGTCCTGAAGGAGGAGAAGGCTCATCCTCACCCCGTGAAAGACAAAGCCACTGCAGAGACTCCAGGCACCACAATGTGCCGTCTTACTTCTAACCAAGCCGCTAATCACGCAAATTATTGCGACTAATTACATCTGAAGGTCTAATTAATTCTTTCAGTACCACATCATTTAGTGCGCATTCACAACACAGCACCTGTTTTGAAAATCCTTGCAGTTAATTTGTTTATAAACAAACACTATTTGCATAAAATGTTTAATGAATGGTTTAACAGTTAGTACAATACTCTGGTTTTGTCTTAGTAGATTTGAGGTCATCAAAGGCCACGATAAATTAATTTTAAACTATACAAATTAATTTAAATGGAATGTGTGAATTTCTCATTAATAAGGAAAACATTTCCAACATGTTAATTAATATCTCTGTAACAGGCTAATTACTCCCAGCACAACAAGTGCATCCTGAAAGCAAACCTTAAAGATTTGGGGGGCAAGGGGGCGGGGATTACTTTAAAGCTGGAAAAAAAAAAAGTGCAATTCAGGAAAAAAAAACAAAAAACACATAACACCAAATGATACTGAGGGACTCTCTGCTCTAGGCAGGCAAAGCCGGAAAAGGAGCCGCTCCTGCCTGGGCGACTGGAACACACTTGAGGCGTCAGGAACAGGACCGTGGGGACACGTCCCATCACAGGCGCCGCCGGACGGGTAGAGGACGTGTGTCCTCGGGTAGAAACACACAATCGATGACCTGTTAATTCCTGCAGAAGGAGGCACTCGCTGCGGAGCCGGGGCACACTGGCTGTGTTTGTGCCCCGTGGTAAGTACGGATTTCACTGAAGAAGCCGGCAGGTTAGACCGGCATCGCAGAGCTCAGCCGCCCTGGTTCTCCCTGTGGCAAACCGAGGAAAGACACCATGTGGAAACCAGAGAGGAGCCACGTGACTCCACGGCACAGCCAGCCCTGAAATATGTTTCCAGCCCTGGAGTTTGTTTCTGATTTGCAAGCATCTTCACCTTTGATAAGCACCTGTTGTAAATTGATATCCACTCAGGAAGTATTCGCAGGATAGGAAGCTGAGACGGGAAAGCAGGTTTACGTCCTCACCCTCGGGAGGTGTTACGGCTTAATGGGCGGGCTGAGGAATCCCTGCCCTGCCCAGCCCCCGGGCCGAGGGCCAGGCTGCCCCACCTGGCCCCGGGCTCACCCCTCAAGCTGCCCACCCGCCTCCTGGAAAGACTTTGATCAACACTGATCGCCAAGCGCTTGTTTTCATTTCGAGTGCGTTAACTTGCAGAATGGATGCGTGTGCTCATGCACACGGGGGGTGGGGCACAAAGACAGATACACAAAGAGAAGCACTGAGGTCACAACACTTCCTTGGGACCTGCCACTAGCCACCAAGAATACAACAGAAACATCGGTGGGAGTCCCACCCCTGCAGCAGCAGGGGAAGCAGGCAGTGGCCCGGCCTCTGATGGGACCCAGGTTTCCAGCCCGGTGTCACTAGTGGAAGGGGCACACGGCCACCCTACCCACGGTCCTGCCATGCCCAGTGAGCACAGTGCAGTGTGGAAACCTTGCTCTGCTCTTCCACCTGATCAATGCCACCAGCGTCCCTATCCCAAGGGACCTGTGGGGGACTCGGCACACCGGGTCTCACTGCCCCTTGGCCCCACCCAAGAGGACAAGCGCGTGCGTGGACCTCAGGTGTCAGTGACTGACACAGTGGGGTCCTAGCTTTCAGAGACGGCAGGCACCCCCCCTCCTTAAAGTCCTTTCAATTCTCTCCAGGTTTCCCACCAACAGCCCCACAGGAAAGACTCAGTGCCTGGGAGACGAGTATTTCCAGAGCACAGTTCAGACGGGGACGGTCGTCCCGGTCTCTCAGGGCACCGACGGGGAGCACGTGTACCTACAAAGAGCAAATAAACAAACAAACAACCAAAAAACAAAGGTGACTGCTGGATCCGCATTCAGGGCCACAGGCCCATTTCCACAGTGACCTCCCTGTTTGGAAAATGCACTTTGGAAAGAAAGCCAGGTGAGTGGCTTCACGCCAGCCAGGAGAACCGAGGCCCAGGAGCGCTGGGGGCGGGGTGGGGGTGCTCAGTGAACACACTCCCGTCCGTCCCAGAACAAGCTGGCCTTGCACCCCACTCTGCAGTGGAAGAGGCAGAACCCTGCACACCACAGGCCCTGCAGCCGGTTGCCAGGGCAGCTGCTGGGCTGAGGGAGGCCGTTTCCAGCCAACTGCATCCCAAACTTCTCTCCCAAGCCTGAGGCGGGGCCCCACCTCCAGCGTCCGGATCACACGCACCGCGGGCGGCCTCTCTCACACAAAGTCACTCCCAGGGCTGGAGCATAGCTTCTTCTCTCCCTGTGAAAAAATCACCAGCATTTTGCAAAGAAAGGCGATCACAATGTGAAAAATTATCTTTTAAAATGGAGTTTAATTTGCATATAAGGAGCGAGAGATCTATGCGGAGCGGCCCATCCAGCGCCGCATCTGTCTGGCACCCGTCGTGATTTAGATGGTTTGTGACTGATCTTAAATTCTGCAGCTTGGAGGAGATGGAGTGTTCTGTTGCTGTATTATTGTCAGGAGTCTAAGACTTACCAGAGATTTATTAGTAATCTTATCACAAACATGTCTCAAGTTTTTGCTTTTAATATGTGCCAAGCTCCTCGGAGGAATTTTCCTCACTGCAATTATATCCCTCAATGCATACGTTCTGAAGCTGGGTTGATTTCCTTCCCAAAATAAAGCGACCTATCATCGCACCACGGCCGCGCGTGGACATTTTTCCTCTGCTACTTAATAATCAATGTATTCATCATTAAAATCTGAGCCCTGAAGCAACGGTTTTTAGCATATTCTAATGACTAGCGACTTGCAAATTACAATGACCTTTCATGTACATTCTGTAAGCACCTTGTTCTAATGTGTACTGTATTTATAGTTTGCCAATACAAACTAGCCAAAGATTGGATAATTACTGTAATCTATTAGCTCGATTGCTTTCCCTGCTCATTTATAGCATGTGCCACGCAGGCCGTTTCCAGAAGCTGGCCTATCTTTCATCTCCCGCAAGCTCAGAAAGTAAGAGAGACTTCATCTTCACAAGATACACACTTACTCATGTCTGAAGAGCGGCCCATCTCCGCTCAAGGAGGCTTCAAAAATGAAGAACCCTCCTCCCTATTAGTGTCATCATGCTATCTGTGACAGACAAAAAGCACCGCTCTGAGAGGGTAAACTTCCGTTGAAGAATGTCAATGCCGGTTCTACTTTCTGCCCATTATTCTGACCTCCGAATAGCATTTAATAAGATCTGCTTGTTCCTTCGCTTTGAAAGAGGAAGATAAAGGCACTTCTCTTAAACTAGAAACAATTTTTTTACTCTAAGTAAATGTTTCGAGCGAAGCGTTAAACTTTCCTCGAAGCGCCCAGGAGCCGACAGGAGCTGCGTGGGGTCGCCGCCCGACCCCCCGCCACAGCCTATTTCGGGCAGTTATGGATAGAGAACATTACAGACACTGGTAATTAAAACAACACTAATTTTGTCTCTGTGGCCACGCTTTGTTGTTGGAAGCCATCTATCATGGCCTTCACGCATCACACAATGAGAAGACATTTGTCTGCGCACATAGTGCTTGGTCAACGGTTTTACCGGGCTCCCCGTGTACCTGGGCGCCCGGGCACTTTTAAAGACACAGTGCTTTCATTTCTGCTCTGATTCATAAAACATTCGGCCGGCTTAGTCAAAACACACTGCGGTCTTTTCACCACAAATTCATGGTGGGGAGGGGGGTGGGGGGGACGATGTTCATTTCCTTCCTTTTGGAAAGAAAATGGCAACAGTGACAACAAAGAAATTCTCGTTTGAATCGGAGAGGAAGAAAAGCCAAGCGTGGAAACATTTGCCCTCTCCACCGAGCAGGCGCTGACAGGAAGTGCCTCCGGAAGACCACACACGTCTTCACTGGGCTGTTGGTTCCTTCCCGTGCACCCATTCCTCTGATTTACGGACACTCAGGGTCACGTCACCTTTTATTGGAAGACCTACAGTTACATTTAGCCCGGATGTTTTTATATTTGGGGGATTTTTTTTGGAAAGGTCTACCCCTAGGCCCTGGGAGGATAACGCAGGCAGCCGAACTGCGCCTGGGCTGGCTCGGCTCTGTCGTAATAAACGGGAAGGAGCCTGCGCGGGTGCCTTGCAAGGGATCTTTAACAAGTGACACAAACAAGAGAAGAAGCAGACAGGACCATTTAACTTCAAACCGTACCAGGGAGCCCGCGCGCAGCCCCCCAGCGAGCCCGCTGGCTGCTGCGTGGCGGTCTTCATTTCTCCGCAGAAAAGCCAGCCCTGGAGACTCCAGGCTCCCAACTGCATTTTTATCAGGTGTCTGAGGGCTGGGAGCTGTTAGGATTCTCCCCTCCCCTCGCAGATGATCACAGCCCTTTCCCCCTTCACGGCAGACGAACACGCACTTTCAAATATTAGCAAGAGCTCACAGCCTCCGCCAGCCCCTAATTGCTCTCTCAGGGAAGGCATTGTAAACGTAGGTGCGGGTGACAGAGGTAGCTCCAGCCTCATGCAGGCGGCAAGCCTACATCAAAGCTATTTGCAAAGTGACACCACGGGTTATTAAAAAGTACATTTTTATTATATGCCTTAGAATTTGCATTCTTCAGAAACCACACGCATTTTTTAATGCGGCCACAGACATGTTGGGGTAATTGACCCCGTGTGATGTCTGCAAGGGAAAAACACCTAACTAGCCTTCAAGCTGGCTAAATAAATTCAAGAGCTTCTGCCAATAAAAGTGACCCCATAATTTAAATAAGTTAATGTTGGCGCCTCTCTCCTCCGGAGCAGCCGGGCTGCTGGCCTTCCGCAAAGAGGCCAAGGCGCGTGCGTGAATGCGGTGCAGCCGCATTCCCAGTCCTGACCCTCCTGAAGCAAATAGGGGAGGAAAACTTACTGACTTTTGGCAAGCTGCAAAGGCTAACCCTACTCGTCGTGGCGAGCGGGTGCCGAGTGCACTCCGTCTGTCCATACATTTCGGGGTCCTAGGCACCTGCCGCTGTTCTCAGGAGAAAGACCAGCGCTTTTCTCTGTGGGTAGGAGGGTGGCCCTGTGTGCTGTTGGTACTTTTGAAATCCTTTTCGGACTACAGAGTTTTGTTAACAAGGCTGTTTTTTCAGTGATACGAAAAAGCCAGCACTTTCCTTCTTAGGATCCTTCATGAGTCCATTACGGTGAGCGAGGGGGTTTGAAGGTGCTGTTAACCCTTCGAGGAGAAGCAGCTCGTGGGATGCAAAGGCAGGGATGTCATCCTCAGCACCGGGTTCCAACAGAACCTGCCTCTCCCGACGCTAACGGAGCCTGCCCTGCAGAAGGTGCCAGGGGCTGCCGGGGACAGGGGAAGGGGACCGGAAAGGCGGCCTGGCCCTTCCATCTTAGCCCCTTCGGCAGCAGCTCCGAAGTTCAGAGCCCAGATGCGAGCGAGGCAGCCTCTAGGGCAAGGGCGCCAGGGCAGCGCCCAGCCCAGCCTGGCCCCACCCAAAGGATCCGCACTTTCTATAACTCATCTGCATGACTGTACTTTTTTTCTTTTGGCCATAAGAGGTTGTTGTAATGCAGGTTAAAACACACGGTGCGATTTTATCTCCATAGCATCACAAAAGAAATATGATGTTAGTACAAAGTAAAAGGAAAAAAGAAGAAGAAAAGGCGGCTGCGAAATCCGAGGCCGGCTCTCGGCAAAGCGCTGCTCAAAAGCACCGCCCGCAGGCCAGGGGCGGAACTGCAGGCGGGGCCGCGGCGCGGCTGATTCCCGCGACGCGCCCGAAAATGACAGCGCCAGGCAAGCTGACGGGCTTTGATTGAAGTGACTGATTGCCTCAGCTGCACCTGCGGAAAATTGATGGCAATGCTGTCTAAACCATTCATTAGGAGCGGGGACTTCGCGCCGATGAATGCTGGGTTCATAAATTTGCGAGACATGTGTTGTAGATAATATGACAAAGCACTGTTTTCAAATGAACATTTCTTTGACCTAATTTTATCGAAATCATGCAAAGGAATGAAAGAATATTTGCGCCCAAACTCTGCAAACAGCTGCAACTGAGGGTCCCTCCCCGCCCCGCACCACCTCCCCTTCTTTTTGTCTTAAAAATAAATTTAACATCTCTGGAGCATATCTGCTGGTCTGGTTTAAAATATTTGTTAGATGACAAAGCATTTATTTTTACCTATTGTGAGCAATATTTCTCTCTTCCAGATGAAGAAAAATTATTTTAAGGCTTTTCAAGCCCCAAATTTGCTAAATTAAACACAAGCAGAAAATAGATTTTTTAAATGCTAATCATGACGTCATCGTCCCAGGCACCTTGGCAGGAGCCACGCCCAGCAGCCACACATCCCGTGGCGGGCTGCAGGCTTCAGAGGGAGGTGACATCCCTTCAACATACAGGTTCTTCCGGCCAAAAAATGTAAAGACCAGGGAAAGGATGCTTTTGCTCCACGTTTTGTACAAGGCTCCCGACTTGCTGTTGGTGTTAATGTATCAGAACGCTATCAATATTGAATGAACCTTTTCCTGCGTGTCCAGGAGAAGGTGGCTGAGACGGGGGAGGGTCCCCGTCCGTACCTGGCTGGGCTCGGCGGCTCTGGGAAGAAAAGGCCGGGGCCGAGGCCGTGTCCTGCAGCCAACTCCCCACCGGAGGTTTGAATTACGAGGAAAGAGTTACATTTTCAGCAAAGAATACCTGATGCTTAAGAAGCCAAAATCCTTGCTATAGAAATAGATCTCACTTCTACAGTAAGGGCCCTCTGCCTAGGGCTTGGAATCCCCCCAAAAAACAAAATGAATATTTATTAGTGTAAGAAGAACCTGGTGCAGGTTGGCCCCAAGCCCCCGGCCCGCCAGAATGCTTTCAGATCTCTCGCCTGGCATTTCAAAGAAATCTATTTTTATAAATCCTCGTGAATTTAGGTCCCACTACCAGTAAGGTAATTTCTGATTAGGCTTCTTGGGTTTTTTTTTTTTTCTCTTTTTTCCTGAGGAATCTTTGCACATACCTGAGGTGCTTGTGCTAACCCGCACCTGGGTGGAGAGAAACTGCAGGTGCGAGCGGCAAGGCTAATGGAGCTAAGTGTTGCCGGCATGTCGCGTGTTCCACGGCCGCTCTGAGCTGGAACGCGCTGCCAGACACAGTCACATGGCCCTTTAAGGATGCTACCCACACAGCCACAGTGCTGCATCTCCAGGCAGGTCTGTGGAAACCCCTCCGCACAGGACAAGCGGGGCCCCTAATTCCTGTGCTGTTTTCTAATGGGGAGAATGTGTCAAACAAAGACACAACCGTCCCGTGAATCATGGGTCCCAGTGATGCCAAACCAGCCAGGACCTGGTGCTCCTCTCGGGTGGCACCTTCGGGCTATGCCGTCCGGATGGCACTGGACGAGCTGCCCCTACACCCGGAGCCAGCCCAGCTGCAGAGCTCACAGGGTGCTTTGAGGTGGGCGCAGGAAGGTGGGACACGGCCAGTCCCAGAACAGCAGGTCTCCTCAAGATGAAAGCTTCATAGCTCCCGTCCCCAACAGGATGTGACAGGACCGCCAGCTCCAGTCTGCATGGGGTCTGGAGGTTCCTGAGAGGCTGTTGCAGGGCCAGGTCTGCATGGGCTGAGCAGACAACACGGAGAGGGGACGGAACAGGTTCGACAGGCAGAGTGACCTTAAACGTCTCACCGGGCCCCTCCTTCTTTTAGGGGAGGGAAATGCTGAGAAGCGAGGGAGCAGGGCCACAGCCCCCTTGGCTCGCCTCCTTCACCCAGGCAGCCTCTCCAGCTCTGTGTCCCCACAGCCAGGCTGTCAGCGACGGCCCGTCCCCGATGCACAGAGAAGGCAGAACCGCTGACCACGAAGCTACCCATCCCGGCATGGCTGAGCCCGGCTGCAGGCAGGCATGTGCTCCCGGAGTCCCGTCCTGCAGGGGACAGCGGTGGGAAACAGGCCTTTCAGCTGCATCAGCAGCGGGGATGGCCTTGCACAGAGCCCCCCGTTCCCTGCAGCTCTCCCTGCACCAGACCATAGTGGAGTTAACGGAGACCCAACTGGACATGCACTCACATGCACAAACACACGCTCATCGTACCCCACTCGGGAGGGAAGGAAAAATAAGCCATGGGGAGAAACGGCGCTGTGAGGCCGGGCCTCAGCCACTGCCAGCTTCTGAGTGAATGGCGTCTTTAATAGCCTGGGGACCCCCTCCTACCTGAGGCAGGTGTGGAGCTAACCTTCCGCCCCTGCGGCCATGATGGCAAGGGGGCTGCACGGTAAACCCCTTACACGTCAACCCCTGGGGTCCTTCCGGAAGGCTGGGGAGGTCATGTGCGCAGAAGCACGGTTGTGTCTGGGCTGAAAGGTCATGGTCCCCGTGGATAATATGAAAGATGCCACCTCTGAGCAACGTGGCTGTCACTCCTCAGCCCAGCTGTCACTTGTAACAAACCCCAGCTGCCCACACGGGGAGGGGAGGCGGGGGTCCGAGGCAGGCACCAATGTTCTGTAAGTACCCACAGCAGCCGGGCGGCCCGTGTGGGACCCAGGGGACAGGACCCCGAGACAGGGCCTGCAGGGGCGGCAGGGGGTGGGGCCGCACCAGCTGCCAAGGCAGGCGGCCAGCTCTGCCCGAGCGTTCTGCTGCGAGGTGAGGACCTGCTTCCCGCACTCCCAAACATTCAGATGAAACCAGAAATCCAGATAATCTATCACATGTTAGCGACAAACTCATTTTTCTTCTAAATAATCTGAGAACTGAACAGGATACATCTGCGTGTAGACCGGGCCCCAGGCTCCCAGGAACCCCGTCGCTCCTTTCCTCCCCCGCGAAGCACCCGGTGCTGGAGGTTGAAAGAGAGGTCAGGGTGGTCTCAAGCAGGGGATGCTGGGTGACAGCCGCCATGCTGGCCCACGGGGTAGGGGGCTTCCCTGGGAGTGGCTGGCACGGGCCTGCTCCTGGGAGGAGCCCCCGGCGTTCCCGTAGAGCACGGAACCCCACAGCTGCTCTGAGGCAAGGGTTTGCGGGGGGTTCGCTTAAGTGCAACGGATTTCTGCCTCCAGTTTGTGGGAAAGAAGGCGGAACTGCCCCCCTCGGGAGGGGGCCACATTCCCCAGCAGAAGGACAGTGTGTGAGCTGGTGATCTGAACATTAACCCCTATCAGCCCTCTCTCCTGTCAGATTGTCCTCTAAGGTACGTTACTTTCCTGTACATTACAGTGTATATATACCACACGTCATGGAGTGTATATATAATAATAATTATAAATTATTTATAAACATAGACGATATTAGGTATAAGTTATAAGTCTGTATATGTTTTTATTTTCTACATTATACATATTTTTTGTCTTCTCTTTCTTTGCCGAGGTCCACAGCTTAAGCCCGACGCAATAGTTAGAATATCGCATTTCTCCAAATGGGTTCTTCTGGATTGAAATATGATCACTGAGGCTCCGTAGGAATCGATTTGCTCTCAGGTTCCCGACTCCATGCCCTCTGGCTTCAGCGAGGACAGCTGGGTCCCCAGGCACCCCCATTCAGCTGCCGCAGAAGCACCTGCCAGTCCTTCCAAAGGGGGGCATTGGAGAAGGAGTGCTCGTGCTCGGTGTGGAACGGGGTACACTCACGCTCATGACGGTCGGCCTCTCGCGTGCTTAAAAACCCTACTTAAGAATGCAGAGGTCCGTACAGTGTCATTAAAACAAATGACTATAGCCCTCTGGTCGTCTACGTGAAGGCATTTTGCTGGCTTTTTTCACATCGCTATTGCTATATATAAATGTAACATAGAGCAATAACCGCAGAAAGGTACCGTGCCCTTGTGTATGGATAATTAAAATAAGAACATCTCTGGACTAAATTAAAATGTGTAAAAGCCAAATCCTTACAGCATCCATGAAATTACAGAGGCTACCCGTGAATCACCAGCCCAGGACGAAGCCCTCCTCTCATTACTTCAACCACCTCTTCCCTGGCCACAGATGTGCCCGGCGCCGCCCTCCTCACAGACGCGGGGACGGGGACGGGGACGGGGACGGGCGCCGGCCCCACTCCTTTAGGAGAAACCAACACGTCCGCGCTTTCAATGACGTTACTACACATTACGAACTAAAAATCCAAACAGGACAAATGGAGATACATCCTGTCTTTACGAACATAAAGAAAAAGGATGCGGGTTTTCCAGGATCAGAGAATCGAACCGCACGGGGCTCTGGGTCGGAGCGGCGATGGCGCCCCGGACAGCGCACGCGCGGACCGCGCCCCACGGGGCGCCCGGCTCCCCTCGACGGGGCCCCGCTGTGCCCTTTTCTCCTCTGTAGTCTGAGCGTAAGAGCTGTTATTACCCATAACTTTTTATTTAAAGGAATTGTGCAGCTGGGGAAATGAATGAATTTAATTATCAATGCAGTGTGAAAAAAATCATTAGAGCACGGGCCTGGAACGTCACATATTAAAAATAAACAAAGGCTATCAAAACCAGCTCCGAAAAAGAATGTCGGCTTTTCTTCCATTCTTAAAAGGTAAATACCAAAAAGGCGACCATATGTAAACACCCGTAGTTACAGAAGAAGTTACTCTTTAAGGAAATGCGAAATGACTGACTGGGTCATTTAACTTTAAATCTATACTTTATGGGGCAGTATAGGAAGGTCATTTGATTGCTCTGCACAGAAAAATGAGGATTCTAACGCGCTCTCCAAGTTTCACCTTCATGAGACAAAATTTTCATTATACAGTTTTATTTGATGGTACGCACCCGGGATGAGGTTTAGCCGACAGCAGGCCGGCTTTGCCTGTGGAAAGACAGTAGAACCGCATCTTTTAACAAAATTTTTAAAACCACCCTATATTAATATTCCCTCCAAGACTGGAGAAAGGGAGTATTGATTTAGCTCGAGGATTGGGGGAAACAATTAAGCCAAGGGGTCTCTGAGAACCCTTTCTGGTTGGGAAGGCCGGGGTGGGGGGAGCGTTTTTTCTAGGCACATGGGGACGGTGGACCACTAGGGGTGGGCAGGGCGTCTGGGCAGGGCCCGAGCTTGACCTCCAGCAACATGTCCCCCCCGGGGTGATTACAGCAGGGACTCCCGGCCGGGAGGTGCCCAGGAGAGGCAGCTGTGGGTCGGCCGGTCACACCAGAGAGGCCACGGGACGGCGGCAGCGTGGGCCCCATGGTCCGCCTGCAGGTAGAGCCCAGCCGAACAGAGAGCAGGCAGCAGGCCGAGGAGTGAGCTGACAGGAGGCCCGGTGAAGGCGCCCGGGGGCGGGGGGAAGAACGGGGGGCTTCTGCATCAGCTCAGGGAAGCCCACTCACTCCCGAGGCCCGCAAGGCTGGCGCGAGGCCAGCGGGTAACGGGCTCAGAGAAGGTGCCCTCGGGACAGTCCCGAATCCAGAGCACAGGCAGAGGGAGCGTGGCCAAGGCATGGCCACAGGTCCTCGGCAGAGCCCGCGCCCCCGGCAGACCACAGCTTTCATTCCGTGGCCGCAAGGCCAGCAGGACAGCAGACGCCCTCGTCAGACAACAGTCACTCACCTGCCCCGGGCCCGGTTACTTTGGCTAAAAGCTTCAGTTTATGTGTGACTCCCACTCGACTCATGTTATTATCTCTGCTTCCCACAGGGCTGCCCGGGTCCCCGGGAAGGTCTGGTTGCAGCAGGGCGTCCTGCAGGCTCCGCCGGCTGCCCCCGCCCTTGGCGTCCCACTGGGACGTCTCCCGTGGTCCCTGCCAGGACCATGCACAGCCCCCGCCAGTCTCGCCCCTGGGCCTCAGTGGTGCCATCGGCACCAGGGCAGGTTCCTGGGAATGTGACACCTTAGCCGCTGCAGATGAGAGTGCCCGGCAAAGTCACTGAAAACTCTTTTCTTCCCCAGGAAAAGCAGGCAAGTGGCTTACAGTCCCAGGGGGTCTGCAGCCCCTCCCAGGCTCACACGCGGAGCCCCGGCTAACCGCCCGTGAGCCAGCTCCACGGAACCCCCCTCACCACCGTGACAGGAATATCAAGGAAACTGGGGCACAGGGAAGACGCGTCTCCAAGTTCGCCGGAAAATCAGCGTCAAGCCGGCGAGACCCGGCTTCCTCCCTCCCAGGCCGCGCCCTTCTTCTGGGCGCCCTGCCTTCCCCGGCAGCTTGCCGATTCTCCAGGTAGGTTTGCTGTCCAGGCCCCGAGGTCCCTCTCCCTCCAGAGGACCCTGCCCAGCAAGGTCGGGGGCAGGAGAAGAAGTGAGGAGAGCAGACCACGAAGCCAGGAACAGCTCCGCAACTCCCAAAACGCCACTGCCACCCACTGACCCGGGGCCACTGCTGGGAACAGACCTTCTGTGTCCCCCCTGCGGCACTGGCAGCCCGAGGCTGCTGTCTGAAAAGACACGTTGTCTCTGTTTAAAACAAACGTGGGGAGGAGGCGGCGGAGGAGGGACGCTGGGCCCAGATGAATTCAGAGTGATTGGAACACGTTCCTGGAGTTAAGTTTAGTGCCCGACGCACAGGGCGGCGCTGCCGTGAATTTCAATGAAGCCCAAAACGAGGCGGCTCTGGCGGCCACGCTGCTTCCAGGGGCAGTTCCACCCTAATGAGTGGAAGGGGGCGGCCGTGGCCACCCCTTCATGTCGGCCTTGTGGGATGGGCCCGTGTGACTCGGCCCGGCCTCCAAAGGGGGCATCGGGGTGGGACGTGAACACCTGGGGTGAAGGAGGAGCTGGGGGTCCTTCGAGGAGCGGCCAAAGTCTGTCCCTGAAACCTTCCAGGGGCCCCAAGCTGGCTGGCGTGGGGCTGCAGGGTCTCAGCGGCTACTCCTCTCAGCAATTCCTTGTCCCCCCGCCCCTCCACCCAGCCAGCAACCCTCCCAGAAAAAACAGAGCAGTGACATTAACCAGAGGCTAAGAGGCCACCAGTGAGTCCCTCCAGCAGGAGGAGTTTGGGAGAGAGGAGTGCCGGGAAGAGAGGGGACAGAGGGACTGAGAGAGAGGAGGGCGGAAAGACAGGCAGCGGTGAGGGGAGAGACGGGAGGCACGCAGGCGGCTAAATACGCAAGAGTCCAAGGAGAAAAGTCTGCTCCGAAGCCACCCAGCGGGCCACATGGTCCAGAAAGCTTCCCAAAGCCCACGTCTGGGACACGAGGACAGGGGTGGGGCCGCCTCTCAGAACAAGAAGGGAAACATGGTGACCATCTGCGGGGACTCCCCCCAGCAGCCACCACACCCCCAGGACCCTGGCGCAGAAGGGGCCCACGCAGGCTCGGCCCCCGGCCAGGCAGCCAGGGCGGCCGTCTGCCGCGTCCAGCAGCCGCCGTGTGCCTGCACAGCAGCGGGGACAGCTCCCGGCCTGTGTGTGGCAGGGAGCCCTCAGACAGCGGTCGCAGAGGAAGTGTGAGTAGTCAAACTGGCAGCATCAGCTCCCTCGCAGTTCCGGGGACGTAACTTGCTCCCGACTTCTGTGAATAGTCAACTGAAAAGTTGCTGGTGGACATCTGTTGTTTTTGCCTGCCCAGCCGCCTTCCCGCTTTCACTGGAAATAGCATCCCAATTTCCCCGGGGGAGTCGCTGCTCCGTCCACGGGGGCCGGAGCACAGCAGATCCCACCCCGGCTCCAGGGACAGGAAAGCGACCCATCCCACGGCAGCGAGGACACTGTCACGGGCTTGGCGGGCGCAGGGCCTAGTCGGGCCAGCGTGACTCAGTAACAGGTCTTTGTGTAAAGACAGAATCTTTTCCCTGGAGCTCCTAAGAAGACAGACAACTGCCTGGCACCAGTGGAGGCCATGCCGCCACCCTGTCACGAGGGTCCAAGCCACCTGAAGATCAGCCGAGGCAGAGGACAGCGTCCTTGCCCCGACTCCCGTCGCACCCAAAGCTCTGCCCCTGTGATTCTTAATTGCGTGAGCCGAGACCAACTGCGGTTTGACTGGGGCTCATCTCAACTAAGTCCCCTGCTCACGGATGGACCAATGGACCCACGAGGTTCCTGGAGTCACAGAAATAACGGGGGGCAGAAGGGTCTCCTCTCCCAGGTCACAAAACACTTACCAGGCGCCCAGGCCTCCAAAACTAAGCACCTGCCGGCCCAGTTGCATTTCGGGAGACGCCTTCCCTGGAGTCTATCAAGCTGTGAAGTATTTGCGGTTTTAAAATTACTCATCAAGAGCTGGATTTTTTTCCTTCCCCTCTGCTACCTTAGTTACTGATTATTTCCAGATCCATCGGATACACACAGTTGTTTTTAAAATGCAATCAGCACACCCGCGCCCCCGTCTACAGACAGAGAAGCGAAGGTAGCTGGGCCCTCACACAGGATGGAACCCACAGTGTTGCAAACGAACGTTCAGCAGGAAGATACGTAGCTGGTGACTGGAGCACGAGTGGAGAGTCAGCTCGCTCCAAGTGAGGACCCGAGAAGGCGCTGCCTTTGGGAAGGCCTGGGGTCTGCTCTGCTCTTTGACAGCTTGGTGTGGCTGTGTCCCTCGATGTGCGGTCACCCTCCCTGCCAGAGGGCCTAGGCCACAGGCTCCGGCCAGCTGGACGGCTGGTCAGAGGCCCCCGGAAAGACTTCTGGGGCCCCGGTATGTCACCGGCTCCAGCCGCTGGTTCACTCTCAGTGTGGTCTCCGGACACGTGTAAAAGCCCCACTTTTTTGATTTCTTCTCCCCTGTGCAGTGGGTCCCTTCCCTGGGCTGCCCCGACCAGGAGCTACAGACCTTCGTGGGAAGGATTCTCCCGATTCACCCCGCTGGGGCTCTGGAAAACGCGCGGCCGCGTCTCGGACGGTGTGCACGTGGGGCCTGGGACGCGCTATGGGGTGGCGGGGCCCTGGGGGCGTCACAGGGCAATGCAGCCCTCAGATCCCATACTCAGCATCTTGAAGAAAGCTGTTCCCTTTGAGGGCAGAGAAGTCACCCAGGGCGTGTGGCCCACCCGTTCTCCAAGCGTGGACACAGACGCAGGCCCCTGCCCTGGGGGCCGAGTCACCGCCTCTTCAGGCCCAGGGTCTGCCATCACCCCGGAGCCAGAGCGGGCCGGGCTGGCGGCCGGCCTCCCTGGCATCGGGGCTGTGGCTCTGGCTGAAGCCGCGCCCCCCAGGAGCCAGACCCCGGGGCGCCACAGAGAGCTCTGGGACTGCATTCGCGTAAAACTCTGACCTGGCCCCTGCGCGAGCTGCTGTTTACGTTAAAGTTGGTCACATAATGAAAAAATAAAAGTAGTTCATTAATATGCTAAGAAGTGCTCATTTGAACATTGTCAAAAAGCAATTGCCAATTCCGTATGTGCAAATGGGATTCAGTGTGAATTAAGGCTGGTGGGCCCATCTCAGACGCCCAGACTTCACCGGGGCGCTTCTGAGCCCCCCAAGCCGGAGGGACGACGGCCTTCGTCTGGGAAGAAGATCATGTTCCCAGTGCAGGGAGCGTCCATTTTTGCCAGTGCTACACAGACATCAGGACACCCGGAGTGAGGGGGTCACAACAAAGAATAAGATTAAGCCCAAACCTCCACCCCCATACGTCTCCAGTGAGACGGGGCCCCCCAGAGCCACGCCCGGCAGCCTGCTGCTCTGACCCCCGGCCTCAGCCCTAACCTGTGACGCGCCACTGACCAGAGTGGCCTCGAGAGGCAGCCTGAGGTGCCCTGTCTCAGCGGGGAGCCCACGGGAATCAGGGCCACCCTGGCCCGTGTCCTCCGAGGGGGCCTGGGGCAGCTCTGTCAACAGAATGTAAAGCCCTGGAGACTGTCACCCTCAGGAGTCCCCTCCATCGACACTGCTGGTGAGGTAGCACTTGTGGGAAGTGTGGTCCCACGGTCAGCGTGTCCAGGAACATTTGTGTGGGGTCAGACACATCTGAGAAGCTCCCTGCAGGAGCGCAGCACTGGGCGGTGCCAGGCCTGCTCCGGGCAAGCGCCGGGCAGACAGCCTCGTGCCCACCGGTCATTCTTTCTTCAGCCGAATGCCAGAGGAAATGGTCAGCTCACATTGTTGTATCTTTCCATAAGTGTGTGTCTACAAACACGCCACGGTCCGTCACACACGAGACAGTCCTGCTCTGAGAAGCGCCCGTCAGAGGCCCAGTCCCCACTGCCCACGGCGGCCAGCCGTGGAAGGGTCTGGAGTTGGCTGGCTAACAGGGTCGGTCCTGCCCCACAATGGCACAACATCGGGGCTGATGGCGCCCAACCAGGCCGCTCAGAACCATGTTTGCGAACCAGCTGTAGACGCACCGCACCAGGAGACGTGGCAGCAGTGAAGAAATGCACTTCTCATGTGTCCCACCGGCAACAGCTACTGGGCCAGACGCAGACAATGCGAAGGTAGTTTGCCCGTTTGTTTCCTAAACCAGCCAAGGCACCTCGTTGGCACCAGCACGGCTCCGAGGGCAGCTGCTGACGGCGCACACCTCAGGCTGGGGTCCAGGGCCCAACTTAGACCTGAACCAGGTGCAATAGGCCCGGCCTGGCCTCCTGCAGCCCCGCACACAGCACGCACGCCGCAGACAGAGCGGGACCTGCAGAGCGTGTGACTGTGGAACGCAGGTTCCGGGGAAGAAGCGCCTCCCAGGGCAGGAGAGGCCCTGGGTAAGGGCCGCAAAGCCACCCTCATCCCGGAGGCTCGTGCTCAGGTGTGACTGACGTGTTTGTCCTGTGTCAGACTCCTGGAGTGTTGTCCGGGTGGCAGGGCGGCGGCCACGCGGGCGTCAGGGGAGCGGAAGCCCCGCCAGTGAGTCCCGTGCGGCCCCCGCTCACCACCTGCACATCGGCTTTGTCTGTCCTCCCGGATCCATCTCTTCACAGATCTGTCTGCGTGTTTTCTTCACCGTGCAGCTTCTGTTTCTTCTAGGGTTCTCCTTCCCCGTGACTTCTCCCGCGGCTGCATCCACCTAGTGGCTCCTCCGCAGCTTCCAAGCCTCAAGGGTGGTTCTGGCCCGCTGGGGAGCGGGCCGTGCCCCCAGGAGCCAGCCCTCCCTTCTTGCTCGAAGAGCTGCCGACGGGGCGCCCGGGAGGCCAGCGCTGCCCACTCTTCTGGGCCACGCCTGGTTTATGGGGCTTATAGAAAGCCACGACCAAAACTCACACTGCCCCAGAGATGGGCTGCCTGTTTGAGTCTGGCCTTTGAGGAGACTGTCCGACCCATTTCTCCAGCTGGTGCCACTGGGCCCCTGGGGGAGGCGGAAGACGTGGCTGCAAGAACGCAGCATGTCCCCAAGGAAGGCCAGTTCACGTTGATTCAAGAGCCCAGTTTTCATGCTGCTATCTCCTTCAGTTAAGTAACGCATTGGGTTTCTGGGTTTATACATCAGTCTTAGGACTTTGACTAATGTGAGTCTATACCTAAAAAATCCATTTTCACATTCTGAATAAAATCCAGGGTCTGGCCCTGGCTGGTGTGGCTCAGTGGATTGAGCGCCGGCCTGTGAACCAAAGGTGTCGCCAGTTGGATTCCCAGTCAGGGCACAGGCCTGGGCTGCGGACCACGTCCCTAGGAGGGGGCGTGCAAGAGGCAACCACACACTGAGGTTTCTCTCTCTCTCTTTCCCCCTCCCATTCCCTCTGTCTTAAAATAAACAAATAAAGTATAAAATAAAATAAAATAAAATAAAATAAAATAAAATAAAATAAAATAGTAAAATAAAATAAAATACAGGTTCTGGATTTGTGAGGCTGAGAAGCCTGAAAGTGTGATCAGGTGACCAGCTAACGACACCCCGTACCGCGGCTGTGCCCAGGTGTCCTTCCTCCCCCACAACAGGTCCCAGTGAAATTCATCCTAGGGGGGAGAAAACAGACAAGCTTACACATCGGCTACAGTCCGTGAGGTGCGTCCTGACCCAGGTTGCCCATGGCCCTCCCCACCTCACCCCAGAGACTCTAACCATTTGTTTCGGGTGCAGAGGGCATGGCCGTTCCCTGAGAGCAGTTCTAACAGCCCCTCTCACATCTGTAGAGTCCGTCTCAGAAGGACTGGGGTTAGAGAGGAGTCAGACTGGATGAGGGAAGTGGTGCCCCCCCAGAATGTCCAGCCCGGCCGCCTCCTCCCCTTCCTCGCTGAGTCCCACCAGGGTGGCATCTCCTCCCGGGTCAGGCTGTGCGTTGGCCGCTGGGAGTGACGGCCTTCCCAACTGAAGTCTGTCATCCAGCTGCCCTCGGACACCAATGAAAGGCCAGGATGAGAATCCACTGTGACCCCGATAATGCGGGGAAACCTATGGCCCAGCGTTAGCCCTGTGATTGGAAGGTTCTGTGGACGGAGTGGCCATGCCTCGTGGCATCGTCTGGGGGGCGGTCCCCCCTGGCGTGCACTGAATTGTGGCCTCGGATGGAAGACGGAGAAGTTGTGGGCAGGAGTCGCTACTACACACAGACCTGGATGGGAAATTTAAGGAGCAGGCACCAAGGGCGACTAAATCCATCCCCCTTGGTCCTCTGTCTCCTTCCAGAAACCCCCCAGCACCCCCGGCAGAGGAGCCGCCTGCAGGGCTCAAAGCAACAGAAGGGGGGCGCGTCCTCGGCAACCCCCTCAGGTGCCGGCATCGAGACAGAGTAATTAGTCTTCACTTTCACAAGTAATAAATACACTCAAATTAAAACTACATTTGTACTGCTCATTTTAGCCCCTGCATCCATCATAACCTGCAAATACACAGTCCTCCCCCTTCTGCTAATCATTCACTTTGTGTTCTCTTGTTGGTCAGCCGGGTAAACAACCATCTTCCTGCCACCTCACTGTCATCAGTGTCCTTTAAAATGTGCAGATTCTCATTTAAGATTGAGCGGGGGCTACTACTGAAGGCGGGGGCACGGTTGGAGAACGGGGGGACTGTGGGCCTGGTTCCCTTCTCCGCCCACACTGAACATTGGAGAAAGCCCTCCTGCCGCACACTGGCGAGTTTTCGGCCCGCGCAACAGTGCGGGGGAAGAGCCGTGGGAACGGCAGCAAAGCCGGAGTTCAGGGGACTTGCCTGGCGTCCCACCTCCGAGGCGGACCTGGTCTGCCACTTTAGCCACCGGCAACTCCCTGGGTTTCCGCTGCTCCACCTCACCTGCCCGCCTGTCTCACGGTGGCATCAGGAGTTTCAGCAGGTGTCCCTCCAGGGGAGAGAGGCTGCGGGCGGAGCAGCAACAGCAGGACGCCCATGTCACGCATCACCCTAGATGGGCACAGGGGTGAGCGTGGGCTCCGTCAAGGCAGGAAACAGGGACCCCAGAGGGACCAGCGCACACAGGAACCCCCGGGGAAGGGCCCCTGAGCAGAGCTGGAGTTGGGTGAGGCACCCGAGACAGACAGGAATGAGACGGCATGGCCACCTGGGGGTCTTCCTGCCCTTGACTCCTTTGAGGGTTCCCAAGGTCCACGTCAGTGTGGAACCCGCCCATGGGGGCACCCTCCACGACAGAAAGGTGATCTGTCTTCAAAGATCACCTCTCCCTTCACCCAAGGTCCGAGGCCGGCGTGGGCTGGAGGGGAGGGGCCCACAGGGCGCAGTTGAGGGTGCTCTCCCGCCAGTCAGTCTCCGGCCGCAGCCGGTACCCCGGCCGCAGGCCCGCCGCCCCGTGCCATTTGCAACATCGGCGCCACGTCTGTGGCACCTCAGCGTCTTCACCCATAAAATGAGCTCAGGAATGTCGTCCTGCTTCGGAGGGTCGGCACCAGGTGAGCCGGGGCAGGCCAAGTGCTTCGCCACAGCAGACAGAAAGAAAACACCCCATTATCTTGTGAAAACAGCATCTTCTCAGCCAGGCCCAGCGTCCACCCCTTGGTGGGACTTGGGATCCAATTCGGGACTTGGGGTCCCTGGCCAGAAGGGCAGGACAGACAGACAGGCATGAACAGGCTGCTGCAGTCACTACTAGGCTGGATTGGGGATGGCTGTGAAACGAGTGTGACCGCACATCACCAGCCCCCCAGCGGCTGAACTGGGGCCACCTGGGCTTTCGGCACCAAACCGCAGAACCTGCTGTCTCCACAGCTCTTTTATCCCGCCCTCTGCAAAGCACCCCCGTTTCCCCAGGAGTCCCCGACGGGAGCTTTTCCATCCACCATGGACACCTTGGCACCATGTTCCTCCCTTTCTGCTCCTGGGCCCCCCCACCCCCACCCCTTTCGGTGCTCACTGCCGAGCTGCCTCTCTTAACCTCCAGGGGGCGCCAGGGCAGCACCTGTCCCTCCCCTCCTCACGCCCAGCACCCACCCAGGGCGCCACCCAGCCGCACTCTGGGCTTTGCCCCCAGACGGGACAGTCTGACAGGCCAGCAGCCGGGCACGGACGAAACCGCTGTGGAGTAAGACACCCCAACAGCCACCAAGGCCCTGGCTAGGGAGGTCCCACTGCCAGAGGCGGCGGAATTAAAAAATATTTTTAAAGAATAAAATCGCTATTGCTTCTGGATGACGTACCCCGACAACCACAGGAGGGCTGGGACCGCAACCCTCGCCATCTGCGGTCTTTGCCTGCGTAGACCTGGCCTAAGGCCTCAATTTCAGCCCACGGAGACCCCGAAAGCCACACGAACAGTTCATTTTCCAGCAAAACTGCCATACGGGGAGACAAATAATTTAAGTAGGGACGAGGCTTCGCCAGTCGCACATATTAAGAGTTTAAAATCACAACCCAGGGAGAGCCAGGGAAAAAGAAGGGAAAACACACTTTTGTTTCATGTCTTCCAGCTGGAGGGAGTGGGGGGTGATGGCCACAGAGGAAGCGCTGAGTGGGGGCGGCCCTCCTCCAAGGAGCTCAGGGGAGATTCAGAGGGGGCTAGGACCCGCCGTGAATTCACCGCCGGCATTGTGTTCTCCGGGGGTGCTCCGCCCCCAGAAACACCGCCCGCTGCTGCCAGCCAGGGGGATGGATGGGAGTGAGGTCCACCTGCTCCCCGCTTCACCCGACGTCATGTTTTCTGAGCATTCCTCCCGGATCAATGTATGGGTTATAGATTATTGATCACCAAGGGCCCAGACCACAGCTTCTCTCTCAGCATCAGAAGGAGAGGGAGCTAACCCCTTCCGGGCTTCAACCACGAGTCATCAGGCATTTGCAGACATGGGGCAATTTTTCATAGTCAAGTTCTCCTGCCCAAGCTCATCAAGGATTTAAACCGAGAAACACGTATATATACAGGTGCCTTCCTGCGGCAACGCTGAAGATACAGAGGAAGTCAGGAAGGCGCTGCGGTCCAACGGCGGGCAGGGCCACCGGGCCCTGCGTCTTTCTGATACCCAGGAGTTTCAGCGAGGCTGATCTCGCCGCCCTGCGAACCTGGCCGTGGGGAGATGCCACTGCGGGGCTGGGGTCTGTTTCTGGGGACAAATAAACCATGCTGCTCTCCTGTGCTCTGCGGAGCACGCCACACTATAGACAGAAGTGTTTCGAGTCAACACAATATGAAAAAATTCAAAATAAAATGAAAACTGTCTGAAAACAAACCAACATAAATATACAGCAGCCCTGTTAATTATGATTATTTATGATCATAGGAACTGGCACCACGACACGGTGCTTTCCTTTCCAAAATTGTGCAAACTGGTGACGATACAGCAGTTTCAGAGTCCCGGGGGCTCAGAAAGGTGGCCTGTTGGAGGCCAGGCCATCCCCGGCAGGGGTCGCGCGTGCCCGGCGGCCAGGGCCTGCGTGCACACAGACACGCGTGTGTGTGACACCGACACATGAAAACCTGCTCCAACCTCCCACGTCCCCCCACCCCCATCAAGCCACTGGTAAGGCATCACAGATGTCTCTGATCCGCACCTCAGTCTATTCAACCAAGTGCTTGCGGAATGATCCGGAAACCCGCCCCTCGGGGAGGCAGCCTGTGGACGTGACTGAACAGCGCATCGGATGACAGGGCTCTCCTCCTGGCCCCGTTGCTGGGCCGGCCTCGGCCCCCCTCGCTCACCTGACAACTTGTCCGGCCACATCACTGCCATGCCGTTGTCCTTGCGAGCTGACCTCTGTAGTGCATGTTGCCCGGTGGTCCTGCTGTCCTCCCCTCGCCAGCCACATCTGACAGGAGAAGAGGCGATGGCCGCCCTGGGACCAGCCAGGTGCAGCAGGGGCGTCCGTGCTGTCTCCGGGCAGCGGCGGGGGGGAGACGTGACATGTGTGGCCAGGAGCCCATGTCCAAACATTCAGAAGTTCACTGTGCGGGCGAGGGAGGTGCCGCACGGCCTCAGGCGCAGGAGTCTGGAAGAAACGGGGGGCGGGGAGGCAGCCCCTGCTCTGTCCTCCGTGGGAGGTAGGAGAGAGCAGGGTGAGGTGGGCCCGGAGGGCAGAGCCAGCCCACTGCCCCCACAGCCCCAGGCGGGATCCTGACCCCAAGCCGTGGAGCGGGGTGTGCGTGGCAGAGAGGCCAGCCTTCCTCGGGCCACGCCTGACCACCTGCAGGGCCCCGGAGACACAGGCTTGTCCGTGCGTCGAGAAGGGGGCTTCGTCCCCCAGAGTGTCACGGGGCTTGCACGCTGCGCTCTCCTGCAGCTCCTTTTCGGTGGCGTGTCGGAGTGGAAGACATGAAGCGTCTGGCTGAACCAGAGCTTCCGTGGTGGACAGAGGGACCCGGGGAGCCTTCGAAGACCGGAAGGACGTCCTACTGTCTGAAGCAGGTGACGAGAATGTCACTGTCGGGGATCAGGGCATTCTCTCCAGACTTTTAGAAAGTAAGGCAACCACGTCTCAGCTGCAGGGGTCTCGCACGGGCCACCGCCCTTGTCCCCAGGTCTTGTCCTCAACCGAGGTGTCGCACCGTGAAAGCGAGTGTTGGCGGCTCCAAGCAGAAGGCAGAGGAAAGTACAGACACACCCACCACATCCCTCATTTCTCGCCTGCTGCTGCAGCACCCATGTCACCCACGTCCGCACGCAGGGGCCCCTGTCCCTTCTTGCTCACGAAGTCTGGGTGGGGCCCCAGGGCTGGACACAAATCGTCCTCAGTCGGTCAGTGCTTGTCCCGGCCCTGACCTTGGGGATTAGGACCCAGTTCGGTTCCTGGCGTTGGTGACTGAGTACAACACAAAGCTTGGACGCCAGAAACAGGGGTGTTTGTGAGAGGAGGACTCCGAGCTGAGTGGGGAGGGAGACATTGTGTGGCAGCTGATGATGAGGTTCCTCCAGGCAGACTCAGGGGCACCCGCTCTTCTGCTGGATCAAGCCTCACCTGAAGCGCACTGAACTGACGTGGGACATTTTGTGGACAGAGGCCAGAATATCTTCTGTCTTGTTTAGCCCGGTGAAAGTGGGGTGGTTTCTAAGACGGCAGTGTTTCCAGGATGTGAATGGTCCTTCCCAAACCCCGTGTCCTGGAACTCAGAAGCGCTGTGAGCCCCCCCGTCCCTCACAGGTGCCGACAACCGGACTCCAAGCAGGTGGTCCAGAGAGCAGATGACAGCAGCAAAGGGGGGCAGCTGCGTCAGGACTGTGGCCCGGAGCCCGGCTCAGGGCCAGCCGGGCCCCACCTGCCATGTGCAGCCCCGTCCTCACCCACCAAACCCCAGGCCGGCCCAGCCCTCACTACCTGGAACTACCCCACCTGGCCTTGCTGGCGCCTGTCAGAAAGGAGTTGCCCCTGCCAGCCAGGCTCACTGGGTTCTCCGGGACCCCGGGGGCGTGCGAGGGGGACGCGTGCTGAAATGCCCCCGGAGTTCTCCGCAGAAAGACTGCCAGCACCCTCTGAACCTGATCGCAGGGTTCGCAGGACACAGGTGCGGCCGGAGGCCAGTCCTCAGCCACCGCTCGGCCCAGGGGCCGGGAAGAGAGGCTGGCCTGCGGCTTCTCCTTCATTACCCACATCAGGCTGCGAGCACGGGGTCCCCAGCTCCGCACGCGTGCAAAGGGCCTTAAGTGTCGTGCACCCTGATCCCTAGTTTAATGTTTATTTCCTCCCCGGCCTCTCCCTCGAGTGGCCACAGAGCCTGTCTTGAGCACCTCCGGGTAACAGACAATTCACTCCCCATCTCCCTGAGAGGTGACACCACCTTCGGTCAGTGCGGAGAGCCGCAGCTCCCCTCATTCTTGGCCTGTGTCCCCATCTCTGAGGTCCCTACCCCTTGGGGCTGCTCCGAAACACTGTCCCCTCTTCCTCGAATCTCTTCAGCGACGGAAAGGCAGATATCCTGGCCCCTGGGTGTCCCTGTGTCTGGACCCCCTGTTCCCCGGCTACTCACATACCTTGGGCCTGTGTGTCTGACCCTGCCCCAGCCTTTCCAGGTCACAGAGCGCCCAGGGCAGTCTGGTCGGCACGGCGGGGCAGGCCCCCATCACCGCCACCGCTCCTCACACTCTACTCCGGCTGATGGAGCCGCATCGGCCTGTGGGCGGAGGAACCTAGAATGGGGTCGGACCGCCGGGATCCCCGCCCCGTCTTTCAGCAACGACGGCACACGTCCTACATGTGTGTTTCAAAGCGCCATCGGTGACAGCCAAGCCCCGCTCCTTGCTTTCTTCCACGCTGGTTACGTCAGTCCCCTCCCCCAGCACGGTGAGTCCTTGAGAAAGCTCATCTCCTGTTCAGAGTCGGTGAACAGCTCCCAGCCTTGGAGATCAGCGTGTAAGGAAACGTGAAGGCTCCCAGATTGAAGCCGATCTATGCGGGCCACTCACTGCTAATCGTCACTCGGCTACTGTGCTCCCCCCGGCCGCATGGCAGCGGGCAGCCGCAGACGCCGACGGAGTCGGACCCAAACCCGCAGCCTGGTTTCTGGAAGGGAGGGGGCGGCAGAGGGAGGCAGCGAAGCTGGCGGCCCAGCGCGAGGCGAGGGGGTCGGGGTGGGGGTGTCTCTGGCAGCTCCGGCTGGGGCGGAGAATGAGGAAAGCAAGCCTGGCCCGCCCCGCGTGGCCGAGGCCGGGACAGCGGGGAGAAATGCCGCACAACCCGGACCCCCGGCCAGCACTGTGGTACCCGCCTCCACGTGGCTGTCAATAACCCATGTGATTAACGCCAATGATTTATGGTGATTTTGCCATAAGCTTCATTTGTGCCCGGTGTTGAAGTTACAGCGGGCTCTGGGAGAAGGCTCGGCACCGAATCCCAGGAAGCGGTCCCTGTCACAGGGACGACGGCTCCCTGGGGGCCTCCGGCGCCTCTTCTTTGGAGGGGGTGGGCTTCGGGGCAGCTCAGAAGGCCACGTCCATCCCTGGCATCCCAGGCGCCCTCCACGGGCTGCTGTCCACCCCCGAGGGGCCCGGGCAGTGACAGGTCCACCTCCTCTCAGGTGGGTACTCGGCTTACAGCTGAGCCTCGACTTCCCTTCTGTTAAATAGGGTGGGATGCTCCGCCCACTTTACAGGACGTGGGGCGGGGGGCGGGGCTGAAACACAGTGATGCCTCGTGGGTGCTTCGTTTTCCACGACGCCCCAAGCACACAAAGGCCGCTGTCCCCAAGCAGCCGTGAGCCCCAGCCGCTTCCCCAGGACCCAGGCACAAGGGAGACCCGGCCCTTTGGGGGCCGCCTGGCTGCTTCGTTCCTGTCCACACACGAGCGGTTAATGCGGGTGGCCCCCTTTCACGGTGCCTCTGTTCCTTCACAGATGCTTCAGCACACGCCCTGTGTGGCCACCCCCAGACAAGGTGATGAGACAGGTGGGGTGGGGGGCCTAAAAAGCCAACCTCGAAGACTGACCGATCCGCAGAGCCGGCGCCCGCGGTGTGGCAGTGCCCCCTGGGCAGAGACGCGAGAGGCAGCTCAGTGGATACGGCAGGAGTAGAAACAGGGAGCTCACCGGCAGGTCCCTGAGAGCCACGGAGTGTGACAGCAGCCCATCAGCACAGCCCGCTCAGGCCCCAAGCTCCAACCTGGCCCCACTCCCCATCCGTCCCTCTCTGCACTGCAGTGTCCGGAACCACACAGGGGCGCCCTCCGCAGCCTCGGGCTCCAGCCATCGGGGGTCCCTCAAGGGCCCATCGGTGGCTGAGGGGCCAGGAGCTTCTACCACCTGTAAGCCAGTCACCTGCCTTCAAGGAAGCCCTGCACGCTCCCCAGGGGAGCCCAGGTCCAAGCCAGGGAAGTCCAGGTCCTGCCCGCCGGCCCCCCACCCCCTCTTGCTAGAAATTCACTGTCTGTGGCTTCGAGCAACAATTTCTGGAGGGGTTTGTACCAGGAAGGAAGTCTCCTCTCTGCTCGCCTGGCTTCCTGCGACGGGCCCTACGGAACCAGCCCGGCCTGGGCTGTACGGCAAACACCTGTCAAAACGGACGGGTCCCGCCATTTATCACATAATCTGCTCCGAGAACAGATAGGCACTATCAGCGATCTGGTATCGATCCGGAGGGCCCTGCTATTGTTTGTCCCCGGGCCCTGCGTGCCGGCAGGAATTAATGGAAGAGACCAAACAATGCATACCGATCACTCAGCCCACGGCCGGGCCGCCACTCTCATTAAGCTGGTCGAGCTGCCCCA